>CM056576.1:143295472-143442972 GCA_029721435.1 Gymnothorax reevesii
AGATGAGCGGGGGTGCAGGTGTACTGCAGATGAGGGGGGGTACAAGTGTTGTACTGCAGATGAGGGGGGAGTGCAGGTGTTGTACTGCAGATGAGGGGAAGCGCAGGCATTGAACTGCAAATGAGGGGGGGTGCAGGTGTTGTACTGCAGATGGGGGGTGCAGGTGTTGTACTGCAGATAAGGGGGGTGCAGGTGTTGTACTGCAGATGAGGGGGGGTGCAGATCTTTTACTGCAGATGGGGGGGGTGCAGGTGTTGTACTGCAGATGAGGGGGGGTGCAGGGGTTGTACTGCAGATGAGGGGGGGTGCAGGTGTTGTACTGCAGATGAGGGGGGGTGCAGGTGTTGTACTGCAGATGAGGGGGGGTGCAGGTGTTGTACTGCAGATGGGAGGGTGCAGGTGTTGTACTGCAGATGAGGGGGGGTGCAGGTGTTGTACTGCAGATGAGGGGGGTGCAGATGTTTTACTGCAGATTGGGGGGGTGCAGGTGTTGTACTGCAGATGAGGGGGGGTGCAGGGGTTGTACTGCAGACGGGAGTGTGCCGGTGTACTGCAGGTGGGGGGTGCAGATGTTTTACTGCAGATGGGGGGGGGGGGGGGGGGGCGGGTTGGGTGCAAGTGTTGTACTGCAGATGAGCTGCACCGTGCAGCATCCGACCAGAACACAGCGGGGTGGGCTAGACCAAGAGTTAAGTCGTCATTTTTTGATCTTTCATCAAGCGCCATGGGTTGAACAGGAATGATTGGGCCTTTTCTTCCTCCAAACACAAGAGCTCATGTGAAAGGATTCAGACTGCTCCAGGTAATATTCAGAGGCAATGTTCAAAAATTCGGATCACACCAGGTATGATTCAGAGCCAAAGTAAAAAGATTCAGATCACAGCAGATATGATTCAGAGCCAAAGTGAAGAGACTCAGATCACAGAAGGTATGATTCAGAGCCCAAGTGAAAAGATTCAGATCACACCAGGTATGATTCAAAGCCCAAGTAAATGGATTCAGATCACACCAGGTATGATTCAGAGCTCAAGTCAAAGTATTCAGATCACACCAGCTATGATTGAAAGACCACATAAAAAGATTCAGATTACACTAGGTATAGTTCAGAGCCCAAGTGAAAAGATTCAGATCACACCAGGTATGATTCAAAGCCCAAGTAAATGGATTCAGATCACACCAGGTATGATTCAGAGCTCAAGTCAAAGGATTCAGATCGCACCAGCTATGATTGAAAGACCACATAAAAAGATTCAGATTACACTAGGTATAGTTCAGAGCCCAAGTAAAAAGATTCAGATCACACCAGGTATGATACAGAGCCCAAGTTAAAGGATTCAGATCACACCAGGTATGATTCAAGACAAAGAGGGAGGCCCTAATTCACCAGTTTTCCCACTGTCAGCAGCTATCGCACTTAAAAAAAAATTGTGATACATTGGGTGCAAGGCCTCGCCCCCAGACACTTACAGCTTCTGATTTTGGTGGCACAGGGGGTGGAGTTGGCACCCTATCCGCCTCCACATGGGTGGGGCTTAGCGTGGGTTCCCGGGCAGAGCTGGAGGGGGTGAAGGATATGAGGTTTGGCTCGCCTCCCTTTCCCCCCCCTCCCCCTCCCCCTCCCCCTCCGCCGCTGTCCAGCCCGCTGAGGACCCCCCCACCCTCTCCGTAGCTTCCTGGGGTCTGATTGGCCCACAACTCCTCGTATGGGATCTCAGCCTGCTCAGGGGCGGGGCTTCGGAACTCGCTCTCAGTCCAATCGGGGGTCATGTACTCCCGCTCGGGGTCAGTCCCCAGATCAGACGGGGTCAGCAGCTCGTGTGGTAGAATCTGCTGCTCTCCGAGTGAATCCCGGCAGCCCTGCATCAGGAGCGAGGGGCCGTCCCCATTGGCGTGGGGCAGGGCCCCGCTGTACACGCACAGTGACAGCCGTTGGAAGGACTGCGCCAGTTCCTCCCTCGTGGTGTACCCCAAGGGTCCCCCCAAGGTCCCCGTCCCAATTCCCTGCAAGCAGAGTCGCACCCGGCGGGGACTGCCGCACTCCTCCGTCAGGTCTGTCTTCACTTCCCGCACCGCCCGCGAGTAATCATCCGCGTTAAAGTGCTCCTGGCATAAAAGGGCGCACTCCAGCGCAGTCTTCTCGAATGCAGGATCGCCCCTCAGCAGCCCCTCCGGCAGCACGAAGCGTGGCATGTCCGTCAGCAGCAGGAAGTGGAAGGGGGTCACTTCCTCCTTGCGCAGGATGCAGCAGAGCACCACAGTCTTTGAGATGATGCTGACGAGCTTGTAGCGGTGGCCCTCGCGGATGGCGTGCAGGTCGTAGGGGTTGCGCGGCGGCCGGCTGGGCACAGTGACGTTGACGGGCAGCCGCACCTTCTCGATGATGCTGCGGATGGAGTGCTCGCCGTCCTGCATCTGCAGTTCCAGGGGGCTGCGCGTGCTAAAGCGCCCGCGGCACTGGAAGGGCAGGCTGATGCTCTCATTGGTGCGGTGGTTCATGCAGATCAGACAGGGCATCTTCCCCTTCACCTGCCTGCTGAAGGTCCCGCCGCGACCAAGCCGCCGCAGGATGGTATTGAAGCGCGATTTCTCCCGCACCGTCTTGGCGCACAGGATCTCCGCCTGACCCATGAGCGTCAGCTCGTCTCCCGCCTGCAGAGTGAAATTATACGCCTCGCTGTCCTCGCTAAACTCGCCCGACACCACCTGCGAATCAAGAGACATCCAGCATAAACCCAGGAGGAACCGTCGGGTCGAGAGAAAACCATTAAACACTAAACCAGCCAGCTGGGCGCTCACACACACACTCTCACACACACTCACCCACAGGCAATGATCGTGTAAACTACCAAAACTGCTCAACTAACAGCCTCACTAAAACGAGCAAATGAGCATTAAAGCAGAAGTTCATCTGGCATTTCAGGGCAGAATATTGATCTAGGATCTGTTTCTCCTTTAATTTCATAATGGGCATGGTTAGAGTGTGGACCAGAATAACTGATTCCAGATCTGCCCTTTCTCTGTGTAGCATCCCTCTGCTCGACCTGACAAAATTAACCTTTAAGTAGAAGGAGGTGCTTCTGCGATCATGGTTAAGGTTTAGGCCAGTTCAGGTTCGGCATTAACGGGGGGTAAGTTGAAAAAGACACTGTTTAAGTGTAGAAGAAGACAATAGATATTTAATAATAATAATAATAATAATAATAATATTCTGGAAATATTTCCTTTCTCGGAATACAGAGAATATTCTGTAAATATCAAGTAAATATCAATATTATTAAATATCAAGAATAATAAATACCAATAAATAAATAAATACATAAATAGAATAATAATAAAATACCCCAAAATATCAAATAAAAGCAAAGTTTCCAATAAAATGTTTCACAGAAAAAAATAATCCGTTACCCGGGTATGTAAGGTGTAATATCAGTGTATGTGTGAAGGCTTATCTGTGTCCAGGGAACAGAGCGAGGGTCGGTCCGAGGGGGCTGAGTTCAAGGGGGTTGGGAGTCCAGTTCAGTTTGGGCAGAACAGTTTGATCGGGAGCCAAAGGGACTGACTCGCTATCCAAAGGAATCCAAAATCCAGTATACATAAAAAAACGAATCTGCTTACAGCAGTTTGAGAATAACAATCAATATTTAATATCAAATATCAAAACGTTATGAGATCTCATGATGTTCCAATTCTAAAATATATACAGGAGTTCAGTATAATTTCTGTAACCAAATAAATATATACAAGTAAGGGAGGTTACTTGTAACCACAGTTAAACAATACGGTGTCAATTAGATCTGGCACAAACCACGACGTTAGCGTCATTGGTAGGAAGAGAGAAGAGGGGCCGTTCTCTCTCACACACACACACACACACTCACACACAGGCTACTGTGTGCGCACCTCAAAACATTCTGGTTTTAACGTCTAACTAGGAGTTCGTTTCCATCAACGGTTAAAATCATATAATTCAATTTATTCATTAATAACACTCATCTTCTCCAATAACATCCATAGATACAATATTAATGCAATAACAATACTTGGAAAACAGTACACTAAAAGTCAATCTCCGATTGGTCTTTAAATAGTTCGCTCAGTTACCCTCGGTGGCTAGTTATCCAATTCAAACTAATGAACTAGAAGCCAACAGTGCCGACGCTCGCCGGCGGATGCCAGCGAAATGGCTCACCCACGGGAGTTCAAATTATACACAAACACAAGGGCCTTCTAGCTTCAGAAAAGGGGTGAAAAAAGATGTGGAATGGAAAAAGAAGATGCTTCGATAAAAAGGGCTTTGAAGAGAAAAGCGATTTTAAGTTTTACGAGTATTCGTACAGGACTGAGATGAATAGCGTTCATTCAAGTGACTTCAAGTCGTTCAAGTGAAGTTAACAAAAAAACAACCCCGTCGCCTAGGAGATGACTGTACATCAAAATAGAAGTCTTTGAGAGTACTTTCACTTTTAACCAGATCAAGAAGATAATGAAAAAAACTGTATAATCATGTAAACTCAGCTTCTTGTTATTTCTATTTAAGACATATTTATTTTATTTATTCATATTTAAACATTTATCTATGTATTGGACACTGACCATTACTAATTTATGGTCCTAGAAACCGAACTTTACGGTGGGTTTAACACACCTGCGACTGCAGAAAAGACGTCTCACCTTCCATATTCAGAAATCATACTATACATGATAAAAACTAGTGTGTTCAGGTGAACACACGTATGCGAAAGTGTGACTACCGGACAGACAGACAGACAGACGCCGGACAAAGTGATCCCTATGTGCCGCTATGCTTCGCAGGCAACACAAAAAGCAGGAACATGCAGGCGTCACGCCTCATAAATCATTCACTTCGCCTGTTTGATAAATATAAATATGGGTCTAAATCTCTGTTCCCTGAAGACAGGACTTCAATATCGGCCAATCAAAGGTAAATATTTGCAAAACACGCGGGGGGAGTTTGCAGTTATCTGGAGCACTCCGAAAACATCGCAGCAGATCCCTCCAACACAGACCAGCTTCCTGCTCGGTCAGCGATTACGAGCCCTTCGGACAGCATACAGTTTTAATACTTCTGAGACACATCCACAAAATATTCCCATGAGAACTTTCTTTTTTTAAGTTTAGCAGTATAAAAACCCTGATTCACACCAGCTGGATGTATGGTGAGAGTTAGAGAGAGATGGATAAGGGCCAGCCAGTGTCAGTGAATCTGCAGTAACAGGACAGCACAGACCGGCCCCACAGATGTGCAATTAAAGCTAATGCAGGTTCTCCATGCCGACCCTCCAGGAATCCCAGTGCAGCGCAGCTCGTGACAGTAAGATTGAACCATTATGGGCTTTGTTGATTCAGCTCAGTGCTCCGTCAGCTCAGCGCACACTGAGAGAGGGTCGACATTTACCCTCCAGCCCCCCCGCGGTGCAATCACAGCCTATTTAAACATCTCACATGGATCATCTCCGTAGCAACACCATCAGAGCCCAGGAGGAATTGGTCGGGGCGGGACCATAAATTTCGCCTCTGCGAGAACCCCGACACACATGACCGGGGACGGAGCACAAATTAAACCTTCATTCCCCGCTTCACTACATGAGCTGGAGGCCCGCAAAGCAGGATGGGAACTGTAAACACTACAGGCTCAGCAGAGCCCTGTACGCAGAGAGAGAACCAGCGTTAGCAGGAATTTGGCCCCTGACACCTGTGGGTTAGCTGCTGATAGCGGCTTGTGTTCAGTTAAAATGGCACCTGTGAGTTGAGGGTCAGTGATTGGTACTGGTGGACAGTCGTGAGGGGTCAGTGTTTAAGCATTAGCAGTTTGTGGTCAGTGATAATTGCAGCTGTGAGCTGAGGGTCAGTGATTAGTACTGGAGGTCAGTCGTGAGGTGTCAGTGTTTAAGGGTTAGCAGTTTGCGGGCAGTGATAATTGCAGCTGTGAGCTGAGGGTCAGTGATTAGTACTGGAGGTCAGTCGTGAGGTGTCAGTGTTTAAGGGTTAGCAGTTTGTGGTCAGTGATAATTGCAGCTGTGAGCTGAGGGTCAGTGAAAGTATTGATGGTCAGTTGTGAGGTGTCAGTGTTTAAGGGTTAGCAGTTTGTGGGCAGTGATAATTGTAACTGCGAGCTGAGGGTCAGTGATTAGTACTAGAGGTCAGTCGTGAGATGTCAGTGTTTAAGGGTTAGCAGTTTGTGGTCAGTGATAATGGCAGCTGTGAACTGAGGGTCAGTGATTAGTACTGGTGGTCAGTCGAGAGGTGTCAGTGTTTAAAGGTTAGTAGTTTGTGGTCAGTGATAATAGTAGCAGTGAGCTGAGGGTTGGTGATTAGTACTGGTGGACAGTCGTGAGGGGTCAGTGTTTAAGCATTAGTAGTTTGTGGTCAGTGATAATTGCAGCTGTGAGCTGAGGGTCAGTGATTAGTACTGGTGGTCAGTCGTGAGGTGTCAGTGTTTAAGGGTTAGCAGTTTGTGGTCAGTGATAATTGCAGCTGGAAGCTGAGGGTCAGTGATAGTAATGATGGTCAGTTGTGAGGTGTCAGTGTTAAAGGGTTAGCAGTTTGTAGTCAGTGATAATTGCAGCTGTGAGCTGAGGGTCAGTGATTAGCACTGGTGGTCAGTCATGAAGTGTCAGTGTTTTAGGCTTAGCAGTTTGTGGTCAGTGATAATTTTAGTTGTGAGCTGAGGGTCAGTGATTAGTACTGGGGGTCCGTTGTGAGGGGTCATTGTTTAAGGGTTAGTAGTTTGTGATCAGTGATAATTGCAGCTGTGAGCTGAGGATCAGTTATTAGTACCGGTGTTCAGTCGTGAGGTGTCAGTGTTTAAGGATTAGCAGTTTGTGGTCAGTGATAATGGCAACTGTGAGCTGAGGGTCAGTGATCAGTACTGGTGGTCAGTTGTGAGGTGTCAGTGTTTAAGGGTTAGTAGTTTGTTGTCAGTGATAATTGCAGCTGTGAGCTGAGGGTCAGTAATTAGTACTGGCGGTCAGTCGTGAGGGGTCAGTGTTTAAGGCTTAGCAGTTTGTGGTCAGTGATAATGGCAGCTGTGAACTGAGGGTCAGTTATTAGTACCGGTGGTCAGTCATGACGTGTCAGTGTTTAAGGGTTAGCAGTTTGTGGTCAGTGATAATGGCACCTGTGAGCTGAGGGTCAGTGATTAGTACTGGTGGTCAGTCGTGAGGGGTCATTGTTTAAGGCTTAGCAGTTTGTGGTCAGTGATAATTGCAGCTGTGAGCTGAGGGTCAGTGATTAGTACTAGTGGTCAGTCCTGAGGTGTCAGTGTTTAAGGGTTAGTAGTTTGTGGTCAGTGATAATGACAGCTGTGAGCTGAGGGTCAGTGATTAGTACGGGTGGTCAGTCATGAGGGGTCAGTGTTTAAGGGTTAGTAGTTTGTGGTCAGTGATAATGGCAGCTGTGAGCTGAGGGTCAGTTATCAGTATCGGTGGTCCGTCGTGAGGGGTCATTGTTTAAGGCTTAGCAGTTTGTGGTCAGTGATAATTGCAGCTGTGAGCTGAGGGTCAGTGATTAGTACTAGTGGTCAGTCCTGAGGTGTCAGTGTTTAAGGGTTAGTAGTTTGTGGTCAGTGATAATGACAGCTGTGAGCTGAGGGTCAGTGATTAGTACGGGTGGTCAGTCATGAGGGGTCAGTGTTTAAGGGTTAGTAGTTTGTGGTCAGTGATAATGGCAGCTGTGAGCTGAGGGTCAGTTATCAGTATCGGTGGTCCGTCGTGAAGTGTCAGTGTTTAAGGGTTAGCAGTTTGTAGTCAGTGATAATGGCACCTGTGAGCTGAGGGTCAGTGATCAGTACTGGTGGTCAGTCATGAGGGGTCAGTTTTTAAGGGTTAGCAGTTTGTGGTCAGTGATTATGGCACCTGTGAGCTGAGGGTCAGTGATTAGTACTAGTGCTCAGTTGTAAGGGGTCAGTGTTTAAGAGTTAGCGGTCAGTGCCCCAGACCCCCTCCCCACTGACCTTCACGCTGAAGGAAATGGCCTCCATCACGAAGACGCGGTCGGGGAAGATTCCGGCGATCTCTTCCACACTGGCAAAGTACTGCACGGGCTCCCGCATGTCCCGGTCCTGATCCAGCAGCTTGAATTTCCCTGGGGGGGGGGGGGGGGGAGAGAGAACGGCTCCGTATGAGGTACAGACACCCACCTCTGAGCTCTGAGTCTCGTGATCAACTCAGAGCATAGTCCACACACACGCCGCAGACTGCAGTCGCCCAATGTCACCAGTCAGTAATACTCATCCTGAAAATGGATTTGTCCCTCTGTGAGGGGGCGAACATTAAAGCTCCACCCCATAGGGCTTTTGGCCAATCAGCAAGGGGTCTGGTGAGGTTGTGCAGCTAGATGGTCATTAGAATATTTACTTAATTCCACAATGTCAATGCTGGTTTTGTCCAAAGTGATTTAGTATCGATCAGTGAATTTAGGGGCCAATGCCCTCAGGAGAAGCGTGGGGATAGGGGCCTCGTTCAGGGGTCCAGTAGGGCAGGCACAAGCCCTCAAACTCAGAATTCTAGTCAGAGACCTCCATTGCATTACACAGCTCAACCCTCCTGATGTCACACAGCAGACCACTCGAGCCCCCAAGCCCTGCGCATGGGGTGCACCATCTGCGCCCCCCCCCCCCCCCCCAACCTTCAGCTCATCCCCCTCCGCCACGCCTCCATGCTGCCATGGAAATGGGAATTCTGGGTGATTTAAGAGCGGAGCTCCAAAGACCAGGCAGAAGATTATTTAGCATTAGCACTTTAATAAACTGCGCCGTCTGTCCGTCTCTCAGCTTCATCACAACAATCCAGGGGATTCATACACTCAACCGCACACGTGCAGACACACACAAACAGACCAAACACACACACACACATAAACAGATCCTAGTACTTCTATCCTTGTGAGGACATCACATTGACTTCCACTTGTGTCTCTACAAGCATTTCCCTAATCTCAAGAATGAACATTGATGCCTAACCAAAATACTTGCCCTAACTCAGTCCCCTAACCCCTAACCCTGACCTTAACCCATCCCTAATTCTAACCTTAACAATACTGAGGTACAGCTCTGACACAATACTGGGGTACAGCTGTGACACAATACTGGGGTACACCTCTGAAACAATACTGGGGTACACCTCTGAAACAATACTGGGGTACAGCTCATACACAATACTGGGGTACAGCTCATACACAATACTGAGGTACAGTTCATACACAATACTGGGGTACACCTCTGAAACAATACTGGGGTACAGCTCATACACAATACTGGGGTACACCTCTGAAACAATACTGGGGTACAGCTCATACACAATACTGAGGTACAGTTCATACACAATACTGGGGTACAGCTGTGACACAATACTGGGGTACACCTCTGAAACAATACTGGGGTACAGCTCATACACAATACTGAGGTACAGTTCATACACAATACTGGGGTACAGCTGTGACACAATACTGGGGTACACCTCTGAAACAATACTGAGGTACAGTTCATACACAATACTGGGGTAGAGCTGTGACCCAATACTGGGGTACACCTCTGAAACAATACTGGGGTACAGCTCATACACAATACTGGGGTACAGCTCTGATACAATACTGGGGTACAGCTGTGACACAATACTGGGGTACAGCTCATACACAAAACTGAGGTACAGCTCATACACAATACTGGGGTACAGCTCTGACACAATACTGGAGTACAGCTGTGACACAATACTGGGGTACACCTCTGACACAATACTGGGGTACAGCTCATACACAATACTGGGGTACAGATGTGACAACACTAGGGTACAGCTGTGACACAATAATGGAGAACAGCTCTGACACAATACTGGGGTACAGCTCATACACAATACTGAGGTACAGGTGTGACACAATACTGGGTGTTATGGCCCCAATTTGTTATTACATTTACAACACAACAGCAACAGCAAGGGATGACAGACACAATTTAAAACTTAAACACATTTAATGAACAAAGGCAACTAACTACTTACTAATCTACTGACCAAGATTGAATATATACAAAAAAACAGAAATATTTACAGTCCCTTTGGTGGGTTGGCTTGGTGATGTCCTGGGTGAGAAAAATGCTCTAACACAGGCAAAAATCCACAAAAGAAACTTCACAGGTCTTGAACAGAATGACAGGCCTGGTCACATGTATCCTTCTTCTTGCAATTTCTCCTACTACTTTACTGTCTCAATTCTATTCCTTATATACTCTTTTGCAGACCCCACCCACATTTAGACCTCTTTTTTTTAATTTTCGGGGACTTGCCCCAGACATGCCCAGGACATGTCTAAACCTAGCTCCAGTCTGGGCCTAATAAAAGAAAGGTAAATACTGCCATCTAGTGGCCTCTATTCACATCACATGGGGTACAGATGTGACAATACTAGGGTACAGCTGTGACACAATATTGGAGAACAGTTCTGACACAATACTGGGGTACAGCTTATACACAATACTGAGGTACAGATGTGACAATACTGGGGTACAGCTGTGACACAATACTGGGGTACAGCTGTGACACAATACTGAGGTACACCTCTGACACAATACTGGGGTACAGCTCATACACAATACTGGGGTACAGCTCATACACAATACTGAGGTACAGATGTGACACAATACTTTGGTACAGCTGTGACACAATACTGGGGTACAGCTCTAACAATACTTGAGTTCAGGTGTAACACAATACTGGGGGACAGGTCTATTGCAATCTGTAGGCTAATGTGAAGGGTAACGTTAGCTAAAGTTATTAATAGCTGACTTCAGTGAATGCTGATTTGAGGGCAATTCCACGATAACGGAATTACGATAATTACGGAATTTTCATGTCATTTTTACCTGCCATTTATTACTCTAATGCAGTGGCTACTTGCCTGTGCTTTTATCAGTTCCACTGGCATGCCTACTGAGCTGTATCACACAAAGTTTGGGGTAATCTATTTAGTAGATGGCTATATGAAGGTGAAAGTGGCGGTAACGGAATTACGGCATTAAAAAAATGCCTTTACTATGACAGGCATTTCTCTGAAATCTGGCAATGATAGGCAGTTGGTTCAAGCTTACGTTGGTGGCCTAGGCTATTGACCAGGCCATGGTAAGTTTATATTGACTGGTATGTTAACAGATATTTTGTAGGATGCCTTTTATGAGAAAGAGACACTGGTAACGGAATAACAAAATGGTAACAGAATTACATTTTCTGATAATCGACTGAATTTATAATACTCAAGTCAAAAAAGCAAAGCAATTGAAAATTGGTATGATAAATAATGTTTCTGTTGCTGACCTCTAGTTGAACCAAAAATTTGATCAACAAGTCTGGGCAAAAGGAAGGCAATTCATGGTATTGATGAAAATAACTCATTTCGGACCCAAAATGTGAACTTATAATGAATATCAGAGGTCACATGTATGAAATTGTTGTTCTTTCACTGACTAGATACTGAAACATTTGTTCTTACTTTGTAACAGTGTTCCAGCATCATTCAATGGATAAATATTCTGAGTAATGAAGTCAGTAACGGAATTACAGCAACACAGCCAATGTCAAAAGCACAGTGCAAATCTCAAATGTGTCATTGCTTCCAATATGTATATTCTTTCTAACGTCTCTCAGTCATGAGTGGCAGTCTCTTCACACAAAAGATAATGTATAAAATATAAATTACTCAACTCCTGAAACTCGCAAAGCTCAAAATGAACATGTTAACATTAAACACTAGTGAATGAACCATAAGTATTATCCATTTTTGGCAGAAGATGAACACTGTTTATAATAATAATAAAAATGCATCAGTTTCATATAGCGCTTTTCTGGGCACTCAAAGCCGCTTCACAATGGATACATTATTCATTCACTCACACATTCACGCTCTGATGGTGATAAACTACGTTTTTGTAGCCACAGCTGCCCTGGGCAGACTGACGGAAGCGTGGCTGCCAGTATGCGCCTACGGCCCCTCCGACCACCACCAAACATTCACACACAGCCATACAGGAGTGTTCCTATACTATACAAATGTAATCCTGTCCTTTCTATCCATCTGTGGCTCTTTGTGCTCAGAAGTCCAGCACAGCATGAGGACGGGAGCTGCACAGCTCAGTCGCCGTCGAAAATCACCTCTTTGGGTAATTTTTGGGCACCACGGTCACTTGAAAAAAGGGCAAGCCAAACTGGCCGTTCGGGTAGTCGGCCATGACAGCTACACAGGGGGACAACCACGGCAACTGCCGCGAGGCCGTGGTATAATTCATGCGCTGATTATGGAAACTTAACTCACTTAATTCCGTTACCACAAATTTTTTAGGACTACAGCTAAGTATTAGAGTGGTTAATGTCAGAAATTCAGGATAGACGTAAGAAGAAAGAGAATTCTTAATAACAATAAATAAGATGATGAAGAGAACTATACTGCAATTTTGGTAACGGAATTACGTAGAAAAATGACAAATTTCACAATGAGCAACTGGAACTGTGTGTTTCAATTATCTGTAGCGACTTACAGTCACAAATACTTTAGCTACCCATGCAAGGCCGGATTATCCATATAATGACTGGTGTGCATACAGAGGGGCATCATGCTGGGAGGGGCATCACATGATTCACCAATCCTCAGTTTTTTATTTTAATCGGAAGAGATGCGTATATTATGAACAGATTCAAACTTAACTGTTGATATCAAAGGAGAATATTAAAAAAAAGAAAATAAATTTAAAAACTGCGATTTGGAACTGCCCTGCCAAAGTCACAGAAAGGCCAAACTGGTCCCAGATCAGTGTTGCAATCTGAGTAAGAATCCCGCCATTTAGAAACTGAATGGGCACTGATCTCTAATCAGTTGCTGATCACAACGATGTGCCTTCGTACTGACATCACGTGCTACAACACACTGAGCAGCGCGGGAAGCACCGAGGGGTTTGTGCTAATCGGAAAATAGCAGAAGAAAAAAGTAGGAAAGATATTTACGCTACCGAAGGTACCAGAAATATCCTGCATTTTTTAACATTACTCGCGGCAAAGGAGCTGTCGGTAGTGAGGCAACTATTCCGTCTGTCAATTCTGTTCTTCCAGCGCTAGCAGTAAGTGCATATGTTACAAAAATTAGCCACGTACGTTAGAGACTAATGCTAATGAGGCAGATGCAGCAGCGCATAACATTTGCTGACGTTAACGGGAGCCTGTCGCAGATGGGCTGACGGGAACAGCTGAACTCGGGGACGGAGTACGTTAGCATGATCGCAGAAGCTGACAATAGTGAGTTCACTGCACAAAGCCTTTCCCTTTTTAAAACCCTCTGCCACAGAATTTCAGTTCTTAGTATTTAGTAAATGTAAATGTGTGGCCTTTGTTGCCATAAGTTTCAATACCCAAGTTAAGTGACATTTTAGTGACAGGATGGAAAGTTCTTATAATTAAGGGGTGATCTGGGGGTTAAATGAAAAAAAATGACTCCAGGAAACAACTCAGTATTAATCAAAAGAGGTATATATAACCACCAAAAAAGATACAAGTTGGCATTTTTCTGTTCATGCAGTTGCCACAACGGTGTCTCTTTGTGCATATGTGTCCGCCAGTGGACGTGGACCTGAATATTTCTGCACGCAATTACAATATTCTACCACCAGATGGCACATCAGGATCAGTTAATGAATAATATAACTGCCACTAAACTCAAAGAAGTGCTTTCTTTCCCCCCGATACTTTTTAATTTCAGTGGGATTCCTCAGAATAATGAAGGCTATATTAAATCATTCTTTTATGTATTTGTACCATTTTGCCTGTCACAAACAAGAGATGTTGCGGCACTACCTCTGACACCGGATCGGATCAGGGTTTGTTTTCAGCCTAAACACACACACACATCATCGCCAAAATCGTACTAGAAGCGTACTACAAGCGTGATATGAGCGGCACCACCGTAGCGATATCGTCGTACAGTCTTCTAGGTCTGCGTAGCGTCATAGTATGATCTTCAATGTCGTAGCGGCAGCGTAGTATAAACTCAATAAATGCGGCCGTTGGTCGGCAACGGTCTGCGTAACGTCGTGGTAGAAGTGTGTCAGCAGCGCGTTGGACGTGGGAGCATCGTAGTACGGTTGTAATGAAGACCATAGTTTGCCAAATTGCTCGATTTAGACGCCGATCCGCCTCGACCCAATACTTTTTCTGATCGTGGCTTGATCGGGATGATCGTCCTAAAGCCGCAGCTCTGTGTGAACGGGGGTTAGGAAATCAATGGAAAATGCTTTAGACCGCATTGACAAGTTGAGTTCAGTTTCTAATCCATGTAGCAATTAGTGATTATTAAAGGTGTGTTATTATAGAATATTTTTATTCAAAAATTTTTTTTTGGAAAAAGAATCAAATTTTGCCCATTTAACCCCAGATCACCCCTTCAGATTTTGGGCACTGTCCCAGAAGGCAGCAGGGTTGTCACACTGTCCTTGAAGGCGCCGTTATTATTATCACCATTGGCAATCTTCTTTCGATAGCTTGTTAAGCTGGTGCTTTAGCTGTCATTATTGCTGTATGCCAGTTAAGTTGTTAATAAATGAAACGCTAGTATTATCAAAGAGAAGAGTGGTCCATTGCTGCCTTCTGTAAGCCATGTTAAGCAACTTCTTTTTTTTTTTCATGATCGGTCACACTGGGGCAGAGCACTGTGTCAATCTGGCCCTGTACCCATGTATGAAAATGCAGTAAATACCAGGAAATCGCAAAATATCTTTTAGAAGTTGTCAGCTTTGGAAAAATAAGTCCTGAGCCTAAAAAAATGTATAAAATTCTAATCTAAATTTTGAGAAGACAGTCAAAGATATTTCAAAACGGTTTTCAGCGTCTGATTTGGTAATGAGTCACTTTCATGAAAATCTATATATTTTAAAAACTGCTGTTGTAGCAACTCTCATGTGGAATTGCCCTCGACGTATTCTAGAAATGATTGTTCACTTGGCTAACATGCTAATGTTAAGAGTTTAGCTGCCGTTAAGGTAGGTAGATTTCCTGCTGCTAATAATAATCAATATATTCATACACATATGCATCATCTCGTAAAAGTCTTAAATACAGCCTGTGAATTGTCTATCTAACATTAGCTCACTGCCTGGCACAGCGATATGGCCGCTACGCCACGTCCTCCTGCCTGAACGTCCCAATGCAGTTTACAGTCTCCTCAACAATCCTCTCACTTCACTTAAAGCAGAGATGCAGCCACATGCTAAAGAACGTCTATGCATGTGGTCAGTAACGCACGAGAACTCGTCAAATTACATCTGTGTGACACCATGAGACAGTGCATTGTTTCCATAGCAACAAATTCCTGAACTTCAATGTCTCCAACTGTTGGCTTTTCAGGTTGTTTGTAGCTGAATCCTGTCTTACATCTTAAAGCATCACTGAGGAAGGTGAAATGAGAAGATCTCCGGGTCACGCCGGCACAGCTGTTCATCAAACCTCCCTTTCCGCTGTTCGAGACACCTTCTCATCCAGCTGACAGCCTGCAGCTCGCTCGACCATCGACTTCGCAAAGAGCAAACTGGCCGCCGATACAGGTAACAAAGTTTATGTTCTGTCTCAGGCGACACCATCAGCCACTTTGAGTCGATAGGAGTTGGCGTACTCTCCCGAAACATTCTTAAACTGCCTCATCGCAAATCTTTGGGTTAAACTAGCCTCAATAACCCAGCACTCGGGACGACTGTGATGGATGTTGCACATGAGCGTTCCTCATTCATACAGAGTGAGGAGGGGTCTTCTGAGGAGACAGGCCACGCCCGGCCCGTTTCCCAGCTGAGTGCCTCTCCCACACTTCAGTCAGCTGACCCAGCGCCAGCTCCGCCCCCACAGATGGGAATTTTCAGCACTGATTCTAGGAATGCTGTGGGAAGCCTGTCATTCCAGCCCGAGCCCCAGTCTGGGTCAGTTCAGACTGCGTTCCCTCTCTGCGCTGCGCAGTGGGACTGGAGTGTTTCAGAATACTAAGAATAGCAAACACTCTGCAGCCATAAACATAAGCGATAACATAATTGCGGGCCGAGCTGCAATTCCTTGGCTCCAGTCCAGCGCTCCCTTTGAGACCGTCTCTCTCCGAACATCACAAAGCCTCCCCCCGTCCCCCGTCCCCCGTCTCCGCACCAGCACGTGTGAACGCCGGGAGCCCAGTAACACACTGGATATTCCCTGATTGAGTGGACAGGAGGTGCCAGAGCGCCGGAGTAAAGACTGAGCTGCAGTTTCAGTGGAAGCAACACTTAACCCCCCCATTACACCCCCCCCCCCCATTACTCTCAGAACTCAACTCTCCTTACGCTGCCAATTTCATCAACTCCAAACAGTTTAATTCTGCCTCCTGCACAAACAACTTTAACATACTTATGAACCCACTGTGACCGTTACCTTCCCTGCTCTCTCTCCTGTGTGTGCGTGTGTGTGTGTGTGCGCGTGTGCATGCGCGTGTGTGTGTGTGTGTGCGCGCGCGTGTGCATGCGTGTGTGTGTGTGTGTGTGTGTGTGTGTGCGCGTGTGTGTGAGACGGATTCCCCAGATCTCTGTTCTAACTGGTTGTTTGGCTGCATTATGCTGCAGTGTCTCAGCACTCCTACAGTACTGTATATCTACAGATGCACTCTGTGTTTAGGAGATGCCTGCAGGGGATTATGGGAGAGAATTCTGTCCTCCTGGGAGCCATGGAAACCCCACCCCCGTTGCCCCTGTAGACGCAGGACAGCCCTGTTCTTTAGTGCCAATCAAGACAAATTAAGAAAGGGGCAGAGAATGACCCGGAACATCACTGTGTGCTGCACCCTGCTACAAACATTTTCCCTCAGCGCAACAGAGTGGTGTAGCCTAAATTATGCAAAAATCATGGATTGTCCACGTACTTTTGGCCAAGTTGTGCTCCCCACATCTGCTCGTGTAATGGGGCAGCCGGCATGACCTCACTTCCTGTGCCTATCAGCTGGAAATATCTAAACATCTGTTACTCAGTAATAACCAATCAAATCACACGACAAGCCATGACCTCATCATCTGCCACGTCGCCACAGTGTCACGGCATATTGGGTATCCCCCGCACACGCACCCTGCGGCCGAACGGAAGCACCCCCTCATGCCCTGTTATGACATTAGGCAGAGCACATATTCCGGGAACACAGTCCGCCTCTCTCAGTGACTCACAATGCGCTGACTGCACCTGAGGGAGTCACCTGCGGACACACGGCCGCTCTTAACACCGCCGGCCGGCGTCACTCAACACCATCTGCCCAGACCCTGACCCCACCAATGACACAATACAGCGCTGTGTAATGCAGCAAAGCACAGATCAGACAAATGTTTTCTAACGCTGGGCCGGCTGCGGTCGCGCGCAGTGGGTATGTTAGCACACTGCAGCATCACGGCACACACTGCAGCAGCGCGGCACACACTGCAGCAGCGCGGCACACACTGCAGCAGCGCGGCACACACTGCAGCAGCACAGCACACACTGCAGCATCACGGCACACACTGCAGCAGCGCAGCACACACTGCAGCAGCGCGGCACACACTGCAGCAGCACAGCACACACTGCAGCAGCGCGGCACACACTGCAGCAGCACAGCACACACTGCAGCAGCACAGCACACACTGCAGCATCACGGCACACACTGCAGCAGCGCGGCACACACTGCAGCAGCACAGCACACACTGCAGCAGCACAGCACACACTGCAGCAGCGCAGCACACACTGCAGCAGCGCAGCACACACTGCAGAATCACGGCACACACTGCAGCAGCGCAGCACACACTGCAGAATCACGGCACACACTGCAGCAGCGCGGCACACACTGCAGCAGCGCAGCACACACTGCAGCATCACGGCACACACTGCAGCAGCGCAGCACACACTGCAGCAGCGCGGCACACACTGCAGCAGCACAGCACACACTGCAGCAGCACAGCACACACTGCAGCATCACGGCACACACTGCAGCAGCGCGGCACACACTGCAGCAGCACAGCACACACTGCAGCAGCACAGCACACACTGCAGCAGCGCAGCACACACTGCAGAATCACGGCACACACTGCAGCAGCGCAGCACACACTGCAGAATCACGGCACACACTGCAGCAGCGCGGCACACACTGCAGCAGCGCAGCACACACTGCAGCATCACGGCACACACTGCAGCAGCGCAGCACACACTGCAGAATCACGGCACACACTGCAGCAGCGCGGCACACACTGCAGCAGCGCAGCACACACTGCAGCATCACGGCACACACTGCAGCATCACGGCACACACTGCAGCAGCGCGGCACACACTGCAGAATCACGGCACACACTGCAGCATCACGGCTGACACTGCTGCAGCGCGGCACACACTGCAGCAGCGCGGCACACACTGCAGCAGCGCGGCACAGACTGCAGCAGCGCAGCACACACTGCAGCAGCGCGGCACACACTGCAGCAGCGCAGCACACACTGCAGCAGCACAGCACACACTGCAGAATCACGGCACACACTGCAGCAGCGCAGCACACACTGCAGCAGCACGGCACACACTGCAGAATCACGGCACACACTGCAGCAGCACGGCACACACTGCAGCAGCACGGCACACACTGCAGCATCACGGCACACACTGCAGCAGCGCAGCACACACTGCAGCATCACGGCACACACTGCAGCAGCGCGGCACACACTGCAGCATCACGGCACACACTGCAGCATCACGGCACACACTGCAGCAGCACAGCACACACTGCAGCATCACGGCACACACTGCAGCAGCGCAGCACACACTGCAGCATCACGGCACACACTGCAGCAGCGCGGCACACACTGCAGCATCACGGCACACACTGCAGCATCACGGCACACACTGCAGCAGCACAGCACACACTGCAGCATCACGGCACACACTGCAGCATCACGGCACACACTGCAGCAGCACAGCACACACTGCAGCAGCGCGGCACACACTGCAGCATCACGGCACACACTGCAGCAGCGCGGCACACACTGCAGCATCACGGCACACACTGCAGCATCACGGCACACACTGCAGCATCACGGCACACACTGCAGCAGCACAGCACACACTGCAGCAGCGCGGCACACACTGCAGCAGCGTGGCACACACTGCAGCAGCGCGGCACACACTGCAGCAGCGCGGCACACACTGCAGCATCACGGCACACACTGCAGCATCACGGCACACACTGCAGCATCACGGCACACACTGCAGCAGCGCGGCACACACTGCAGCAGCACGGCACACACTGCAGCAGCGCGGCACACACTGCAGCAGCACGGCACACACTGCAGCAGCACGGCACAGTGTAGCACTGAGCAGGAAAGCAGTAAATGGTAGAGCAGCACATTGCAGCTCTGAGTAGGTAACCGTAACACTCATTTGAGGAGGATTTAAATAGTTTGTAAAAAACAAATCAGTAAAGCACGTTATAGAGTAGGTTAGCATAGTGTAGCGTATTATAGTAGTGTAGGGCAAAGTAGCATAAAGTTTGTTTGTATTTTGCCTAGTAGAGTAGCTTCCTGTACAGTAGTGAACTGTTCTAAAGCAGGTTAACGCAGCACAAAGTGGAGCAGCACAGTGTAGTGTAGCACAGAGTAGCTCACTGTCCCACACAGAGTCCCCTCATACAGTGAGATGCAGTGGAGATTAGCAAAAACCTCACTAGCATGGAGTGGTGTGGTGCAGATTAGGCAGGTCTGACGCACGGTGAGCGACTGCAGGACAAATGCAGAACGCAGCGCAAGGAGCTCAGCGCAGCACAGTACTCAGTATTACAGCCTGGCATGTAGCCTAGCACAGCGCTCACTGATCAAAGCAAAGGCCCCTCTGAGCAACAAGGAGCTGTTTTCACATGGTGTGTGTGTGTGTGTGTGTGTGTGAGGGGAATTGCTTTCTTTCTGTAGCTCACACGCTCACAACTGGGTCAGCAGCACTATAGCACCAATCCAGGAAGCAGGGCCGCCCGGGAGAATCAGAACACAGCCGCTGGAGCGATTAGAAGTTTATTATAATGTTCAGTCATATATTCTGAGAAAAGCATGAATTATCTGCAGCAGAACCTGCGCGTGCCGGGGGTGCAGTAAACAGGACTGCAGTGAAGGAGAGCAGCAGATAACAGAAGCACTTCCTGCTTCTGACGGACGGCTGTCCGACTGCTGAGCCTCCCGACAGCGAGTGAATGAATAAAGCGGTCAATACTGCACCCCTCCTCCAACACCATCACTCTGTCATCCTCTCCTCCTTTAATGAGCTGCATTTCCTGACATCTCTCCATCCCCATTCATCCCAAACACACACACACACACACACACAATCTCCATTACACATTATCTATTTATCAGGGTTGCGTGTGCAGTCTGAGCAGCCATTACCCCCCCCCCATCTGAGGCAGTTTCCCCGAGTGACCTCACAGCCAGAGAATAAGAACACCCCCCCCCCCCCCCCCCACCACCACATCCGTCCATCAATAACAGCCCCCTGAGTTCCATTCCCCCCCCCCCACTCACATGACCATGCAAGAGCAATCTACTGAAGCATTTCACACAGACCATCTCTGCACATAATTATTACATAAACCAGCGCCGGCATGTTTTTCTGAGCGTGTTTTTCTGCAGTGTGATACAGGGCTAAACCAGCACTGGGGTACAGCCATCCGCACCCTGAGCCGTTTTTCTGCAGTGTGATACAGGGCTAAACCAACACTGGGGTACAGCCATCCGCACCCTGAGCGTGTTTTTCTGCTGTCTGTTACAGGGCTAAACCAGCACTGGGGTACAGCCATCCGCACCCTGAGCCGTTTTTCTGCAGTGTGATACAGGGCTAAACCAGCACTGGGGTACTGCCATCCGCACCCTGAGCGTGTTTTTCTGCTGTCTGATACAGGGCTAAACCAGCACTGGGGTACAGCCATCCGCACCCTGAGCGTGTTTTTCTGCTGTCTGATACAGGGCTAAACCAGCACTGGGGTACAGCCATCCGCACCCTGAGCGAGTTTTTCTGCTGTCTGATACAGGGCTAAACCAGCACTGGGGTACAGCCATCCGCTCCTTGAGCCGTTTTTCTGCTGTCTGATACAGGGCTAAACCAGCACTGGGGTACAGCCATCCGCTCCCTGAGCTGTTTTTCTGCAGTCTGATACGGGGCTAAACCAGCACTGGGGTACAGCCATCCGCACCCTGAGCCGTTTTCTGCAGGCTGATACAGGGCTAAACCAGCACTGGGGTACAGCCATCCGCTCCCTGAGCCGTTTTACTGCAGTCTGATACAGGGCTAAACCAGCACTGGGGTACAGCCATCCGTACCCTGAGCCGTTTTTCTGCTGTCTGATACAGGGCTAAACCAGCACTGGGGTACAGCCATCCGCACCCTGAGCCGTTTTTCTGCAGTCTGATACAGGGCTAAACCAGCACTGGGGTACAGCCATCCGCACCCTGAGCCGTTTTTCTGCAGTCTGATACAGGGCTAAACCAGCACTGAGGTATAGCCATCCGCACCCTGAGCCGTTTTTCTGCAGTGTGATACAGGGCTAAACCAGCACTGGGGTACAGCCATCCGCACCCTGAGCAGTTTTTCTGCTGTCTGATACAGGGCTAAACCAGCAATGGGGTACAGCCATCCACACCCTGAGCCGTTTTTCTGCAGTGTGATACAGGGCTAAACCAGCACTGGGGTACAGCCATCCGTACCCTGAGCCGATTTTCTGCAGTCGGATACAGGGCTAAACCAGCACTGGGGTGCAGCCATCCGCACCCTGAGCCGTTTTTCTGCTGTCTGATACAGGGCTAAACCAGCACTGGGGTACAGCCATCCGCTCCCTGAGCTGTTTTTCTGCTGTCTGATACAGGGCTAACCCAGCACTGGGGTACAGCCATCCACACCCTGAGCCGTTTTTCTGCTGTCTGATACAGGGCTAAACCAGCACTGGGGTACAGCCATCCGCACCCTGAGACGTTTTTCAGCAGTGTGATACCGGGCTAAACCAGCAATGGGGTACAGCCATCCGCACCCTGAGCGTGTTTTTCTGCTGTCTGATACAGGGCTAAACCAGCACTGGGGTACAGCCATCCGCACCCTGAGCGAGTTTTTCTGCTGGCTGATACAGGGCTAAACCAGCACTGGGGTACAGCCATCCGCTCCTTGAGCCGTTTTTCTGCTGTCTGATACAGGGCTAAACCAGCACTGGGGTACAGCCATCCGCACCCTGAGCGTGTTTTTCTGCTGTCTGTTACAGGGCTAAACCAGCACTGGGGTACAGCCATCCGCACCCTGAGCCGTTTTTCTGCAGTGTGATACAGGGCTAAACCAGCACTGGGGTACTGCCATCCGCACCCTGAGCGTGTTTTTCTGCTGTCTGATACAGGGCTAAACCAGCACTGGGGTACAGCCATCCGCACCCTGAGTGTGTTTTTCTGCTGTCTGATACAGGGCTAAACCAGCACTGGGGTACAGCCATCCGCACCCTGAGCGAGTTTTTCTGCTGTCTGATACAGGGCTAAACCAGCACTGGGGTACAGCCATCCGCTCCTTGAGCCGTTTTTCTGCTGTCTGATACAGGGCTAAACCAGCACTGGGGTACAGCCATCCGCTCCCTGAGCCGTTTTTCTGCAGTCTGATACGGGGCTAAACCAGCACTGGGGTACAGCCATCCGCACCCTGAGCCGTTTTCTGCAGGCTGATACAGGGCTAAACCAGCACTGGGGTACAGCCATCCGCTCCCTGAGCCGTTTTACTGCAGTCTGATACAGGGCTAAACCAGCACTGGGGTACAGCCATCCGCACCCTGAGCCGTTTTTCTGCTGTCTGATACAGGGCTAAACCAGCACTGGGGTACAGCCATCCGCACCCTGAGCCGTTTTTCTGCAGTCTGATACAGGGCTAAACCAGCACTGGGGTACAGCCATCCGCACCCTGAGCCGTTTTTCTGCAGTCTGATACAGGGCTAAACCAGCACTGAGGTATAGCCATCCGCACCCTGAGCAGTTTTTCTGCTGTCTGATACAGGGCTAAACCAGCACTGAGGTATAGCCATCCGCACCCTGAGCAGTTTTTCTGCTGTCTGATACAGGGCTAATCCAGCACTGGGGTACAGCCATCCGCACCCTGAGCAGTTTTTCTGCTGTCTGATACAGGGCTAAACCAGCAATGGGGTACAGCCATCCACACCCTGAGCCGTTTTTCTGCAGTGTGATACAGGGCTAAACCAGCACTGGGGTACAGCCATCCGCACCCTGAGCAGTTTTTCTGCTGTCTGATACAGGGCTAAACCAGCAATGGGGT
The DNA here is from genome assembly GCA_029721435.1 of Gymnothorax reevesii. Taxonomy (NCBI): domain Eukaryota; kingdom Metazoa; phylum Chordata; class Actinopteri; order Anguilliformes; family Muraenidae; genus Gymnothorax; species Gymnothorax reevesii. The sequence continues at coordinate 143,318,800 of CM056576.1, forward strand.
ACAGCCATCCACACCCTGAGCCGTTTTTCTGCAGTGTGATACAGGGCTAAACCAGCACTGGGGTACAGCCATCCGTACCCTGAGCCGATTTTCTGCAGTCGGATACAGGGCTAAACCAGCACTGGGGTGCAGCCATCCGCACCCTGAGCCGTTTTTCTGCTGTCTGATACAGGGCTAAACCAGCACTGGGGTACAGCCATCCGCTCCCTGAGCTGTTTTTCTGCTGTCTGATACAGGGCTAACCCAGCACTGGGGTACAGCCATCCACACCCTGAGCCGTTTTTCTGCTGTCTGATACAGGGCTAAACCAGCACTGGGGTACAGCCATCCGCACCCTGAGACGTTTTTCAGCAGTGTGATACCGGGCTAAACCAGCAATGGGGTACAGCCATCCGCACCCTGAGCGTGTTTTTCTGCTGTCTGATACAGGGCTAAACCAGCACTGGGGTACAGCCATCCGCACCCTGAGCGAGTTTTTCTGCTGGCTGATACAGGGCTAAACCAGCACTGGGGTACAGCCATCCGCTCCTTGAGCCGTTTTTCTGCTGTCTGATACAGGGCTAAACCAGCACTGGGGTACAGCCATCCGCACCCTGAGCGAGTTTTTCTGCTGTCTGATACAGGGCTAAACCAGCACTGGGGTACAGCCATCCGCTCCTTGAGCCGTTTTTCTGCTGTCTGATACAGGGCTAAACCAGCACTGGGGTACAGCCATCCGCTCCCTGAGCCGTTTTTCTGCAGTCTGATACGGGGCTAAACCAGCACTGGGGTACAGCCATCCGCACCCTGAGCCGTTTTCTGCAGGCTGATACAGGGCTAAACCAGCACTGGGGTACAGCCATCCGCTCCCTGAGCCGTTTTACTGCAGTCTGATACAGGGCTAAACCAGCACTGGGGTACAGCCATCCGCACCCTGAGCCGTTTTTCTGCTGTCTGATACAGGGCTAAACCAGCACTGAGGTATAGCCATCCGCACCCTGAGCAGTTTTTCTGCTGTCTGATACAGGGCTAATCCAGCACTGGGGTACAGCCATCCGCACCCTGAGCATTTTTTCTGCTGTCTGATACAGGGCTAAACCAGCACTGGGGTACAGCCATCCACACCCTGAGCCGTTTTTCTGCAGTGTGATACAGGGCTAAACCAGCACTGGGGTACAGCCATCCGCACCCTGAGCAGTTTTTCTGCTGTCTGATACAGGGCTAAACCAGCAATGGGGTACAGCCATCCACACCCTGAGCCGTTTTTCTGCAGTGTGATACAGGGCTAAACCAGCACTGGGGTACAGCCATCCGCACCCTGAGCCGTTTTTCTGCAGTCTGATACAGGGCTAAACCAGCACTGGGGTGCAGCCATCCGCACCCTGAGCCGTTTTTCTGCTGTCTGATACAGGGCTAACCCAGCACTGGGGTACAGCCATCCACACCCTGAGCCGTTTTTCTGCTGTCTGATACAGGGCTAAACCAGCACTGGGGTACAGCCATCCGCACCCTGAGCTGTTTTTCAGCTGTGTGATACAGGGCTAAACCAGCAATGGGGTACAGCCATCCGCACCCTGAGCCGTTTTTCTGCAGTCTGATACAGGGCTAAACCAGCACTGAGGTATAGCCATCCGCACCCTGAGCGTGTTTTTCTGCTGTCTGATACAGGGCTAGACCAGCACTGGGGTACAGCCATCCGCTCCCTGAGCCGTTTTTCTGCTGTCTGATACAGGGCTAACCCAGCACTGGGGTACAGCCATCCACACCCTGAGCCGTTTTTCTGCTGTCTGATACAGGGCTAAACCAGCACTGGGGTACAGCCATCCGCACCCTGAGCCGTTTTTCAGCAGTGTGATACAGGGCTAAACCAGCAATGGGGTACAGCCATCCGCACCCTGAGCCGTTTTTCTGCAGTCTGATACAGGGCTAAACCAGCACTGAGGTATAGCCATCCGCACCCTGAGCGTGTTTTTCTACTGTCTGATACAGGGCTAAACCAGCACTGGGAAACAGCCATCCGCTCCCTGAGCCGTTTTTCTGCTGTCTGATACAGGGCTAAACCAGCACTGGGGTACAGCCATCCACACCCTGAGCCGTTTTTCTGCAGTGTGATACAGGGCTAAACCTGCACAAGGGGACAGCCATCCGCACCCTGAGCGTGTTTTTCTGCTATCTGATACAGGGCTAAACCAGCACTGGGGTACAGCCATCCGCACCCTGAGCCGTTTTTCTGCTGTCTGATACAGGGCTAAACCAGCACTGGGGTACAGCCATCCGCACCCTGAGCCGTTTTTCTGCTGTCTGATACAGGGCTAAACCAGCACTGAGGTATAGCCATCCGCACCCTGAGCGTGTTTTTCTACTGTCTGATACAGGGCTAAACCAGCACTGGGGTACAGCCATCCGCTCCCTGAGCCGTTTTTCTGCTGTCTGATACAGGGCTAAACCAGCACTGGGGTACAGCCATCCACACCCTGAGCTGTTTTTCTGCAGTGTGATACAGGGCTAAACCTGCACTAGGGGACAGCCATCCGCACCCTGAGCGTGTTTTTCTGCTATCTGATACAGGGCTAAACCAGCACTGGGGTACAGCCATCCGCTCCCTGAGCTGTTTTTCTGCTTTCTGATACAGGGCTAAACCAGCACTGGGGTACAGCCATCCACACCCTGAGCCGTTTTTCTGCAGTCTGATACAGGGCTAAACCAGCACTGGGGTACAGCCATCCGCACCCTGAGCCGTTTTTCTGCAGTCTGATACAGGGCTAAACCAGCACTGAGGTAAAGCCATCCGCATCCTGAGCAGTTTTTCTGCTGTCTGATACAGGGCTAAACCAGCACTGGGGTACAGCCATCCGCACCCTGAGCCGTTTTTCTGCTGTCTGATACAGGGCTAAACCAGCACTGGGGTACAGCCATCCGCACCCTGAGCCGTTTTTCTGCAGTCTGATACAGGGCTAAACCAGCACTGAGGTATAGCCATCCGCACCCTGAGCTGTTTTTCTGCAGTCTGATACAGGGCTAAACCAGCACTGAGGTATAGCCATCCGCACCCTGAACCGTTTTTCTGCTGTCTGATACAGGGCTAAACCAGCACTGAGGTACAGCCATCCACACCCTGAGCGTGTTTTTCTGCTGTCTGATACAGGGCTAAACCTACACTGGGGTACAGCCATCCGCTCCCTGAGCAGTTTTTCTGCTGTCTGATACAGGGCTAAACCAGCACTGAGGTATAGCCATCCGCACCCTGAGCAGTTTTTCTGCTGTCTGATACAGGGCTAAACCAGCACTGGGGTACAGCCATCCGCTCCCTGAGCCGTTTTTCTGCAGTCTGATACAGGGCTAAACCAGCAATGGGGTACAGCCATCCGCACCCTGAGCAGTTTTTCTGCTGTCTGATACAGGGCTAAACCAGCACTGGGGTACAGCCATCCACACCCTGAGCCGTTTTTCTGCAGTGTGATACAGGGCTAAACCTGCACTAGGGGACAGCCATCCGCACCCTGAGCGTGTTTTTCTGCTATCTGATACAGGGCTAAACCAGCACTGGGGTACAGCCATCCGCACCCTGAGCTGTTTTTCTGCTTTCTGATACAGGGCTAAACCAGCACTGGGGTACAGCCATCCGCACCCTGAGCTGTTTTTCTGCTGTCTGATACAGGGCTAAACCTACACTGGGGTACAGCCATCCGCACCCTGAGCTGTTTTTCTGCTGTCTGATACAGGGCTAAACCAGCACTGGGGTACAGCCATCCGCACCCTGAGCTGTTTTTCTGCAGTGTGATACAGGGCTAAACCAGCACTGGGGTACAGCCATCCGCACCCTGAGCAGTTTTTCTGCTGTCTGATACAGGGCTAAACCTACACTGGGGTACAGCCATCCGCACCCTGAGCAGTTTTTCTGCTGTCTGATACAGGGCTAAACCAGCACTGGGGTACAGCCATCCGCACCCTGAGCCGTTTTTCTGCAGTCTGATACAGGGCTAAACCAGCACTGGGGTACAGCCATCCGCACCCTGAGCAGTTTTTCTGCTGTCTGATACAGGGCTAAACCAGCACTGGGGTACAGCCATCCGCACCCTGAGCCGTTTTTCAGCAGTCTGATACAGGGCTAAACCTACACTGGGGTACAGCCATCCGCACCCTGAGCCGTTTTTCTGCTGTCTGATACAGGGCTAAACCTACACTGGGGTACAGCCATCCGCTCCCTGAGCCGTTTTCTGCTGTCTGATTCAGGGCTAAACCAGCACTGGGGTACAGCCATCCGCTCCCTGAGCCGTTTTTCTGCTGTCTGATACAGGGCTAAACCAGCACTGGGGTACAGCCATCCACACCCTGAGCCGTTTTTCTGCTGTCTGATACAGGGCTAAACCAGCACTGGGGTACAGCCATCCGCTCCCTGAGCCGTTTTTCTGCTGTCTGATACAGGGCTAAACCAGCACTGGGGTACAGCCATCCGCTCCCTGAGCCGTTTTTCTGCTGTCTGATACAGGGCTAAACCTACACTGGGGTACAGCCATCCGCTCCCTGAGCCGTTTTTCTGCTGTCTGAATACAGGACTGAATCGGCGACTGAATGTCCCGTTCCCTCTCAGCTGAGGCCATGCTCACCAAACGGTATCTCTAATCACACAGCAGGTCCCGGTGACAGCACTCAGGAGCCATCAAACTCTCAAGGAAACTATTCTCATGAAAACGCCGGAAATTATGTAGCTCTGACAATATGAAAAATTATTTTGCAAGCTTTCATTTTTTTTCCCCCTCACCAAAGATGCTTTCTATTGCATTTCAGTGAAGCAAGACCAACAATTGTTCGGGAATTTAATTGCTGTGATGACAAAGTATCACAAAAGGAATATTTTTGCCGAGTTCTGTTTTATTACACATCCTCTCGCCCGAGTCCTGAGAGTCATGGCGTACGCGGCAGTGCCGCAGTTAAGTAGGCTTGACTTGGGATCCAGAGGTGCTGAGTTTGAGTCCTCGCCACGGACTTTGCAATGTGTTCTTGGGCAAAACACTTCACTTCCACACTGCCTCACTCCACCCAGGCGTACAAACGGGCACCAGCAAATGTCCAGGGGGACCTGACCCAGCGCTGGGGGGGTAAGCTGTGATGGACTGGCATCCCGTCCAGGGGGTGGAGCAGGACTCCTCGACGCTTGATGCCACGGAAACTGGGGTTCAGCACCAGCCCGATGTGCCACTAGGCCCGGAACAGACTTACAGTGGGGTGCAAAAATTTGGGTACCCCTGGTTTAAATGTCTGTTACAATTAATCTGCAAGTGATCAAACCTGAACACTTAACGCTAAAAAGTTAACATGACACCTCTCTGCAAATTTAAAAGTAAGGTTTCTTTTTATTTTAATTTTTCTGAGTTTTTTAATGATAAGAAAGGAAAAAGGGCTCTGTGCAAAAGTTTGGGAACCCTTTATGATTATTTTTTGTTACCGTTTCAGTAGATGATTACTAAGGCCCAGACCCAGGTGATTTACTCGTTCGGGCTTCATTGAGTCAGGTGAGTATAATTCCAGGGCTGAACTACATATTCTGAAGTATCTCCATCCTTCTAAAGTATCTGACTGTGGTGGCTGTTGCGTCCGGTGTTAAAACCATGTGTTCCTCAATACAGGTGTCCAAGGATGTCAAAATCACGATAATTCACTTCCACCAACAAGCAGACGGCTACAAAAAACTCTCGCAACATTTCAGACCACCCATTTCTACTGTCAGAAACACCGTAAGAAAATGTAAAATAAATGGAACAATTGAAGTCAAGGAAAGGTCAGAAAGACCAAGAAAAATGTCTGATAGAAAGTCCTGAGATCAGGTGAGAGATGCTCAGAAGAACCACACGTCACTGCAGAAGAGCTGTAATAAAGAGCAGCAGTCACAGGTCTAGTTGTTCACAGGACCACAGTTCAGCGAACCCTAAACAACAAAGACCTACATGGCAGATTTGCAAGAGAGAAGCCTTTCCTACGACCTCAACACAAAATTAAGCATCTGAAGTATACAAAAGAAAACCCTGAGAAACCTCAAGCCTGTTGGAACGATGTGCTTTGGACTGACAAAACCAAAATTGAACTTTTTGGCCACAACCAAAGAAGGTGTGTTTGGAGAAAAAAGGGTGAAGCATTTGTAGAGAAGAACACGGTGCCAACTGTTAAACTGGAGGTGGATCCATGATGCTTTGGGGTTGTGTAACAGCTGGGGTCGCAGGCAATATTGTCGGGTGGAAGGAAGAATGGATTCCACCAAATATCAAGACATTCTAGAGGCTGATGTTCAAAGCTCAGTCCAGAAATTGAAGTGGAAGAGACGTTGGGTGTTCCAGCAAGACGATGACCCAAAGCAAACCTCAAAATCCACCATGAAGTACCTCCAGGAAAGACAGATGAAGGTTTTGGAATCCATCACAGTCCCCAGACTTGAATATAATTGAAAATCTGTGGACAGACCTCAAACATGTTGTTCATGCAAGAAGGCCGAAGAATATTTCTGCACTAGAGGTGCCTGTCAGGAAGAGTGGGGAAAACTTCCAAAGACAAGAATCGAAAGACTCTCAGCTGGATACAGGAAGCATTTGCAAGCTTGCTAGCTGCTCGAGGAGGAGTTACAAAGTACTAGCTGACAGGGTTCCCAAACTTTTGCACAAGGCCTTCTTCCTTGTTTTATCATTTTAAAACTGTAAAAAGTTCAAAAATAAAAATTATTCTTGCTTTAAAATGTGATGAAATGTGTCATGTTTAATTTGTAGCATTTAGTGTTCAGGTTTGCTTTCAATCACAGGGAGATTAATTGTAACAGACATTTAAACCAGGGGTGCCCACATTTTTGCGCCCCACTGTACTTGACTTGAAAGACTTACCTGGGTACTGCAGAGGGATGTCGATTTTGGGCCCAATGACGTAGTGCCCCTCCTCCAGGCTGTGGGCGGTGACAGTGGTCCACTGGCGACACGAGTGCAACAGGAGAACATCCTGCTCTGTCACCCCTTCCACATGGTCCCCTACGGGCCGAGCGAGAGAGAGAGCGAGTCAGCCTCTAACCGAAAACACACACACCCCTGCGCCTCTAACCGAAAGCACACACACCCCTGCGCCTCTAACCGAAAGCACACACACCCCTGCGCCTCTAACCGAAAGCACACACACCCCTGCGCCTCTAACCGAAAGCACACACACCCCTGTGCCTCTAACCGAAAGCACACACACCCCTGCGCCTCTAACCGAAAGCACACACACCCCTGCGCCTCTAACCGAAAGCACACACACCCCTGCGCCTCTAACCGAAAGCACACACACCCCTGTGCCTCTAACCGAAAGTACACCCCCTGCGCCTCTAACGAAAGCACACACACCCCTGCGCCTCTAACCGAAAGCACACACACCCCCGCGCCTCTAACCGAAAGCACACACACCCCTGCACCTCTAACCGAAACTACACACACCCTTGCGCCTCTACCTGAAACCATACACACCCCTCACAGACCCAGCGCCTCTAACCGAAAGCACACACACCCCTGCGCCTCTAACCGAAAGCACACACACCCCTGCGCCTCTAACCGAAACCACACACACCCCTGCTCCGGTAACCGAAACCACACACACCCCTCACACACTCAGCACCTCTAACCGAAAGCACACACACCCCTGCACCTCTAACCGAAACCACACACCCCTAGGTCATTCCATGTCAAATCAACCAATGGCAGAAAAGTTGATCTCTCAGAATTTCTTCAAATTTTATCCAGTTGTGAAGTGACCATACGTGAGAACATCTCCAAATTTTCTAAGGGTTCTGATGTAAATAGTGACCCTCAGCCCCATAAATATGAGAGGGGGTGCATGCCCAAAATCGCACCCCTTATTCTGAGCAGGTTTTCAAATGCCTGTAACTGGAAAGATATACAACTTGGAAGACTGAAATTTGGTAATCCCACAGATATATTTGTAAAGAATACCTGGCCAAAATTTGGCAGAGTTTGATCAAATAGATATCGTTATTTTGGCTGCCCTAAAATGGAAAAAAAAGGCATTTTTACTTTTTCCGAGAATGGTTTTTATTTATAACCCTTATTTAACCAGGGAAGTCCCATTGAGATTGAAATTTCTTTTTTATGGGAGCCCTGGGGGTTGAGGTGGGGAGGGAGAGGAGGAATTGCACAGCCAATTAGATCACGGGTTGATTAGGTGGCAGATCGAATGAGCCAGGTTGGGACTTTAGCCATGACACCGGGGAACCCCCTACTCTTATCGAAGAGTGTCATAGGATCTTTAATGACCTCTGTGAGTCAGGACCTCGGTTTAACGTCTCATCCAAAAGACGGTGTCTCCTTCAGTACAGTGTCCCCGTCACTGCACTGGGGCAATGGGGATTATTCCGCCAGATGGAAGATCACCCCCTACTGGCCCACCAACACCTCTTCTAGCAGCAACCTGGTTTTCCTCGGTGGTCTCCCATCCAAGTACTGACCAAGCCCACATCTGCTTAGCTTCAGCCACGCGGCTGGAGGAGATCGAATTGTGGTATGACTGCTGGCAACACATAGTTCAAATTGCTGCCATATATTGTCAGACACCCTGACTACCCCTCTGTAGTTCAAGAGTCGAAAATGGAGATGTAGGACAGGTCCTAGGATCACCAAATTTGGCCTGTACACAGATCTTAAGTGTCGAAACAACATATTAAAATTCTAGGATGGTGTTCTGTCCCACTCAGATTTTATTGCAAGTTGAAAATATAGATTTTTTTTTTTCCCAAGAATAGGATTTGCAATATCTATCATTTTATGCACTTTTCATACATTTCAAGCCCCTGTCAACCACAGTTGACTGCAAAGAGTGTCCTGAATGGGACTTGCTACCCTGGCAGGGCTTCTACCATTATCCTTCTGATATTAGGCCATTATGTCCCCATTGCAACACCATACAGTTTTGTACTTCTAGAAATAGCTGCTGACATCAGCACTAATCCACTGTGTAGTGTGCATAGTTCAGAGATCAGGTACATATGGTGTGGTGCTGCTGAGCAGAAAGTGAACATGTACAAATGGCATCTTTAAACCCATGTACTTTGGGATCATCCCTTGGTGAAGCTGAGAAATGCCATCAGCTGCTATATGTGAGAAATTCTGGACTGATTTTATGGACAAGTTTGCCTCCAGCAGAGCAGAGTCTGATCCTGAAAAGAGCAGGACGAGACATGTTGCCTGACCCAAATCCAACACTGAGTTATCACCATCACCAGGTATTAGGGGCTCGTTATGAACAGCTTCAACAAACTTGTCATGACCCATGGAACGAACACTCTAAAGTGGTCAAGAGCAGCCTGCGACCTCTAGGCACTGAAGGCCTGCAACCTCTAGGCTGTTCAGGCTTTCTATGAAGATGGTGACTTCTCGCGAACATGTCCTGGGAAAAAGGATTTTGTGTCAGTCAAGATTGCAGGGGAACATGAACAAAAACAAAAGCGACTGATCCTTTGTAACCTGAATGAGCTGTATGCCCACTTCAAGGAACACAATCCACATACCAAGATTGGAATTTCCAAATTCTGTGAATTGCATCCCAAATGGTGTGTCACTGTTGGTGCAAGAGGTACACATTCTGTGTGTGTGTGCACCATCCACCAGAACCCCAAACTGATGCTGGCAGCTGTTGATGGCTCGAAAATAGACCTTCAACAGACAATGGAGCTGGCTGTTTGTAGCACAGCACAAAAGGAGTGAATGCTGATGAAGTGCCCAAGGTGCCCAGGAAAGGATGGCGCCGTCACCACACTACTGGATCGTCTGAGCGAAGAACTGGATTTGGATGAGGAGGATGAGATCACGTACACTCAGTGGACACATACTGACAGAACTGCACTCATCACATGTCAAACATCTGTGATGCAGTTTGCTGAAGATCTAGCTGAAAAAGCAGAGTCACTCACTGTCCACCACTATATTGCCAAAAGCCTCATCCTCTCATCTTGCCAGATCCAAGGAAAATCTTGATGAGAACACTGCCATAATTCTGCCGGACTTCGCAGAAAACTACAGTTTTGTCATCCAAGATGCTACACAAGGTTTCTACTGGGATACTTCTCAGTGCACACTGCATCCTACTGCTGTGTACTACCTAGAGAATGGCAAGCTGGTATGCAAGGGCTTCTGCTGTTTCAGCGATGCTACAAAGCATGAGACGGTTGCTGTCTATGCCTTCCAGGCAGAGCTGATGGGCTACTTCAAGAAGGAACTGCCACACATTCGGAAGATCCTGTACTTCTCGAACAGGGCAGCAGGCCAGTATAAGAACTACAAAAACCTCACCAATCTGTGTCACCACATAAAAGACTTCAAAATTCAAGCTGAGTGGCACTTCTTTGCAACAAGCCATGGGAAAAGCCCATGTGATGGCATTGGGGGTCCTGTTAAAAGACTCGCAGCTCCTGCAAGTCTCCAGCAGACAAAATCTGGCCGTATCCTGACCCCAGTGCAGCTGTATGAGTGGTGCCAGAAGAACATCTCTGGTATCAAGTTCTTCTTTGTGAAGGCGGAGAAGATCGCAGATGTGGCTGACCAGCTCCATCCTCGTTTTGCAACTGCGAAGACCATCCCGGGAACACGCATGAACTACTGTTTTATTCCACAGTCTACAAAGAAGCTGAGCATAAGCCAAGTGTCTTAAGATGCTGTTCCCTGTACAATGCAGGTTGCTGAGTCAGCTGAACCTACTCCCAATCCTCAGCAGGAGTACTTGCCCGGAACCTACCTGGCCTGCATGTATGACCGCTCCTGGTGGTTGGGGAATGTTGTAGAGGTGGCAAGTGATAATGCTGACATTCTGGTCCACTTCATGCACCCAAAGGGACCATCACAGTCATTTGGTCGGCCCAGAAGGAAAGACGAGTGCTGGATACCCCTAGCCCATGACCTATGTTCCGTACCAGCACCGTCGACGACCTCATCTGGTAGGCGTTACAAACTGGACCAGGTAACCGTGGACAATATAACTGTATATTATGATGCCTTTATGGCAAAATGACTTCTCACAGGAACCCAGAAACCCATTCAGGACATTCTATACAGTCTACTGTGGTTGACAGGGGCTTGAAATGTATGAAAAGTGCATTAAATTATATTGCAAATCCAATTATTGGGGAAAAAAAAAAAAAAAAAAATTTTCAGCTTGCAATAAAATCTGAATGGGACAGAAAACCATCCTAGACTTTTAATATGTTGTTTCAACACTTAAGATCTGTGTACAGGCCAAATTTGGTGATCCTAGGACCTGTCCCATATCTTCATTTTTGCCTCCGAAATTGAGCAAAAATGGCAAAATTTGAAATTTGAAGGGTCAATAATCGACAAAGTATGATAGTTACTTGCTCCATGAACTACAGAGTGGTAGTCAGGGTGTCTGACAATATATGGCAGCAATTTGAACTATGACGGTAAAATATAACAGGCCAAAAGAGACCAACAAAAACATTCTCGGAAAAAGTAACAATGCCTTTTTTTCCCCATGTTGGGGCAGCCAAAATAACCATATTTATTTGATCAAACTCTGCCAAATTTTGGCCAGGTATTCTTTACAAAAATATCTGTGGGATTACCAAATTTCAGCCGTCTAAGTTGTATATCTTTCCAGTTACAGGCATTTGAAAACCTGTTCAGAATAAGGGGTGCGATTTTGCGCATGCACCCCCCTCTCATATTTATGGGGCTGAGGGTCACAATTTACATCAGAACCCTTAGAAAATTTGCAGATATTCTCAAATATGGTCACTTCACAACTGGTTAAAATTTGAAGAAATTCTGAGACGTCAACTTTTTCACTTTTGAGAAAATTGGTTGATTTGACATGGAATGACCCCCCTGCGTCTCTAACTGAAACCACACACACCTGCATTCCAAGTATCTGCACTGTGTAACAGCACACCAGAGAACTGCGCATAGAATATATTCACACTGAATAACTGCACACTGAACATATTCAACTGGATAACTGCATATGGAATATATGCACACTGGACAACCTCATTCTGACCATAATCACACTGGATAACTGCATTCGGAATATATTCACACTGGATAACTGAACACTGAATATATTCACATTGGATAACTGCATAAAGAACATATTCACACTGGATAACTGCACAGTGAATATATTCAGACTGAATAACTGCCTATTGAACATATTCACGCTGAATAGCTGCACACTGAACAAATTCACACTGGAAAACTTCCCACTTAACATATTCACACTGGATCACTACACTGAACATATTCACACTGGATAACTCAGCACTGAATATATGCACATTGGATGACTGCACACTGATCATATTCACACTGGATAACTGAACACTAAATATATTCACATTGGAAAACTGCACACCGAACATATTCACACTGGATCACTACAGATTGAGCATGTTCACACTGGATCATGACACATTGAACATATTCACACTGGATGAACGAACACTGAATATATTCACATTGGATAACTGTACACTGATCATATTCACACTGGATCACAACACTGAGAATATTCACACTGGATAACACAGCTCTGAATATAATCACACTGGATAACTGAACACTGAATATATTCACATTGGAAAACTGCACACTGAACATATTCACACTGGATCACTAGACATTGAGCATATTCACAATGAATCTAAACACTGAGCATATTCACACTGGATCACTACACACCGAGCATATTCACACTGGATAACTCAGCACTGAATATATTCACACTGCATAACTGAACACTGAATATATTCACATTGGAAAACTACACACTGAACATATTCACACTGGATCACTACACATTGAGCATATTCACACTGGATCACCACACACTGAGCATATTCACACTGGATAACTCAGCACTGAATATATTCACACTGGATAACTGAACACTGAATATATTCACATTGGAAAACTACACACTGAACATATTCACACTGGATCACTACACATTGAGCATATTCACACTGGATCACTACACACTGAGCATATTCACACTGGATAACTCAGCACTGAATATATTCACACTGCATAACTGAACACTGAATATATTCACATTGGAAAACTACACACTGAACATATTCACACTGGATCACTACACATTGAGCATATTCACACTGGATCACCACACACTGAGCATATTCACACTGGATAACTCAGCACTGAATATATTCACACTGGATAACTGAACACTGAATATATTCACATTGGAAAACTACACACTGAACATATTCACACTGGATCACTACACATTGAGCATATTCACACTGGATCACTACACACTGAGCATATTCACACTGGATAACTCAGCACTGAATATATTCACACTGCATAACTGAACACTGAATATATTCACACTGGATCACTACACATTGAGCATATTCACACTGGATCACTACACACTGAGCATATTCACACTGGATAACTCAGCACTGAATATATTCACACTGCATAACTGAACACTGAATATATTCACATTGGAAAACTACACACTGAACATATTCACACTGGATCACTACACATTGAGCATATTCACACTGGATCACCACACACTGAGCATATTCACACTGGATAACTCAGCACTGAATATATTCACACTGGATAACTGAACACTGAATATATTCACATTGGAAAACTACACACTGAACATATTCACACTGGATCACTACACATTGAGCATATTCACACTGGATCACTACACACTGAGCATATTCACACTGGATAACAGCACTGAATATATTCACACTGGATAACTGAACACTGAATATATTCACATTGGAAAACTACACACTGAACATATTCACACTGGATCACTACACATTGAGCATATTCACACTGGATCACTACACACTGAGCATATTCACACTGAATAACTCCGCACTGAATATATGCACATTGGATAACTGAACAATGATCATACTCACACTGGATAACTGAACACTGAATATATTCACATTGGAAAACTAGACACTGAACATATTCACACTGGATCACTACACATTGAGCATATTCACACTGGATCACTACACACTGAGCATATTCACACTGGATAACTCAGCACTGAATATATTCACACTGGATAACTGAACACTGAATATATTCACATTGGAAAACTACACACTGAACATATTCATACTAGATCACTACACATTGAGCATATTCACACTGGATCACTATACAATGAGCATATTCACACTGGATAACTGAGCACTGAATATATGCACATTGGGTAACTGCACATTGATCATATTCACACTGGATAACTGAACACTGAATATATTCACATTGGAAAACTGCACACTGAACATATTCACACTGGATCACAACACATTGAGCATATTCACACTGGATCACTAGACACTGAGCATATTCGCACTGGATAACTCAGCACTGAATATATGCACATTGGATAACTGCACACTGATCATATTCACACTGAATCATGACACACTGAACACAATCACACTGGATAACTGACCACTGAATATATTCACATTGGATAACTGCACACTGAACATATTCACACTGAATAACTAAACACTGAACATATTCCCATTGGATAATTGGGCACTGAACATATTCACACTGGATAACCACACATGGGACATCTTCACACTGGATTCCTCTGCGCTCACATGTAAAAACAGTCAAAGCTAATGCTACATCAACAAAGTCTGTTTGTCTGAAAATACCTGTGAGAGTGTTTCCGTGGAAAACCAGTGTAAAAGCACAAGCTCAGTGTGCTGATGTCCCAGAGAGTGATGGAGAGTCCCCACACTCACCTTTCTCCTTTTAAAGGAGATTTCAGTCCAGTCTGATGACACCATTTTATATATAAATTACAAAGCACCCTCCATAATTATTGGCACTCCCGGTTAAGATGTGTTCTTTAGCTTCTAGTAAATTCAGTTTTTTTTTCTAAATAATATAGGACCACAATGAAAAAAGAGGAAAATCCAACCTTTAATTCAAGTGCATTTATTCAGTGGGAAAAAAATCCCACATTGAGAAATAATTATTTTACATCAAATCATGTGTGCCACAATTATTAGCACCCCTGATGTTAATACTTTGTACAACCCCCTTTTGCCAACAAAACAGCACCTAATCTTCTCCTATAATGTTTCACAAGATGGGAGAATACAGAAAGAGGGATCTTCCACCATTCCTCTTTGCACAATCTCTCTAAATCATCCAGCGACCTGGGTCCTCTCCTCTGCACTCTCCTCTTCAGCTCACTCCACAGGTTTTCAATGGGGTTGAGGTCTGGTGACTGAGATGGCCACGGAAGGATCTTGATTCTGTGTCTGGCGAACCATTTCTGTGTAGATTTGGCCACATGTTTAGGGTCATTATCTTGCTGAAAGACCCAGTGATGACCCATCTTCAGCTTTCGGGCAGAGGCCACCAGATTTTGATTTAAAATGTCCTGGTATTTCAAAGCATTCATGATGCCATGCACCCTAACGAGGTTCCCAGGGCCTCTGGAAGAGAAACAGGCCCACAGCATCACCGATCCTCCCCCATACTTCCCAGTGGGCATGAGGTGCTTTTCTGCATACTCATCTTTTGTGTTCCGCCAGACCCACTTAGAGTGTTTGTTGCCAAAAAGCTCTATCTTGGTCTCATCTGACCAAAGCACACGGTCTCAGTTGAAGTCCCAGTACCGCTTAGCAAACTCCAGACGTTTGCGTTTATGATTGTGAGTGAGAAAAGGTTTTCTCCGTGCATGCCTCCCAAACAGCTTGTTGGCATGTAAATAACGTCTGATAACGTCTGCTACCATTTGTTGCAATTCTTTAACAGAGAGCTTTGGAGAACTTTTTATTTCTCTTACCATCCTCCTCACTGTGCGTGGTGGCAAAATAACCTTGCGTCCTTGTCCAAGCTTGTTTACCACTGTTCCAGTTGGTTTAAACTTCTTAATGATTCCTCTGACATTAGATATGGGCAGGTGCAGGCGAGTGGCTATTTTCTTGTAGCCATTGCCTGACTTGTGAAGGTCGACACACATCTGCCTTACTTGAATGGTGTGTTCCTTTGTCTTTCCCATGTTGAAGAGTGGATAAGAGAAATGGCCTCCGTGTCATGTCATATTTATACCCCAGGGAAACAGGAAGTGATTATTTACTAATTAAATGTTCCTAGATACTCTGATCAACTTTGTAAACTACTGTAGAAATGACAGAAATACTTCAATTACATTTAATTCCTAGGAATTGTTAGGGGTGCCAATAATTGTGGAACAGGTGATCTGATGAAAAATAATTATTTCTTCGACAGGGATTTTTTTCTTTCCCTTAAAATTCACTTGAGTTGAAGGTTACATTTTTCTACAATTTTCAGTGTGAGAGTATGCTTATGCAATAAAAATTGAATTTATTTTAAGGCTTTTAACACATCTAAACCAGGGGTGCTAATAATTATGGAGGGCGTTGTATGTATGGCACCATATGCGTCTGACAGTAACGTACAGAACAACTTCTCATTCCTTCATTGATTTATCCAGGCTCCAGCATATCCATGCACCAGGTCATACATGCACGAATCATCAATGTTTCCATCCACCTACGCACTAAATCATCCATGTTCTGACTGAGCCACGCACCGAATCATCTACACGCCAAATGATTCACACTACGAATTATCCACACACTGAACCATTCAACTGCCAACCCACCCACACTCGACTCACCCAAATTTTGCCTCATCTACTCTCCTGCACCTGTTCATTTCTAAAGTCCAATTGTTGCAGTGGAGAGTTCAGTAATACAGGTGTAGTGTTAAAGAGTGATCATGCCCTCTTCATCACAATCCATTCCTGATGGTCCTCATCATATAATCATCAGATATTCATCTCAGCCGCAGACTTAACCCCCCCTCACTGCAGTCTCAAAGGGCAGAGAAGAGCAACACTCATCTCACACGCATTCACTGCCTCGAGAGAGAGAGACGATTCCTGAAAACCTGAGCGGTAAAGTCATGAAACAAGAGCAAAGCAAACGCAGAAAATAATGAGCCACCGTCTCGCCACTCATCCTGCTCCGCTGACATGTCAGAGGCTCAGCAGGTGTGATGTCAGGCGCAGACAGTAAAACGAAGTTGTTGCTGGAAGAGGAGTTGGCGGGCCGAGAGATGGTAGTCTTCTCATAAGAAAAGGGAAAGATTTTTCGATGCCCATGAGGGACGAGGTTGAGCTTCCTAAACCCGACGAGCCCTGAGACAGTGGCACTGCCCCTGATGTAGACCTGTGCACTGCAGGTCCTTCTCTGCTGTAGCGGTTTGAGGAAGC
This sequence comes from Gymnothorax reevesii, assembly GCA_029721435.1. Lineage (NCBI taxonomy): Eukaryota > Metazoa > Chordata > Actinopteri > Anguilliformes > Muraenidae > Gymnothorax > Gymnothorax reevesii. Next base: position 143,336,101 of record CM056576.1, read on the forward strand.
GTCAGAGGTTAATGGGCTTGAACAGAGCAGTACAGGCTTTTTGGAGGATGTTACTTACATCCGCAGAAAGAGTAAAAGAGTATGCTGTATTAGCCCAAGGGCAACTGCAGTGAGGCCTCAGTGTCACCTCAGTCACTTAAGCATACAGTTAAGGACCTAAGCCTCTCAGGTCCCCAGGAAGGACATTACGCTGGGGCTGTAGCCTGTTAGCATGGCCAGGTATGTTGTAAAACACTCCAAGATCTGCAGATCCTGTGATGCATGTCAGATGACCTAGGGGTGGAGCCATCGCCACACATTAAAACGCCTTTTAAATAGAGAAGCCAGGTGTGGATGTAATGGGAGCTTTAGAAAGGAGAGACAGGTGTGGATGTAATGGGAGCTTTAGAAAGGAGAGACAGGTGTGGATGTAATGGGAGGTTTAGAAAGGAGAGACAGGTGTGGATGTAATGGGAGCTTTAGAAAGGAGAGACAGGTGTGGATGTAATGGGAGCTTTAGAAAGGAGAGACAGGTGTGGATGTAATGGGAGCTTTACAAAGGAGAGACAGGTGTGGATGTAATGGGAGCTTTAGAAAGGAGAGACGGGTGTGGATGTAATGGGAGGTTTAGAAAGGAGAGACAGGTGTGGATGTAATGGGAGCTTTAGAAAGGAGAGACAGGTGTGGATGTAATGGGAGGGTTAGAAAGGAGAGACAGGTGTGGATGTAATGGGAACTTTAGAAAGGAGAGACTGGTGTGGATGTAATGGGAGCTTTAGAAAGGAGAGGCAGGTGTGGATGTGATGGGAGGTTTAGAAAGGAGAGACAGGTGTGGATGTAATGGGAGGTTTAGAAAGGAGAGCCAGGTGTGGATGTAATGGGAGGTTTAGAAAGGAGAGACAGGTGTGGATGTAATGGGAACTTTAGAAAGGAGAGTCTGGTGTGGATGTAATGGGAGATTTAGAAAGGAGAGGCAGGTGTGGATGTGATGAGAGGTTTAGAAAGGAGAGACAGGTGTGGATGTAATGGTAGGTTTAGAAAGGAGAGACAGGTGTGGATGTAATGGGAGGTTTAGAAAGGAGAGACAGGTGTGGATGTAATGGGAACTTTAGAAAGGAGAGACAGGTGTGGATGTAATGGGAGGTTTAGAAAGGAGAGACGGGTGTGGATGTAATGGGAGCTTTACAAAGGAGAGACAGGTGTGGATGTAATGGGAGCTTTAGAAAGGAGAGACAGGTGTGGATGTAATGGGAGGTTTAGAAAGGAGAGACAGGTGTGGATGGAATGGGAACTTTAGAAAGGAGAGACTGGTGTGGATGTAATGGGAGCTTTAGAAAGGAGAGGCAGGTGTGGATGTGATGGGAGGTTTAGAAAGGAGAGACAGGTGTGGATGTAATGGGAGGTTTAGAAAGGAGAGACAGGTGTGGATGTAATGGGAGGTATAGAAAGGAGAGACAGGTGTGGATGTAATGGGAACTTTAGAAAGGAGAGACTGGTGTGGATGTAATGGGAGCTTTAGAAAGGAGAGGCAGGTGTGGATGTGATGGGAGGTTTAGAAAGGAGAGGCAGGTGTGGATGTAATGGGAGCTTTAGAAAGGAGAGACAGGTGTGGATGTAATGGGAGGTTTAGAAAGGAGAGACAGGTGTGGATGTAATGGGAACTTTAGAAAGGAGAGACTGGTGTGGATGTAATGGGAGGTTTAGAAAGGAGAGACAGGTGTGGATGTAATGGGAGCTTTAGAAAGGAGAGACAGGTGTGGATGTAATGGGAGCTTTAGAAAGGAGAGACAGGTGTGGATGTAATGGGAGCTTTAGAAAGGAGAGACAGGTGTGGATGTAATGGGAACTTTAGAAAGGAGAGACAGGTGTGGATGTAATGGGAGGTTTAGAAAGGAGAGACTGGTGTGGATGTAATGGGAGGTTTAGAGAGGAGAGACAGGTGTGGATGTAATGGGAGGTTTAGAAAGGAGAGACAGGTGTGGATGTAATGGGAGCTTTACAAAGGAGAGACAGGTGTGGATGTAATGGGAGGTTTAGAAAGGAGAGACAGGTGTGGATGTAATGGGAACTTTAGAAAGGAGAGACAGGTGTGGATGTAATGGGAGCTTTAGAAAGGAGAGACAGGTGTGGATGTAATGGGAACTTTAGAAAGGAGAGACGGGTGTGGATGTAATGGGAGCTTTAGAAAGGAGAGACAGGTGTGGATGTAATGGGAGCTTTAGAAAGGAGAGACAGGTGTGGATGTAATGGGAGCTTTAGAAAGGAGAGACAGGTGTGGATGTAATGGGAGCTTTAGAAAGGAGAGACAGGTGTGGATGTAATGGGAGGTTTAGAAAGGAGAGACTGGTGTGGATGTAATGGGAGCTTTAGAAAGGAGAGACAGGTGTGGATGTAATGGGAGCTTTAGAAAGGAGAGACAGGTGTGGATGTAATGGGAGCTTTAGAAAGGAGAGACAGGTGTGGATGTAATGGGAGCTTTAGAAAGGAGAGACAGGTGTGGATGTAATGGGAGCTTTAGAAAGAACAGCCTCTGGACTAGTAACTGCTACAGTCATTTGTGATCACAGCACTCCCTACCCTGAGCCGTTTCCCTCCAGATCAGTGAAAGTCGGACATGCACCATACTGCCCATTACGGTCGACCTCTAGGGTAAGGACAGCCAGAGAGGTCCTGAGTGACTGCAGAACAATCTCCAGCTCGACCATAAAATGTAACCAAGTAAACAGCCTTGCTTTAAAAACTGCACAGAAGGGCTCTTCCTACTTGCCAGGTCATACACACACACACACACACACACACACACACACACACACGCACACGCACGCACACGCACACACACGCACACACACACACACACACACGCACACACGCACACACGCACACACACGCACACACACACACACACACACACACACACGCACGCACACGCACGCACGCACACGCACGCACACGCACACACACACACACACACACACACACAACAGCAACTGTGATGGGATACACACTCGCGCCCTCCCCACTGCAGTCAGAGAAGGGTCAGGCATACATTTAGACGACACACAGATTTGAGTGGGCTGATTTCGGCCAAACTGGGGTCCTCAGGAGGTACGGAGTCCTAGGTTTAGGACTTTAGCCGTTTGATACGGCTGTGCCAGGGTGAGAGAGGTTTGAAGACAAACATCCACCCAAACACAGTGAATTACAGAGAAAACTGAGAGCTTTCCAGCGCTGCACTATTCATTCCCCATTATCCTCACCCCAAGATGCTGGCTAGCTGCCACAGAAACCTGGCCCGGACTCAGCGCTTCCCAGGTCCAAACACTGCCAGCTGCTCCGCCACTACATCAAGCCTGATGTCAGAACCTCCCACCGTTTCCTTAGGAACCAGGCACCATCTCACTCTGTACTTTCTCAACATTTTCTCTCTCTCACACACACACACACACACACAAAATATACTAAACACCAGACACACACGCCCTAACAAATAAGTCGTCCAGGTCCTGAAACAGCAAAGCAGTCCCAGACCATCACACTACCACCACTGTGTTTGAATTTTCTCCTGATGATCCTACTGTTAAATGCTGGATTAGCTTTCCACCAGATGTAATGGGACCCAAATGGGACCCAAAAATTCTACGTTTGACTCGGATGTTCGCATAATATTATTCACAAAGTGTTGCTGGTCAACAAATTTTTTTTTAGCAAATGAGGTATGAGCCTTTGTGTTTTTTTTGGTCAGCAGAGGGTTGCCTTGCAGCTCTCCCATAAATGCCATTTTTTCCCAGTCTCTTCTTATTGAGCAAACACTGACCTTAACAGAAGCAAGTGAGGCCAGCAGTTCTTTAGATAATCGTCTGGGTTTGTTTGTGCCATCCTGGATGAGTCATCAATGTGTTCTTGGAGTAATTCTGGTTGGCCGCCCACTCCTTTGGAAGGTTCATCACTGTTCAACGTCTCCTCCATTTGTGGATAATGGCTCTCGCTGTGGCTCGCTGGAGTCCCAGAGCCTTAGAAATGGCTTTGTAACCCTTTCCAGGCTGATAGATGTCAATGACTTTGTTTCTCATCTGCAATTGAATTCCTTTTGATTCCAGCATCATGTGCTGCTTTTTGCCTGCTGCATATTGCCAGACGGGTTTTATTTAAGTGATGATTAGATTCTTCACGGCTGGCATGAATCATGCCTGTGTCTAATGTAATGGAACCAAATTTTCAGTTAAATTTGTAAAATTGGTTAATAAAGTAACCAGGGGGCAATAATTTTTTCACACTGGGCGAGGTTGGGATGGATAGCAATTTTCCTTCAAAAAATGGAATCATCACTTAAAAAATGCATTTTGTGTTTAGTCAGGCTAAGTCAGTTTGATGATCAGAAACATACAACTGTGACAGACACAGAATAAATCCGGATGGGGCGTTTTCACAGCACTGTAACCAAGTTCATCATAATGTGCCAATGTTTATGTTACCTGTGGCTGTGTGAGAGATTACAGGAGCAGTTTCCCATTGTTTGACCACAACACCAGCATTTACATGACAAAGGGAACCGTCTCAGCCAAAAAATACATTTTAATGCAACCTGAGGTCCCAGATATAGCTCTTTATTTAGGGAAAATCACTGCCATTGGATTGTAAAGTACATGGGCCTGGGTCCTAGAGGCTTGTTTGTCCTGCCCATCCAATGTCCTCCATTTTTGGACGAGGAATTAGGGCGCAGTCACGGTATTTGCAACATGATTGTCAATTGTCAAATTTTTTTGTCACATAGTTTTAATTTTTTTATGTAGATGGGACAAAAATGGTTGGACCTCTTGAATCTGAAAACTGTTTGTTCATATTTTGTTTCTTTCTCAAGATACGAGAACATTAATTAAGAAATATTGGTTAATGAGATATGCCGATGGGACACATGATTTTATTGTTTCACAGCCAAGGAATAGTAGCTATGGCTTTCAAATTTTGCGTATTGATTGGGCATCACATCAGAAATTCTCCATACAATAACTGATGTTTACAATTCAGTGGAAGGTGCTTAAACAAAAGACTTCAGTGGTTAATTAATGCTAATTTAGATTTTGAGATACAAAAGTTTCTCTCAGAGCCACAATTCGGTTTCAAATCAAATAATCTTTTTTTCCTCTTACTTGAGTGGACAGAATTTACATCGTTAACATTTTCAGAAAATAATTGTGCTGCAGTAAAACAATAAAGAAAGCGTGTCCTGTACTGTAGATGGGACATCTCTGGAGATTGGACAGTTTTAAATGCTAGTTTCTAGGAGTGTTAAAGGTTGTATCAGCAATTCTGAGGCAAAACATAATTTGTCACGTACAGGAGATTTTTCCTTCTGATCTGTAAGCAGTTCCTCACATGAGTGGGCGGTGAAAAACTCCGGTCTCTGAAGGCCACCTACAGCCAGGTAGACACTGAGAAAGAGACACGAACTCGTGGGGACCTACCCGCTCCCTCAAACATCAACTAAAGTGTTCCAACGAATCGGAGGGCGGGGCTGGGTCTTCTGCACCAGTTCCATGCTCATGCACGACAAGTGGGTGGGACTGAGCGATGAAAGGAACAGTGGCACTACCGATGCGGCAGAGTGAAGCATGGTGGATGCTAAACCGAAAAAGAGATGCTTGACCGAGTGCATGTTGAGGAAAAAGCTGTAATTGCGTTCCTATGCGAAGTCCCGAATAAACATAGGGAAAAGCATACCAACGTTGGAGAGAATTCCCGGAGTTGAACGGTTTTAATTCTGACACCCAGGTTGCCTTGTTTCTACTTGACAGGTGAGTAGAGCTGATGCCACCTCGGTTGGATGTAAATTGTCATCCCAAGCAAAGGGAAGCTCGTGTATTCTTTTTGTAAGGCTATCTTGCATGGATAATGCTGGTCAGAATGAATCAAACATTAGAGAAATTGATATTTCCTCTTTGGAGCGAGTTGGCAACCTTTGCTAACTCTCGGTTGGCAAGTTAGTGAGTTTTCCAATTCAGCTGATCAAACCCAAGTTTTTCTTCATGTAATAAAATTTTTTCTCTGGTTAGTGCTCAGAGTTGAAATTGTCAGATACCTTGTAGCTAGCACTAATGGTGTAAATTTATCGTCTGGAAATGGTCGTCATTGTTGCTACCGGGCGTTTATCACAACAAGCTGTACACGGCCATTTACCCAGCTAAGTAGCCATTCTTAAGGGTGGAAGCTACTTGAAAAATCTTTTTCCATAATATTCAGTTTATTCACATAAACCTCAGGGATGATTCATGGGGCAAAGACAAAATGATTGGTACCTTCAAAAATCTAAGATGGCTGCCATTCCCATGGTAACGGCAGCAATCATGAATTTGGGTTCTACAATTTCGGACCCTGATTGCTCTGAATTGGAATGTGCTAAGAACAAAATTCTTTTTGCATTCAGTAACTATTGGTTGGTATTGCAAACTGACAAAGGCATTTCTTCCAGAGATTTTGCTAAGTTGGATGTAATGAGGCTTGAGTTGCGGGTAAATTCGGGGGCCCTTTTTTTAGGATTCTAACCCTCTAACCATGTCATATCACGACCTATCAAAAAATGGCTCTGTCAGTTTGTAATATTGGTCAATAGCTGCAAGCATGCCAATTTTTAGCCTCCCTCTATCCAAAAATGAGGTCACAGTGAGGGTCTGAAGTTGCAATATGAGGTTTTTGAGAAAAACACATTTGAAAATGTACGAAATATTGTAGACCATATCAATGCATGCGGTTACCTAAAAAACTGTTCCTACAAGCGCATCTGCCTGAAAATGGTCTTCAGTGTCTTCAAAATCCCCCTGGAGCATAATCCTGACCCCTTTGGATATTCCTGAGAAATTCATGATGCTTCTCGCGGCGCCTTTCTCATCTCCTTTCACTCGTCTTCTGATTTTTTCAGTCTCTTTCCGTCCTTTTCTCCAGGGACCAACTTGCTGTTTGAACCAAAGTTTTCAATGGTACGTTCCGCCCCCTCGTTCCAATCACAAACAGCATGTGTGAGTGCAGTCCGAACCCTTAGTAGTCCACGAAGGCCAACCATCAGAGCTCTAACCCAGATTTGAATGAATCATTTGCATTTTGTGTCATGCCACGGGTACATCGTTCCAAAAGTTGTGGGCTTGCCTGTCTTTCGTAGACTGGCTTGACATACTTAGCCACCTCTCTTGTCAGGGGGTGGTGAAGATGTTCAACATGTGGTCCAGGCCTCTCGCCCTTTGCTCCCGCACGATTGAAAAAACACCAGCTTTTTTCTCCTGTAGGACAGCGGGTGTGGTGGGGATCATTGTCAGTTGATATGGCATCCAAGAATGATGCCAAGATGGCATTTCGCATGGCCTCAATACCATTCTTCAAGTTATTACGAATAGCCTAATCGTAGTATTGTTGCATGGTCAAGTTCACAGAGGTCACGACCTTGTTTGCGGGTTTTTGCGCTGTAACTACAGTTAGAATTCATGGATCGCTATGAAATTTTGGAAATAGCTTCCTGTGCATAGAGGAGGTGTTCCCTTTTGTTTTTCAAGGTCATCCGTCAAATCCCAAGGTCACACAGGTAAAAAAAAAAAGTGTCAATTTTCCCCGATTTCACGGTTTTTGCACCGTAACTCAAGTTTCATTCAATGAATGGCTATGAAATATTACAACAAGCTTCTTGGTATAGAGGAGCGGTTCCCTATTGATTTTCAAGGTCATCTGTCGAATCCCAAGGTCACACCGGTCAAAAAAGTTTCGATTTTGCCCCGATTTCACAGTTTTTGCACCGTAACTCGAGTTTAACTTGATGGATGGCTATTACATCTTAGAACAAGCTTCTTGGTACAGAGGAAGGGTTCCCTATTGATTTTCAAGGTCATTTGCCAATTGAGGTCACACTTGTACAAGAAACCACCAGTCATGGACACAAGGCCACGTGACGGATGCTAGGCCAGGTCGCAGCTATTAGATCCCTCTGATCTACTTGTTTTATGACATTTCTGACAAAATCTCAAAATTGGTAATTTACCAATTTTTGGCCAATTTTTTGAGTAGCTTCCCCCCTTAAGCTGCTTTCACACGGGACACGAAACAAATTTTTTGCGCCACAGATTACTTTCAAAGTCAATGCAAAGACGGGAAGTTTCACTTTAAGAAAAGCGCGTTCATGTTCCAAGCTTCTGAAGGGGAGGGGCGAGCGGCTCTGTTGTGTTTCAACTGTCAACAATAGTGACGTCATATCGCTGATACAGCCTTTAAGATATTCATATTGTTACATTTCAGCTTTTAGCTGATCTGATGATATGTGCAACTAAAATAATTTTTATTAGTCAATGCCAATTAGGCAAATTAGTAATCACTAAGTTTTTTCTCAATTTTAAATTTTTTTTCTTCTTTCAGCTTATAGTTGACCTGATCACATGCAATACTTCTAGAACACTGCTAATTAGTATAAACAGCGAATACTAATTAGACTGAATACAATCACAAATAATTTTTTTACCGATATTTGTTTTTTTTCCCCCCCATCGACAGTCAGTTTTTTAACAAGCTCTGATGTGACTTTGAGTAGATTATCAAACGAAAGGTTGACCACTGATCTATTGATTTGTGTACTGTTGATGCAACTTAAGATCAGATCAAAAGGGTCATTTTCATCAACTTTCACCTCGATATAAAAGAAACTCACTGAACGGGAAAGTATGTGGACTGGATCATATCACATCTTATGAATGGAGATGTGGCAGACATAATTATGCGGTGCAAACAAGTAATTAGTGCCACAGAGTTTAGTAACTTGAAAAATATGACATATAGAATCATGGTATAAATGTACATTTATTAGTTTCTATTGTATTATGAGCAAGTTGTGTGTCATCAAAACGAAAATGACGTGTATTTTTTTATTTTCTAATTAAGCCTAATCAGTTGTGGTAATAAGTCGATTGTTCTACGATAAATTGCTGTTTGGACTCTTAAGTTGATGTTGTTCTTGTTATCTTATTGGCACTAACCTGAGTGCTTAATACTCCTATCAACTCCCATTAACTCGTATAACTGCCTGTGTCCCATATCTGTCCCATCTACAGACTTCTGGGGTGTCCATCTACAAATCTCATTATTTGGTCTCATTGTCTTTATATTAATGATGTAACAAATTTTTTTTCTCCATGTTGTAGGGCAGTTACTTCACTTCACAGATCGATTGAACTAGTTCCTTGAAAATATTTAACAGATCTGGGATTTTGATTTTCCACGAAGGGTCTAAAAACAATGTGACAAGCTGTCCCATCTACAGTAAAGCTTCCTTAAGACAAAAGAGTCATTTACACTAAAGTCATATCATTTTGCTTCAGCACAATTGTAGTTCATAGTAATGACTTTCAAATAAAGGTAAAACATTTCACAGAACTATAGCAGGGACGTGTGCAGAAGACCGAGAGTTTTGTTTTTGCCCCCTCTACAAGAAAACAAACACGTGACCTTACCCATTAAAACAGTTTTGGAAAAACATAAAATTGATATTTATGAGCAACAACATCAATGACAAATTTAAACACGATGAGCAGACTGCTGCGGCTAAGACAGAGGCCATAGTTTGCTTGCTTCCATCATCTAACACTGGCACCAATTAGATCACGAACTTACATTAGCTTACAGAAAAATACAGTAGCTAGATAAATGCGGCTCATGTACCTTTCGATCAGGCAGCAACGCTTTTCGGTCATTTGTATTTGTAGCGGACAGGAGCCAACTCGAAGGCAAAAAGTAAAAACTTCCCTCAATCATTTCAGCAGAACGACCTTCCTGTTCCGTCACAGCAGGTTTAATGTCCAATATGTAACGTTAAAGTCAAGTCGCAGTTGTAATGTTAACTGGCTAGAGGAAAACTTTGCTAGTGATGAGCTTGGAGCACACAGGACTGTGATCATTGTGCTGATATATGAGATCACAGCTATCTGGCAGCGATTCTTTCAGTAATGGTGTCATTTCCAGCAAGGTTTTCAAGGGTAAAAATGGGCCTTGACTAACTTTAACTGCTTGAGTGTCGGAAAAAGAGACAGTTTGCCATGAGATTCAGAATTTATTTTGGAGGACAAGCCAGTTAATCTGACTGGAGATCTTTCTTGATGTCTACAAATCAAAAATGCTCACTGCGGACTCGTACTTCTATCGACTTATTTGCTACTGTGGCTACTTTAGAAGTTGAGTTCGGAAGGGTCTGTTGAATTGTATTTTCCACGCTGAACTTCCGAGTAAAAAGTGAGAATAAAAATGTGCCAAATGCTTTGGCCTTCTTTTTGCTCATGTGTCAAGGCACAGAGTAAACTGTCGGTGTTACCCCAGGCACAGAGTAAACTGTCGGTGTTACCCCAGGCACAGAGTAAACTGTCAGTGTTACCATTATGACCAGCCCTCTCTGCGGTAATGAGAACGGCGCTCTCGTCTCCACACAGTGCAATGCCCACTGTGTGTACCCGCCCGCCACTAATCCCTGTCCCTCTGGGTGAAAGAGTCTGATGTAGGGAGTGGACGCAATGCATTGTGGGAGTTGTTGGCTTTACAGCAAATGCATTTGGAAGGTAGGGGGGGATAATCATGCAAAGACCTCGAGCTGCTGTGGGAATATATGTACGGTATGAGTGCAGCGTATTTATACAGAGCCTGCACTTTGAATGTGGTTAAATATCACCAAATTTCTCCTTTGAGGTCTTTATAAACATGACTGCGGTTCCACTGGTTCTCATGAGGTGAAGGGGAACCCGGCAGAGACTTGAGTCGGGGGGCAGAGAGCAGGAGGAAAAATAAGAGAAACTCATGGAAACAAAGGATCCAGTCATCTGTTCTCTCTCTCTCACTCTCTCCATTCATCTTTCCTCCTCACTCCATCTCTCTCTCTCTCTCTCTCTCTCTGAAACAGGATCTCCTCACACTCACTCACTCCTCCCTCTCTCTCTGAAATCAGACACCATGTAAAAAGCCTCTTCAGACACACAGCGCAGCCTGGAGAAGCCACGCCTCACCCGGCCAGGCAGCAGACACTCAGGCTACACCTCCATGCATTGGACAGGGCAGGTCACATGGTTCTGGGACTCTAATCCTACAGGCCAGCGAAGGTCAGGGGGTTCTAGCCAAAGAAACTGCAGTGTTTGAGTGGTTAAGTGAGGCAGGGGGCAAAGGCTAGCCCAAAACCATTTAGCGTGTCAGGCTATTTTCCTTCCTCCATGTTCTAAAATTTGATCAGACATCATGATGAAAAAATGCATATTTTAAGGACAGAATATTCAAAGCCATATTAAGATCCATGAAACAATCAAAAATCTGAGTCAAGACATTTGACCACCAGAGAAAATGACAAGAATTCATGCGATACACACGCAAAGATTTTATTGTCTCACTGAGACAAAATTTGCCTTCACAAAGGACAGAATTCACATTCCACCCCTAATCAAATCATGACAGAAAAAAGCCAACAATCATCACTACATCGGATTAACAGCAGTTAAAACCACAGTCCTGGAGCGTCGCAATATCTGCAGGTTTAACTACAGTCCTGGAGGGCCACAGTGTCTGCAGGTTTAACTACAATCCTGGAGGGCCACAGTGTTTGCGGGATATACTCCAGTCCGGGAGGGCCGCAGTGTCTGCAGGTTTAACTCCAGTCCTGGAGCGTCGCAATATCTGCAGGTTTAACTCCAGTCCGGGAGGACCGCAGTGTCTGCAGGTTTAACTCCAGTTCTGGAGGGCAGCAGTGTCTGCAGGTTTAACTCCAGTTCTGGAGGGCAGCAGTGTCTGCAGGTTTAACTCCAGTCCTGGAGGGCCACAGTGTCTGCAAGTTTAACTCAAGATCTGGAGGGCCACAGTGTCTGCAGGTTTAACTCCAGTCCTGGAGGGCCGCAGTGTCTGCAGGTTTAACTCCAGTCCTGGAGGGCCACAGTGTCTGCAGGTTTAACTCCAGTTCTGGAGGGCAGCAGTGTCTGCAGGTTTAACTCCAGTTCTGGAGGGCAGCAGTGTCTGCAGGTTAAACTCCAGTCCTGGAGGGACACAGTGTCTGCAGGTTTAACTCCAGTTCTGGAGGGCAGCAGTGTCTGCAGGTTTAACTCCAGTTCTGGAGGGCCGCAGTGTCTGCAGGTTTAACTCCAGTCCTGGAGGGCCACAGTGTCTGCAGGTTTAACTCCAGTTCTGGAGGGCAGCAGTGTCTGCAGGTTTAACTCCAGTTCTGGAGGGCAGCAGTGTCTGCAGGTTAAACTCCAGTCCTGGAGGGCCACAGTGTCTGCAGGTTTAACTCCAGTCCTGGAGGGCCGCAGTGTCTGCAGGTTTAACTCCAGTCCTGGAGGGCCACAGTGTCTGCAGGTTTAACTCCAGTTCTGGAGGGCAGCAGTGTCTGCAGGTTTAACTCCAGTTCTGGAGGGCAGCAGTGTCTGCAGGTTAAACTCCAGTCCTGGAGGGCCACAGTGTCTGCAGGTTTAACTCCAGTCCTGGAGGGACACAGTGTCTGCAGGTTTAACTCCTGTCTGGGAGGGTTGCAGTGTCACCGCCATCCTAAAGTGAAAGCTGGAAAAAAGCTCAGTTCATAGAAAACCACTGGGGCAACATTAAGTGTACAGCAGACACAATATCTGCCTAAATATTAACTGTCTGAAAAAGTAAACTTTTAACTGCAGGGGTGCAGAAGCTCAAAGGTCAACCCAGCTAGTTTTTTTGTAGGATGCTAAAAATGGGCCAATCATTGATTTCTGGACTCTAACAGGGGGCTGCCAAGCCAATGTTGACATGAAGATTGAAAAACTTTTTTTAGTATGCATTATGATTGGTCATTATAAGTGGAAAACTCATTGTAATATATTGCTAAACTGTAAAAATGTAAATAATTATGTATATATGTATAGTATATTGAAATAAATACATTGAAACTAATTAACACTATTGTTGTCATTCCGTGACAATTCGCCTCTTGTAATTCCGTGACATTGACTTTTTGAAATTTCCTGCCCATAAAGCAGGGTTAAAGTCAATATTTGTTTCTATAACTTACAGTGTTAACAAAAAACACCTTAAATATGAACATATTGAAGTTTCATAACTTAACTATGATACGAACATCACTTTCTGGATAGTTAAACACAACATTAAAAAAACCACGTCAATTTTGTGTAATTCCGTGACGGAAGTTTTTGCTTGTTTCTTCTATGAAAATTTCTCAAAAAATATATATTTTCACTTAATAATATTAAAGAACAAGTTAATAAAATCAAGTATGATGTGTCATATTGAAGTTATCTTATTTAGTTGTAGAGTTACAACCAGAAATGTAATGAGATTGTAATTCCGTGACAGCTTGGCGGCCCCCAACAGCCTCTAAAAGTGATGCATAATCCAAACAGACACACTGAACCAGTCCCACCTCCGGCCTCCCAAGAGCCTGTGTATCAGCAGGGAGACGCACTGGAGAGCACAGCCAACGGCACAGACCCAATACACAGCACAGACCCAGCACACAGCACAGACTCAGCAAACAGCACAGACCCAGCATACAGCGCAGACCCAATACACAGCACAGACCCAGCATACAGCACAGACCCAGCATACAGCACAGACTCAGCAAACAGCACAGACCCAATACACAGCACAGACCCAGCATACAGCACAGACTCAGCAAACAGCACAGACCCAGCATACAACACAGACCCAATATACAGCACAGACCCAGCATACAGCACAGACCCAATACACAGCACAGACCCAATATACAACACAGACCCAGCATACAGCACAGACTCAGCAAACAGCACAGACCCAGCATACAGCGCAGACCCAATATACAGCACAGACCCAATATACAACACAGACCCAGCATACAGCACAGACCCAATATACCGCACAGACCCAGCATACAGCACAGACCCAATAAACAGCACAGACCCAACATACAGCATGGATCTCGCATCCAGCACAGACCCACACTACAAAGAAATATCCAATCAAAACAATTATTTTATTGCTAAGAACTGGAGAATCACAACAGTTTGGCATTATGACCCCCATATCTGGATCATTATCATATTGCGACATCCCTGGCAGCCCACACACAGACCCCCCCCGCCAACCCCCCCCCCTGTTTCGTTATGTGACCTTCATCTGGACTCTAATAATAACCAATGACCTGTGAGAGAACAACAGTTTTACAAACGACAAGGGAGCTCCACTCCTCTGGCCACAACCAGGGAACTCACACACACTCACACACAGAGACACACACGTGCGCGCACACGCACACACACACACACACACACACACACCGACGCACCAGCAGATACACACAGAGTTTTCATCCAGTCTCACACAGGCAAATCCCTTTCAAATCCATTCATTTCTCACGCAGCATCAGGACAAGAACCGAACGCATGTTTTCTGGGGACCCCATCAGGTCCATCTGGCACATGATCAATAATCTACTGCGAGTCATAGGGCACAGAGCAATACGCTGGCAGAATTCAAAAACACACACACATACAAACACACACCGAGCAAAATAAAGATTGTGGGCTTTACTAGAAAGGCTCCACTCAGCTCAGTATGTATTTAAGCGCGGTCATGTTAAATCTCTCTCCGCTCAGCTCAGTATGTATTTAAGCGCGGTCATGTTAAATCTCTCTCCGCTCAGCTCAGTATGTATTTAAGCGCGGTCATGTTAAATCTCTCTCCGCTCAGCTCAGTATGTATTTAAGCGCGGTCATGTTAAATCTCTCTCCGCTCAGCTCAGTATGTATTTAAGCGCGGTCATGTTAAATCTCTCTCCGCTCAGCTCAGTATGTATTTAAGCGCGGTCATGTTAAATCTCTCTCCGCTCAGCTCAGTATGTATTTAAGCACGGTCATGTTAAATCTCTCTCCGCTCAGCTCAGTATGTATTTAAGCGCGGTCATGTTAAATCTCTCTCCGCTCAGCTCAGTATGTATTTAAGCGCGGTCATGTTAAATCTCTCTCCGCTCAGCTCAGTATGTATTTAAGCGCGGTCATGTTAAATCTCTCTCCGCTCAGCTCAGTATGTATTTAAGCACGGTCATGTTAAATCTCTCTCCGCTCAGCTCAGAATGTATTTAAGCGCGGTCATGTTAAATCTCTCTCCGCTCAGCTCAGTATGAATTTAAGCGCGGTCATGTTAAATCTCTCTCCGCTCAGCTCAGTATGTATTTAAGCGCGGTCATGTTAAATCTCTCTCCGCTCAGCTCAGTATGTATTTAAGCGCGGTCATGTTAAATCTCTCTCCGCTCAGCTCAGTATGTATTTAAGCGCGGTCATGTTAAATCTCTCTCTGCTCAGCTCAGTATGTATTTAATCGTAGTCATGTTAAATCTCTCTCCGCTCAGCTCAGAATGTATTTAAGCGCGGTCATGTTAAATTTCTCTCTGCTCAGCTCAGTATGTATTTAAGCGCGGTCATGTTAAATCTCTCTCCGCTCAGCTCAGTATGTATTTAAGCACGGTCATGTTAAATCTCTCTCCGCTCAGCTCAGTATGTATTTAATCGTAGTCATGTTAAATCTCTCTCCGCTCAGCTCAGAATGTATTTAAGCGCGGTCATGTTAAATTTCTCTCTGCTCAGCTCAGTATGTATTTAAGCGCGGTCATGTTAAATCTCTCTCCGCTCAGCTCAGTATGTATTTAAGCACGGTCATGTTAAATCTCTCTCCGCTCAGCTTAGAATGTATTTGAGCGCAGTCATGTTAAATCTCTCTCCACTCAGCTCAGTATGTATTTAATCGTAGTCATGTTAAATCACTCTCCTAAGCGTGGTCATATTAAATCTCTCTCCGCTCAGCTCAGTATGTATTTAAGCACGGTCATGTTAAATCTCTCTCCGCTCAGCTCAGAATGTATTTAAGCGCGGTCATGTTAAATCTCTCTCCGCTCAGCTTAGTATGTATTTAAGCACGGTCATGTTAAATCTTTCTCCGCTCAGCTCAGTATGTATTTAACCCCTTTCAGCAGATGTAGACGCCGGCGTCCGTAAATTCCAAAATTTAATTCCTAAACAATTCTGTAATTGAATTTCCAAATGTCTAGCTTCACTTGAATAATTTTCAAAAATCTCTGTGTCACAAATCCTGAGTTCTAAAGCTTAAATAGGCTCATGCACAACAGAAAAAATTGGCAAAATTTTGTATTCCGCGCAAAGGGGTTAAGCACGGTCATGTTAAATCTCTCTCCGCTCAGCTCAGAATGTATTTAAGCGCGGTCATGTTAAATCTCTCTCCGCTCAGCTTAGTATGTATTCAAGCGCGGTCATGTTAAATCTCTCTCCGCTCAGCTCAGTATGTATTTAAGAGCGGTCATGTTAAATCTCTCTCCGCTCAGCTCAGTATGTATTTAAGCGCGGTCATGTTAAATCTCTCTCCGCTCAGCTCAGTATGTATTTAAGAGCAGTCATGTTAAATCTCTCTCCGGTCAGCTCAGTATGTATTTAAGCACGGTCATGTTCAATCTCTCTCCGCTCAGCTCAGTATGTATTTAAGAGCAGTCATGTTAAATCTCTCTCCGGTCAGCTCAGTATGTATTTAAGAGCAGTCATGTTAAATCTCTCTCCGCTCAGCTCAGTGTGTATTTAAGAGCGGTCATACTTAATCTCTCTCCGCTCAATTCAGTACATATTTAAGCGCGGTCATGTTAACTTGCTCTCCGCTCAGCTCAGTTTGTATTTAAGCGCGGTCATGTTCAATCTCTCTCCGCTCAGCTCAGTATGCATTTAAGAGCAGTCATGTTAAATCTCTCTCCGCTCAGCTCAGTATGTATTTAAGCGCGGTCATGTTAAATCTCTCTCCGCTCAGCTCAGTATGTATTTAAGCGCGGTCATGTTAAATCTCTCTCCGCTCAGCTCAGTATGTATTTAAGCGCGGTCATGTTAAATCTCTCTCCGCTCAGCTCAGTATGTATTTAAGCGCAGTCATGTTAAATCTCTCTCCGCTCAGCTCAGTATGTATTTAAGCACGGTCATGTTCAATCTCTCTCCGCTCAGCTCAGTATGTATTTAA
This sequence comes from Gymnothorax reevesii, assembly GCA_029721435.1. Taxonomy (NCBI): domain Eukaryota; kingdom Metazoa; phylum Chordata; class Actinopteri; order Anguilliformes; family Muraenidae; genus Gymnothorax; species Gymnothorax reevesii. The sequence continues at coordinate 143,353,099 of CM056576.1, forward strand.
GAGCAGTCATGTTAAATCTCTCTCCGGTCAGCTCAGTATGTATTTAAGAGCAGTCATGTTAAATCTCTCTCCGCTCAGCTCAGTATGTATTTAAGCGCGGTCATGTTAAATCTTCCTCTGCTCAGCTCAGTTTGTATTTAACCGCGGTCATGTTCCATCGCTCTCTGCTCTGCTCACTGTGTCAGTTTAAGCAACCAGCACTGTCAACCAGTCAGTGATCAGATATGATCATGAAGTTAGACACAGAAAACCATATTTTGTGACAAAACATTCATAGTTGAGTCACAATGCGAAATGAAACTCCTTAAAACCCTACTCCAATGAAAAAAAGAAACTAGAGGAGACAGGACTTTTCTGATGGCAGATCCTGAAAGCCTGGGTGCTAATTACATACTATATCACTTTTCAAGTTCACAACTCATTTCATTCCCAAGATATTGGCATCCAAATATGGCTGTTCTTAAACATGCGAGATTGGCAAGGGTCATAAATGGGGTATACCACCCTATTTTGAAGAGCCACAGCACAAAAACCCTTTAGAATTTTGACAAAATATTTTGCACATGTTCATCATATATGTTAAGGTACCAGTACAAATTTTTTTAGCCAAATCTGAGTCGGTCATTATGGGACCTCTGGTTGAGTTCCTATGGAATGACCCTGAGAGTAGTTGTGCCAATGTGCAAACAGCCCTTAAAGGGGGTCTTATTTTTCCAAGTAGGAGTATTTGTTCCAAGTTTGATTGTGTTGCATTTTGAAGTTCTTTGAATAAGCTTTCATTTGAGGCCAACTTTTTGAAAATCAAAACAGGCCCACATGGTCAAAATGAGGGTCAAAAAGTGCACCGTTTCAGTAATTAGCTGAAAAGGGGTTAATGTTTCTCCAAATTGGATGAAGATGGAAAGATGTTTTTACCTTCATTTGAAACTCCGTCAGGTATACTATCAACAATGCGAATGGCAAAGGGGATATTCTAAGGATACTTGCATAATATTTCATCTGAAATCGACATCTTTGGCACCAAATGTCAATGTTTAGGGGTTAATTGCAAAGCACTCAAAGGGTTAATCACTAAATTATAAGGTTTATTGCAGACTATTTAATAGAATAAACATATCCTGAAAGAATGAAATTTGTATCCTTATTAGCTCATTGGTTATAACCCTTTGAAAATGGTCACAAACTGTGACCAGAGGGTTAACGTGGGCCGCGCCCCCTTTTTCGGGGGCCCATAAAATGAGAATGGAATGAGATATCAACTTGAAACCACCTGCAATTTAATTTGCTCATCACAGGCAACAAAATATTACCAAATGAAGCATTTCTGAGACCATCAAGATGGGAGCTTGGGTGTTTTCATATGGAATGACCCCAATGTACATTTACCCTAATGCCGACCATAACGACCACCAAATGACCCATCTCTGACAGACGGCCATATAAACAAACATCTCTCACAGATGGTGATATGACCCAACATCTCTGACAGTTGGCTTAATGACCCAACTTCTCTAACAGATGGTTTTATGACCCAAAATCTCTCACAGATGGCTATGTGACCCACCATCTTTCACAGATGGCTCTATGACCCAATGTTTAAAACAGATGGCTATATGACCCAACATTTAAAACAGATGGCTATATAACCAAACATCCCTCACAGATGGCTTTAAAATTCAATATCTCTCACAGGTGTCTATATGACCCAATATTGGTGACGGATAGCCATATAACCCAACATCTCTGACATGATGTTTGAAAGCACAACCAGATAATTTCCACCTGGTATAAATCAGAGCATCAGTCTCCCAGTCAAACACAAATGTCATTCTGCGCAGCGAGAGAAGAGCACTGGTGCTGCAGCTGCATTCTGAAGACCAAGCATTACACGGCCCGAGTGCAAACGCGGTCTGTCCTCCACACCAGTGTAACGCATAGGAATAACAGATGGCCCAAATCTCCACATTTACCCTGGAGCCCACGCTGGGCAGAGGGCCCCAGGACAGGAGAGCCTGAGGTGATGGGAACCCCACAGTCGAGACATGAGAACTGCAGAGCCAGGGCAGCCTAATCATGTGAGGCTCGGGCTCCTGGACAGGGGCTCTGACAGCCCAGCGCTATCGGACCCCAGTGCAGTCATAGTCAGAGCAGCACGGCCATTGGGCCCTTGAGCATGACCTGCTGGGGATCTTTCAAGGATCCTTTAAGAAACCTTCAAGGATCTGGGAAAAAAAGGGATCCTTGTAGGATCTTTAACAATAAACCACAATCCTCCTGGATTCATTCTTGAAGGATCCTCGAAAACGGATCCTAGCATCTCCCTGATGAGAATCCTTGCAAGGATCTTATAAAGGGTCCTGGCAATAGCCTAAGGGATCCTTACAGTTTCTGATAAAATCCTGAGGGCTCTTTAAGTACTCTAGCAAGAACTGTAGGGATCCTTCAGTATCCTGGGTAAATCCTTGAGGACCCTCAAAGGTTTTGGCAAAGTCCTTGAGGATCCTGAAGGATCCTAGCAAAATCCTGAAGGGTCTTTGAAAAATACGTAGGGTTCCTGGATAAAATTAAGCCCTGGTGTTACCAGACCAAATATAGTACACCCTTAATTAATGTCTGATTTTAATTACTGCTTAGCAACTCTGGAATGTGAACTCCTCATCATTGCTGCAGTTTTTTAAGTCAGATCTTTAAATTTAGTCAGGATTCCTATTTCAGCAACCAACTCAACCTGCTCCAGTGCCTGGCTGAAGCTAAGCAGGGATGGGCTTGGTTAAAAATTGGATGGGAGACCATCTGGAAAAACAAAGTTGCCACTGGAAGAGGTGTCGGTAGTAGGTGGCGATCTTCTCTCTGGTGGGATATGCCTCAGTGCAGTGATGGGGACACTGTACTGAGGGAGACCCCATCTTTCAGATGAGATGTTAAACCGAAGTCCTGACTCACTGGTCATTAAAGATCCTGTGACATGCTCTGACAAGAGTAGGGGCCTCCCTGGTGCTATGGCTGCTATGGCAAAATTCACAACCTGCCACTTAATCATCCCCTGATCCTCTCTTTGGGGAGAGAGAAAGAGATTTTGATCTCAACAGGACTTCCCTCTTTAAATAAAACATATAAAAGGTAGATTAAAAATGTGTTTGCCAGGATCCCCAAGACTTTTCCCAGGATCCTAGATGATCCTCAAAGATTTTGCTAGGGTCCTCAAAGATCCTGTCAGAGGATCATTCAGGGTCCTGAAGGATCTTTGCAAGGATCCTGTCAAAGTCCCTCATAGGATTCTGCTCAGATGCTTGCGAGTTCCTTGCATGGATTCTCAGCAGGGCGGCCATTAACCCGATAAAGGGACAGGGTAGTTGGTTTTGGCCAAGTTTAATCACCTGTAAGAAGCTGTTGATGAAAGCTGCAGTTATACAGCTGCAATGGACAGACAGGAAAAATAAGGCGGAATACAGTCACTATCACACTACTGTCTGCTGAAAGTCGTCCAGTGAATTAGCTGGATTCGTCACAGTGGGGCTCTGTACAAACTGACACTCACTGGAGTTACATTTCCTAAAATGTTTAAAGTGGGGTTTGTTGCGTTGTAATCCTCAGTTCAGAACCACGCAGTTCCAGGCTGATGCCGTAGCGTTTGTCACTATACAGTGATTCCACATTTTGACACTAAACTATTAGTTCACAAGAAACTAATTTTTAATATTGGGCAATCTCTTCTAACTCCTAAAGGACAGGTAGAAACTTTTGGACTTTCATATGAATTCCTAGAATGAAAAATTTGCTTGAAAGTTTCCGAGCCAATAGCTGGAACCCAGTCAAACCTCTTCCGTCCTGCGAACACGGTCAGCATCATCAACATTTCAAGTCTGACCTCAAGTTGTAGGAAGAAAAGCAACAAATCTGCAGAAAAAAAGTGGAGCTACAACCTCATCAAGCAAATCACAGCCAGACAAAACTGCTGAGGGGGGCCGCCAAGCCAATGTTGACATGAGGATAAAAAAAAAATTTTTTTGAAGTATGCATGATGATTGGTCATTATAAGTGGAAAACTCATTGTAATATATTGCCAATCTGTAAAAATGTAAATAATTATGTATATATGTATAATACATTGAAATAAATACACTGAAACTAATTAATACTATTGTTGTCATTCCGTGACAATTCGCCTCTTGTAATTCCGTGACATTGACTTTTTGAAATTTCTTGCCCATAAAGCAGGGTTAAAGTCAATATTTGTTTCTATAACTTACAGTGTTAACAAAAAACACCTTAAATATGAACATATTGAAGTTTCATAACTTAACTATGATAGGAACATCACTTTCTGGATAGTTAAACACAACATTAAAAAAACCACGTCAATTTTGTGCAATTCCGTGACGGAGTAGTTTTTGCTTGTTTCTTCTATTAAAATTTCTCAAAAAATATATTTTCACTTAGTAATATTAAAGAACAAGTTAATACCTTCAATATGACATATCATACTTGATTTTATCTTATTTAGTAGTAGAGTTACAACCCAAAATGTAATGGAGCTGTAATTCCGTGACAGCTTGGTGGCCCCCTGAGGCAGAGAATAGTCCATAAATCAGGGGTCCGGACCAATCTGAAAATACTGCCGATACATTCGTTAATTACTTGGATCGATAAAAAAGTTTGGGGCCTTTCTTCCTGAGAAGTGAATCTCAGTCTCTGTTGTGGTTAAACTTCAAGCAGTTATAAATCATTCCCGAGTTAGAGAGTGTAATTATCTGCGTGACCTTCAGCTAAAGACTCCATTCCCCTTCACCAGGCTGATGACAACCCTGTTCACTCCGCATTATCCAACACTATTGCGCATGGTGACCTCCCCACAGACATAACTACGGTTAATAACTTCAAAATAAGCTGTCACCACTGCACAAACTGCGTGACAACACGTAATTCTCATTTGGAACCCCAATAAACTTTGAAAACCCAAAAATGAACGTGGACTGTCTTTCTCAGTCAGCAAGCCCTGTTAAGTAGGAGGAAATACCTTGGGCAGTTTCCTGCAGAATGAGCATCATCTAACGAATAAACCTTCACAATAATCTCATAATCCTTTTATATTGTTCTTTGGGAAAAATTGTTTTTTGATTGTTTAGGTCATGATGAATCCACGCCATCTGGAGTTCTCGTAGGCATGCAGGTATCCAATAAACAAAAAGGGCATATCTTGCAATGTGGCTCGCAATGACTTTTAAATAGCATGGGGTTTTAAGCCTGTCAACGCGCGTATTTCCCCCAATCCATCTTCAATCTTACTGAACAATTTGTGTAAAAAATACTACGAAAATGGATGTTGCAAAGAGCAACTACATTCTGATACCAGCTTGGCAAAAAAATTCATCTCAACTCCTGACACCTTGAATAAATCCACGTTTTATTGACAAGTTAATGGATGGGGAAAGGGACTGCGCGTCCGGAGAGGGACGAGAGGGTCACTATGGGGATGCCAAAATGCTGTTATTGTACCTGAGTTACAAAAGAAATGTGAAACTACGCCTTGCTCTGCATTCAGTCAAGGATATGTTGGCCAAACAGTCATTCGCCCAAACCCCCTCCCCCTCCATCCCAGATCCGACGCAAGTGAGTTTGCTAACCAACCAAGTCGTGCATAATTCGTCCGATTATCGAACTGGAGCCGCTTATCCTGAGCATTACGACACATAACTGCAGCTTACGGATGCATCGTGGAATCATTTTAAAGCAGCAGCCGTCCTCGGTACCTGAAATAATCACCGACACTTGGACGTGTCCTCGGACGGTGCCTTTTAGTATTCAAGACACTCGGTGGCTGATTACAAAATCTCCATATGAATGGCCGCGAATCACTTCAGGAACACAGCAGATACTCTGTGCACCTTTAATGACCGAGGCTGAAATAACGCGTTCGTCCGACAAAAACGCGTAATTCTATACAACTTTAAATACATGCGCAACTGGTCCATCTGGGAAGTTTTAAATCAAAATATTAAACATATGTAAATCCCCCCCCCCCCCCCCATTCGAATCTGCCCGGCGATGCCTGAATTTTGTTCGGCTTCGTTACAGTGATCACAAACATGTTTAAATTTCACATCAAGGGGGAGAAAAGCATGTCTGCGCTGAAGGTAAGATACAGCAGCACAGAGTCCTGAAACACAAACTCTCTTCGCAGTCGTGAGAAAATGTCCCTTTAAGAAAGTTAACTTGTCTGAAATCTCCTTACCTTGGCTCAGCCGCACCAGCGTGGGCAGTCTGAACCTGCTGACGACCAAATCCAAAGGCAAGGACACCGAGCTCCATGCGATCTCGGATATGGTTGCAGAAAATTTGTCCATTTTTCCAACATCATAGACGCCTCTGAGTTCTAAGGGCGCGGAAAGCGGACGAAGCTTTAAGCAGCATCAGCCGAAGTGTTATTAGTCTCTTGAGAGGAACTCTGTGCTTCGCCATGTTGGGACGCGAATGGGCTCGGAGACTGGGAGCGGAGGGAGTCCTTTGCCCCGAGGCGTTCAGTAGCACCACCTACCCTGGGAAACTGTCAGCTACAGCCCGACATGTCACACAGTACCGCCCTCCGCTACAGAAGGCAAATAACCAGCCGAGCAGTGCGCGCAGTGACGGGCCGCTGGTGACTGATTTACTTCATCTTCAGGTTTCTTCACTTGAGTTCGGTGCGCAGGGGAAACTGAGTCCGTGTACTGTGGATGTTTACAGTTGCTGATCGTGCTTCACTTTTTTTCTTTGACGCTATACATGCGCACGCCAGCAACCGTGGACTGTGCAGCTCCACGGGTGCGCTCGGGGGGGGGGGGGGGGGTCCCCAAATCTCGCTTTAAACCGTGTCTAGTACGTAGGTAGCGCGAGCCGAACCTCAGCAGCTCACACTCGGGGCCACCTGGCAGGTCGTTAGAGGGCTACCCACATACTCATAGAACTGGAGTTACTTCCAGGTAACTGGTTGTTCTATTTCGTATGAGTTCCGCCCTCTAACGGCCTCGTTATCGGTTTACTGTATACCTCAGCCGAAGGCCGTTAGGGATGGACGTTCTCCCAGGTGGCCCCAGACCACAGAGTTCCATTCAGAAACCAAGAGAAACCCGTCCACTCACTGGGGCGAGCACTGCCAGGCTGCATACTCCACCCCAGGTGGTGACAAAGTAGCACCCAAACCATAAGCTGGTGGTGGGAGGGGACCCTTCCTTATCGGGCCCCATGATGGGACCCCTGCTATTCCTCTTCTACAATAATGACCTTGATAGGAATGTTGAGAGCAGATTGGTTAAATTTTCTGATGATACTAAATTGGGGGATTTGGCAAATAGTTTAGGGTCAACTAAAGTGATTCAGGACAATTTGGATAGAATCCAGAATTGGGCAGAAATGTGGCAAATGAAATTTAATCTAGCAAAATGTAAAGTTGTACATGTAGGTAATAAAGACATTGGAGGGGATTATTTCATGGGAGGTTTAAAACTGGAATGTGCTGCGCAAGAGAAAGATCTGGGAGTGATTGTTGACCAAACCCTCACAGGCTCTAGCCATTGTGCCGTAGCAGTTAAAAAAGCTAATCGGATGTTAGGATACATTGCCAAAAGTATTGAGTACAAATATAAGGAGGTGATGCTTCTTTTGTACAACACGTTCGTTAGACCACATCTGGAGTATTGTGTACAGTTCTGGGGACCATACTTTAAGAAAGATATAGAAGCTCTAGAGAAAGTTCAGAGAAGAGCCACAAAACTTATTCCAGGTATAAAAGATGAAAGCTACGAGAAGAGGCTGAAGATCCTTAATCTCTTTAGTCTTAGGAAAAGGAGACTCAGGGGTGATTTGATTGAGGTCTTTAAATATGTTAAAGGGATTAACAAAGTGAATCATGTAGGATTCCTTCGACCAAGTGTTGTGAGTAGAACTCGGGGTCACAAATGGAAGTTGACCAAAGGTAAACTTACCACTGATATTCAGAAATATTTTTTCACCCAAAGAATAATTTCAATGTGGAATAGCTTGCCTGACCATATTGTTGAGGCAGAGACCTTGGGGGTTTTCTAGAGCAAGCTTGACTTAAAGGTAGATACCATTGAGTCATTCAGTATCTGAAGGGATATATTCACAATAGTATAAAGAAACTTGCAAGCCTAGTTGGGCTGAACGGCCTGTTCTTGCCATTCATGTTATGTCCTGTTAGAGCTGCACAGGGTTTATTATACAGCACAGTCCTGTTAGAGCAACACAGAGTGCATTATACAGCACAGTCCTGTTAGAGCAGCACAGAGTGTATTATACAGCACAGTCCTGTTAGAGCAGCACAGGGCGTATTATGCAACACAGTCCTGTTAGCGCAGCACAGGGCGTATTATACAGCACAGTCCTATTAGAGCAGCACAGAGTGTATAATACAGCACAGTCCTGTAAGAGTAGCACAGAGTGTATTATACAGCACAGTCCTGTTAGCGCAGCACAGGGTGTATTATACAACACAGTCCTGTTAGAGCAGCACAGGGTGTATTATACAACACAGTCCTGTAAGAGTAGCACAGAGTGTATTATACAGCACAGTCCTGTTAGCGCAGCACAGGGTGTATTATACAACACAGTCCTGTTAGAGCAGCACAGAGTGTATTATACAGCACAGTCCTGTTAGCGCAGCACAGAGTGTATTATACAGCACAGTCCTGTTAGAGCAGCACAGAGTGTATTATACAGCACAGTCCTGTTAGAGCAGCACAGAGTGTATTATACAGCACAGTCTTGTTAGCGCAGCACAGGGTGTATTATACAACACAGTCCTGTTAGAGCAGCAAATAGTGTATTATACAGCACAGTCTTGTTACAGCAGCACAGAGTGTATTATACAGCACAGTCCTGTTAGCGCAGCACAGAGTGTATTATACAGCACAGTCCTGTTAGAGCAGCACAGGGTGTATTATACAGCACAGTCCTGTTAGAGCAGCACAGAATGTATTATACAGCCCAGTTCTGTTAGCGCAGCACAGGGTGTATTATACAACACAGTCCTGTTAGAGCAGCACAGATTGTATTATACAGCACAATCTTGTTACAGCAGCACAGAGTGTATTATACAGCACAGTCCTGTTTGCGCAGCACAGAGTGTATTATACACCCAGTCCTGTTAGAGTAGCACAGAGTGTATTATACAGCACAGTCCTGTTAGAGCAGCACAGGGCGTATTATACAGCACAGTCTTTCAGAGCAGCGTATAGTGTATTATACAGCACATTATTTTTTAAAAATCTACTCTTTTTGTCTTGTCTTGCTTGTTAAGTGAAGATATATTTTTATTTGGAATTGCATGAAATGGAAAAACAAATTCCATATTTGGTAGCTAGTAACTTTGACCAAATGTGATTCAGATGGCATTTTGCAGTGATAGATGAGCTGAACTTATATCTCCAGCACAATCATTCACTGACCTAAAGAATGAAGGGAATGCAAAGGCTGCTTGGAAGGTTGGAGAAACACATTTGTATTACAGAAAACTGTGGTCCTCTCCGAAGTTTAGCGATGTTAACTTCACAAAAGTTATACTAAATGGAGTGTGACAAAAATGCTAGTTTAGGGTCCTTTCAATACCGTCAGTTCAGTAACATTTTTTGTCCAATCCCACTAATCTTACTGGGAGTTTTGAAATTCATCAAAGAACAAGGAACCAGACTTAACAGACTTGAACCAGTACTTGTGTAGCTGGTACCATCACAAGGAGTGAGTGAATCGTTTATGTCATGAAGGAGAGGGGGCAACTAGCTCCTTTGTTGCTTCCTTCCTGCAATGAAACACAGAACCATCCCTGGAGGAAAGGAATTGCAGATTATGGGGCACAATCCTTTGCAGCTCTGGTGATTGGATACATCATTTCTCAAAGTTTTCCTGACGTATCAGGCCTGTCATTACCAATCACTTGTAAGTCATGATGCTTTGAGGGAAAAGGCCGCAGGTTTTTCTCAAACATGTCTCAAGAGAAATTAGAAGTATTTCCTTTGACCGAAGGGACGTTTCCTAGAGAAGTAAAAGAAAAGTGGAGAGAGAAGGAGGAAATGTTCCCTGTTTTGCTGAATCCAGATGTTTTCCTTTAATGGCCTCAAGGTTGTCGAGATGTTGCACACATCGATTTTTTTAAGGATGTGAAAAACAAATTTGTGATTACCCTACTACTTGCATGAACAAAATTGCGAGGAAATTGATGATGAAGCAAAGCTAATTTCAGATTTGTTGTAAAATATGTCTCTGGAACTGAAAGTGTTTTTGCGGACTGAACGCACAGTCACCCTCCTCACTGGCCTCTCAGTGGTGTCTGTCCTACGAACCCAAAGTGGTGGACAAGACTCTCTATAATGCACTAGCGAGCAAATTTCTTTTTTTAATAACACCACCCCACCAACACACAAACAAAGTGACCCTGAGGAATTAGCATAGCAGGACTCTGATGTTTTTCTCCTGGTATCGAATGTCATTATTTCTCTGCCCACATCGTGGGCGAATGGCGTACTGGTTCCAGGCTCTAGGACACTTCGCGCTCATCAACTTCCTGTCCCCGGAGTCTTTGTCTCCCATGATGCTTTGCCGTCCTCCCGCATGATAACCCAACCCTCACCCTAACCCCTCTATCAAGGTGATCTTTCCGTCATCCGTCCATCTGTCAACAATCACGGCACCTTTCATTATCATTAGGGGATGAAAAATCTGGGGACAAAAAGTCCTGTAACCCTGTTTCTGATTGTCCATCCGTGACACCATCTGTCACAAATGTCTTCTCTGCGCGATGTATCTTTTGAAGGAGTGGAGAGAATCTCGCCAGATTAGACTGGGTATCTCCCCTCAGAAGATCGCTGAGTTGATTAACTCCTCAGGTCAAAGGTGAAGGCGACATAATGTCAGTTGTATGTGGAGGCCGAAAGTCTCTTTTTAGGGGCGTATGAAGCTTTGACATGCGGAGGCATAATTCTTTGCCTTGAGTTTTACGCTCTTATACATGTGCCTTGACCCCCCTTTTATAATGAATCTGCCGCAGAGGTGGATTGTGCACAATGAACATGCGTTACGACAAAATAAAGGGATGAATAAAAAAACTTTGCCTCTTCTCCCTGCAAAATAAAAAAGAGTCATTAGAGAGTGATTATTTCAGTTTGAAAAAATCTTTTGATTACAAGTGTCGCCCAATCTGTGTAATTTCCCAGCCTGGATAAATGAATGTACTTTAAATTAGTTTTATAAATTTAATGTGTTATGGCCCCAATTTGTTATTACATTACAACACAACAGCAACAGCAAGGGGTGACAGACACAATTTAAAACTTAAACAAATTTAATTAACAGACAAAGACTAACACTAACCTACAACTAAAGACCAAGATTGAATTATGTACAAAACATAAATATTTACAATCCCTTTTCATGGGGGTGGCTTGGTGATGTCCTGGATGATGAAAATGCTCAAACACAGGCAAAGAAATCCACAAAAGAAACGTCACAGGTCTTGAACAGAATGGCAGGTCTGGTCATCTTCTTGCAATTTCTCCTACTACTTTACTGTCTCAATTCTTTTCCTTATATACTCTTTTGCAGACCCCACCCACATTTAGACCTCTTTTTTCAAATTTTCTGAGACTTGCCCCAGACATGTCCAGGACATGTCTAAACATGACTCCAGTCTGAGCTTAACAAAAAAAAGGTAAATACTGCCATCTAGTGGCCTATATTCACATTACAAATGAACTACAATGCACTGGTTACTCAGTGGAGATTGTGAGCTTCCATGATGTCATGGCAGGCAGCGTCTGTGCATCTTCTAGCTGTTTGGTGCAACACTTGTAGCCCTGCTCAACCTGTGTAAATTTTGGATCTGTGGTCTGGCCTGGTTCACAGGTTTAGGGGTGCACACACGGTTGGGGGTCCTGGGACCCAGACTCGACAGGGTTCTCAGAATGTGGGGTGTGATGATTTTGGGGTTGAGGGTCTGGCACCCTTCACCTCATGGTGTGGCTGGTATTGTCCCAGTGAACAAAACCAGTCTGAGAGACTTTCTCGGGCGGGGGGGGGGTCGGTGGTGGGAAGGGGGGGCAACCCCTCCACAAAGAGAGGCGGGACTCCGAATGTCGGCCTGCTGCACCGCACTATCACCCCGAATTAATGCCGGCTGGTGGCCCCTCCCCCTGACTGTTTGGGAACTATTCAGTGTGCTCTGCATAACTGCAGTATGTTAGTCCAATTGCACTGATAAATGCATTGGCATAGGTGAAAGTTAAATACATTTGTGGCTTTTATGCAAAGTCCTGGCTAAAAACCTGCAAAATGCTGTCCGTTGATGGCAGAATGGCAAATTGTAAATCAGCTGCATCCCAGAGCCAAGGCTCAAAGTTTGACCTTGAGGATCCGCGGCAGGAAAGGGTGCAGGGTTGAGAAAATCAACAAGAGAACGACTCTGGGCTTCAAGAATGTCCACAGTAAATTCTGGTCAGAGGGCGAACAATATCAGTAAAGCTCCTTCCCTGCGCATCAGAAACAATCTGAGAGTTTGACATGATTCCCATCAAAACAGTTCAGTAATTTCACGCGGAAATTTTGAATCTGACAGGGTGGTGGCACTAGGGGAAACATCACCTCAGTAAATGAGTTCCTCCTCTATGCAGCAGGAAAGCTGAAGGCAGTTTTGAACATTGAAAGCGGTTTTAAGACTCTCTTTCGATAACCTTTTGTTGCATTGTGTTTGCTAAGGTGGTAAAAGTAACCAGTCCCACCCACCACCATTAACCATTATTAGGCGATGATAAAACGAGTCATGTAACTAAGGGTTAAAGCTGTTCAATTTATGGAAGTTTTTTAAAACTTAAAAGTTTGGCCTGGTGGTACTGTTACAACAAAGGTCACTGGGTGACAAACGTCAAGAACGGCCCTTCTCTGTGCTCCAGAAATGATCACAAGACAAGCAACTTCATTCCAGCAAAACGGTTTGAGTTATTGCATTTGAAAATGTCATTTTTACTTGATGGTGGTGCTTCAGGAATGGTCGTAGGGTCACATAAAATTGGGTTTTTCCTGTTTACACTTAGAGTGAATACACAAGGTTTCACACAATTCCCATAAAAACTATCAAGTTATTGCTCTTTTTTAAAAATGGAGGGTTTGGCTTGTTGGTAACATTACAAAAAAGGAAATGGGTGACAGATGTCAATAATCTGCCCTTTCCCTGCCCTGGAAACTATCTCAAGAAGTGTAACATGATTCCTATGAAAACTAGTTGCGTTATTACAATTGTAAGTATTAAGTCTGACCTGGTGGTGGCGCTACAGTAAACATTATAGAGCTACCACAATCAATAACTTCCTCTTCTCAGCATTAGGAATATTTGAAGCAGATCGGAGATCGGTCATGGATCTATTAAATCACTCTTTTAAAAAAAACAAACAAAAAAAACAAACATGTATTTGCGTTTTCCAGAATGTGCTGATGTTTTCGAAATAGATGTTTCATTTTATTTCCCGAAAGTACAACAGTTTTATGCTGGGTAGTGCCAGAGTGCTGCAAATTTTAGAAACATCAAAGGTCCTTGTGCACAGAGGTTGACGTTAAAATGTGACTGAAACCAAAACTGAAATTCAGGCAGGCAGGAGAGGTGAGGCAGTGATTCAGCAGTGATTCAGCAGTGCTGTTCTTCCGCCCCCTGATGTTAGTCGTTAGAATGGCCGATATGAATTTATGGGCGTTTCTCAGAGCATGAGTATTTTAGTATCCCTTCGTAAATCCTGGAACTGGCAGAAAGCGCGAACAACCGCAGTATGAAGTGTCATTATTGTTGTTTTTCTCGGCGCAATAGTCCAGCTAACTGCAATACGGAGTTGTGAAACAACCTCCAAGGATTGAAAGAGCAAAAATAAAAATGTTTTATACGTTGTTTTGAACCCCTTTGTTCGACATAAATAGTATATACCACAATGCATTTCTAGTAATCGTTTTGTTTTGTGATAATCGAACGTTTTCACTTGTATTTTCGCATCAGTTTTAGTTGCATTTGATTCAGGCACATACTAAAACAACCCCCCGAACACCGGCTCCACGTGGCTGAGGACCCCAAGATGGCGATGCTTGCGGAGCGTGAGTGTCTGGAGTTGCGTGTTTGTAAATGTCTAAGTCATGCGATTAATTTTCATTTGCTGCAGTTTTAGTGTATGTGTTTTCACACGTGTGCTCTGGATGTCATTAATGCCGTGTTGTTTCCGGCGCCGCCGGTCTGACTGCGCGCCGCCCTGACCGGGTCCGGATCGCTGTGTTACTGAGGGCCCGTGTGGGCTGCGTCTCTGGGGTTCGTCACGTACTTCTGCCGGTCAAACCTTCACTTAGCGTCGGGTATAAGGATTAATGGAGGATCTCGGTTCGGGGCCCGGTTTCAGGTTAGGGGTTACAGTTCAGGTTTGGTTTAGGGAAACTAGCGACAAATTACCGAAAGTAAAACTGTGACGGAGATCAGATGACGCCTGTTTGGTGGATGGAACTGAGAGATGCCCCCAATAGTGCAGCTTTTCAAGGCTGCAGTCCAGGGTTTGAGATGCACCTACTGACGGTTTGCGTTATCGGTTCCCTACACTGGATGCGTCATTGGTTTCTCAATGGAAAGACATGACCCAAAGGCCGCTGCGGTTAGATCGCACCGGTGTGCGGGGTTACGCTCCGGCGATGACGGAAGTGCTTCACCTGATTGTTCGATGTCGAGGGAATGGGAAATGGAAATTTCCGTGGCTTATTACTTTACGAATGATGACTATCCGGTCATTAAACTTGCCTCCCAGAGTTCCGTGCGAATGCTGATTGCTGTGTGTCCGGCAGCCCGCAGGAGGCAGAAGTGGTCCGTGGACCCGAGAAACAGCGCGTGGAGCAAAGATGAGTCCAAATTCGGCCAAAGGATGCTGGAGCGGATGGGCTGGTCCAAGGGAAAGGTGAGCCGAGAGCATCATAGCTGCGGCACATTGACGTTATGATTTGCGATAAAATCGGACGGTTTCAGCAGGCTGATCTCTGCAGTAAATTGGAATGATGTCCGGAGATTCCTCCGTTAAAAATTAGCCACCCACTCAGGCTGAGTACTTGCAAGGTGCGTCATACTGACAGAGATGTTTGTACTCTGTACTTACCATAAAACTCCTGTTCAGTGTTGTGTAATTGCGCAGGGTTCCCCACGGGTTCTGAAAAATATTCTTCACTTTCTCCCTCGAGGAATAAATTAAAAAAATAAATAAAATTCTTCACTTTATCATAGTCATCATTTTTTATTCGTCACTCATGGACTTTATAAAACTTAGAAAAGCCTTCAAAGCGGACAAAGTGCATGCAGCGTGAACAAGATCAAACCTCAAATATTTGCGTTATAACAGGTCTTTATTATGCATCTGATTATAAATACTGTATATATTTTTGGGTCCATTCAAGTCTAACCTCTAATGATGGGGACCCTGTGGCCAAAATTAAAACCTCTTGACCATTTAGCATAGCATTTATTCAAAAGACTGGCAATAGAAATCCCTTTAAATCCTTAATTTCTTTATTTTTTTCCTTAACATTTTTATCAATGCAGCCATTTTTGGCATCCCAAAATTAAAAAGGAACACACCCTTTAAGAGCAACAGAGAGGCCTGATAAAAATGCTAAATTGGACTTGGGGTAAGCTCATTTTTGTGCTGTTGGAATCAGAATTAGTGGAATTGTGAAATGTTTATTTTAAATCTTTAACTTAAGATTTCCATTGACTGATTCCAAATTGAACTTTAGGTGAGTTCAATGTATTGAACATAATTTATTGGAATCCTTAATGTAAATCTCAAATGTGTAGGGTTTCAAATGTTAAACATCTCAGATAATCACTAATTCTGATGTCAGCAACAAACAAGTCTCAGTACTGCCGCCCTCATCCTCTTCTCTCCAGGGGGTGCTTTCTGCTTGCCTGAGATGCACGATATTTATCGGACTGATAAAATATCAGCTGATTTGGGGAGAGATGAGACAATTTTTTTCTATCCGATAGGTACATTTTATCCGATAAAAAGATCCGATAAATTATTGAATTTGGCAGAATTATTTGCAGGCAGAGTAGCCCCTAAACAGGCCATGACACGCTGGTAATGTCACGTATCGCGCCTTACAAGCGGGATCCAGAGCGAAGGAGAACTCGGTCGACGTGGTCATCGCCGCATTGCATGATGGGATGTATATGCCGGCGTAGTGTCCAGTATTTGCAGACTGTAATATTTCTTCGGAAATAGTAGGCATATCGCGTACTACTGGTTTCATACTACGGTTTCGGACATGGGCCTAATAAAAAGCCTCGCATGATGTTACCTGCTCTATCGTCTGTTAGTATGGAATTTCGGACACAGCCTCTGAGTGGCGCCACTCATTGACTTCGTTGCTTGAATGGTCATGTGGTTCGTGGGGAAGCGCTATCGTTCCAAGCAGCCGCCGCGCTGTCATGATCTCCTATGGGACGAACAGCAGCGATTGCGTTACTGAACGGTATATATTGAATTTAACCGCATACAATTTCCGCAAACGTATTTCTCGTAATGAATTGCATTATTTACATGCGGTTAATAGAGGTCATGCTTTTATAGTGACGTGGTGACGACTTAAATAAGTGTAACTACTCATGCATCCTTTGTGTATTATGATCGGAACAACTTCATTCTGAAGTGTTCATACCTACTTGTCGTCTTCATTTAGTCCTTCTTTGCCCAGACACAATGGATAACAGGATGATATTGCATGTCGCCCCAACTGGGATCAATGTTGAGTCTCAAAACTAAAGTATGTCAATGAAACGGCGCCAGTTTCAGTTTCCGCGAATATACTATTAATAATAAACAAACTGAAGCCTATTTTGTCAGGTAATTTAACTGGCGCCTTTTTGCCAGTTATTTTCACTGTAATTTTACAATAAGTTTACCACAGAGTTCAGTGCATCTTCAGAGTAAAGCGCGGTGAAATACGCGCAGGACTCCTCTGACACTTAAAATGACGAGGAGACGATGCATTAATTTAAAGGTTAAACTCAGATAGTTTAGAGCAGCGTAGGAAAGCCGAACTTCATTCGTTGCTCTGTTGCGACAGCGTTATCTGTGTAGTGCGAACCAGCTTGCGCGATATACACGAGTGCTTATGAATGAAAATGCATTGTGACGGGATTGGACATTTTGTCCGATGTAAGCGAAAATCCGTTATATTAAATCTGGTTTATTCAATGTTTATTTTTCGGAAAAACATTAAAGGAAAAAAATCGGGACATCAGCTGTTGTCCGGTATGAGCGAGTTTCTGTTATAGACAAGGACGATTCAGGCGCCCTCTGCTGTACTTTCCTATGAACGTCTGCCCCGATATACCTACACAAGATGGCTTCCGAGTGCTGCCATAGGAACGACTTTGTCCACTCTAGTGTTTTTTATATCTCTGTGGTCGTAACTCTGAGAATGGCCCAGTCCCAATCCGACCCCTTACGAATTCACTGACTTAGAGGCGCGTTCACGGGAAGTCCATGAGTGTGTGAGGGCCGTTCCATCCTCAGATCGTGTCTCTTCGCGTGACACGATCTTTTCGAAAGCGCTTTCGTATCGTCTGCAGTGTGTGAAATGTTGGGTTTGGAAGTATTAGTGTGCAGTAACAACATAAGTCAGTTGCGCACTGTTCTGTGAGCAGACGTTGAGTGTTCTGTCGTGCGCAGGGGTTGGGCAGGAGTGAGCAGGGCGACACGGAGCACATCAGAGTGAAAGTGAAGAACGACAGTCTGGGCCTCGGGACAACAGCCAGTCATGAGGTCAGCAGGGGCTTCTGGGTTTTGGGCAAATCATGTTGCAGTGGGTGAATGAAACTGCAGTGCGTTGTGTGTAAATTGTGTGTAAGCTGTGTACTGTGGGGAAATTGAACTGCAATGCATTGTGGGTAAGTTGCTTGTGTCTCTGCAGGATAATTGGATCGCCCATCAGGATGATTTTGACAAGCTGCTTGCTGAACTCAATTACTGTCACGGGCAGAACAGTAAGTCCAGCCCCCCTCCCCAGTCGATCCTTCTCTACCCCACAGTCTCCCTGCCTCCCTCTCCCAAAATCTGCCCCTCTCCCCTCCCAATCTGCCCCACTCCCTCCCCCCTCTTCCTGTCTCAGCCCCTGTTCTCAACTGCCCCCCCACCCCGCTGCTCTCAGCTTCACCAACCCCTGTCGGACCTCTCCTGCAGAATATGCCCCAGTCTGCAGCTGTCTAAATCTGCTCCTGTAACAGTGTTACAGGAGATGGCGCTGTTGTAGCATCAGTGAGGTTTGGGTCAGAGTTGGGATGGTGCAGTAACACAATCAGCACAGGGGGTGGCACTGTTGTTGTATATGAGTGTGTGTGGCGGCAGTGAATCCTCTGTCTTGCCTGTGTGAGATCCATCCTCTCTGAAGAAATCAGAAACATTTGCACACGTCACATAACTGCAGCGATTCTGTCGCTGCTCTGTAGTGACTGCTTTGGCACCCTAGGGTCTGTGAGTGTGCATGCGTGTGTGCGTCTGCGTGACTATGTACAACCCCACTTCCAAAATAGTTTGGACAAAGTGTAAATTGTGAATAAAATCAAAATGCAACGACTTTCAAATCACAGCAGCCAGTATTTTGTTCACAATAGAACAGAGATAACATAGCAAATTTTGAAACTGAGAAATTTAGCTGTTTTATCCACAAAATGAGCTCGTTTTAAATTTGATGGCTCCTACAGGTCTCAAAAAATTTGGGACAGGGGCCTGTTTACCATGGTGTAGCATCCCCTCTTCTTTTTAACACAGAGTGGAGGCGTCTGGGCATTGAGGAGACAAGTTTCTTGAGTTTAGCCATTGGAATTTTATCCCACTCTTGTTTAATACAGGCTTCTAGCTGCTGGAGAGTTTTGGGTCTCCTTTGACGGACTTTTCCTTTAATTATGCGCCAAACGTTCTCGATTGGTGAAAGATCAGGATAGCAGGCAGGCCAGTTCAGCACACGGACTCTTCTACTACGAAGCCATGCTGTTGTAATAGCTGCAGTATGTGTTTTTGCATTGTCCTGCTGAAATACACAAGGCCTTCTCTGGAACAGATGTCGTCTGGAGGGAAGCATATGTTGCTCTAAAACTTTGATATACCATTCAGCATTCATGGTGGTTTTTATCCCCCCAGCATATAATGCGGGGGGATATAGCGATCAGTGTGTCCGTCCGTCCGTCTGTAATAAAATCGTTTCCGGACCAGAACTCGAAAACTATACCACTTACAAACACCAAATTTGGTATGGAGCGTCTCCTTATGGTCTAGTTGTGCCTTTTGGGGGTGTCTGTCCGTCCGTCTGTCCACACAACCTGTAGGTTACACAACCTACAGCCGGGGGGATACGCCATTGCCAGATGGCTCTTGTTAAAACATGTAAGTGTCCCACACCATATGCACTAGTGCATCCCCATACCATCAGAGATGCTGGCTTTTGAACTGAACGCTGATAACAGGAGGGGTGGTCTTTCTCCTCTTTAGTCCGGAGGACATGACGCCCATGATTTCCAACAAGAATGTCAAATTTGGACTCATCTGACCACTGAACACTTTGCCACTTTGCTATAGTCCATTTTAAATGAGCCTTGGCCCACAGAACAGGGCGGCGCTTCTGGATCATGCTCAACAATGGCTTCTTTTTTGCATGATAGTTTTAGGTGGCATCTGTGGATGGCACAGCAGACAGTGTTTACAGACAGTGGTCTCTTGAAGTATTCCCGGGCCCATTTAGTAATGTCAGTGACAGAATCATGCCGGTGAGTGAAGCAGTGGCGTCTGAGGGCCCGAAGATCACAAGCATCCAGTAAAGGTCTTCGGCCTTCTCTCTTACGCACAGAGATTTTTCCAGTTTCTCTGAATGTCTTGATGATGTTAAGCACTGTTAATGATGAGACCTTCAAAGCCTTTGCAGTTTGACGTTGAGGAACATTGTTTTTAAAGTATTCCACAACTTTTTTAATGCAAGTCTTCACAGGTTGGAGAGCCTCTGGCCATCTTTACTTCTGAGAGACTCAGCCTCTCTGACAACCCTTTTATAGCCAGTCATATTACACACCTAATTCCAGTTAATTACTTGCTAAATTTTCTTTCAGCTGATATTCTGATGTATTTATTGCTTTTTTGCCTGTGGCCCAACTTTTTTGGGACCTCTTGAGAAAATTCCTCTTTGAGAAAATTTGGAATAAGCTCATATTGTGGATAAAAATCTAAAATGTCTCAGATAACATTTCAATTGTTGAAACTATGTTCTATTGTAAATAACATTGTCTCATTGTGATCAAATAACATTGTGATCTGAAAGTCACTGCATTTTGATTTTATTAACAATTTACACTTCGTCCCAATTATTTCGGTAATGGGGTTGTAGTATGACTGTGTTCGCAGTGTGTTTGTGTGACTTTTTGTGCGTGCGCGTGTGTGTGTGTGTGTGGGTGTGTGTTTTCTGACTTGGGTGTTTATTTGGTTACAGCCCCACAAGCCCCTCAGGAACAGAGCTTCAGTCTGGAGGAGAAATCAAAAACATCCAAGAAGAGGGTTCACTACATGAAGTTTACGAAAGGTAGGACTACACTTCCCATATCCCCCACTAAAGGCGGGACTACATTTCCCATATCCCCCACTACAGGCGGGACTACATTTCCCATATCCCCCACTACAGGCGGGACTACATTTCCCATATCCCCCACTAAAGGCGGGACTGCATTTCCCATATCCCCCACTAAAGGCGGGACTGTATTTCCCATATCCCCCACTTAAAGGCGGGACTGTATTTCCCATATCCCCCACTAAAGGCGGGACTGTATTTCCCATATCCCCCACTAAAGGCGGGACTGCATTTCCCATATCCCCCACTAAAGGCGGGACTGCATTTCCCATATCCCCCACTAAAGGCGGGACTGCATTTCCCATATCCCCCACTAAAGGCGGGACTGTATTTCCCATATCCCCCACTGAAGGCGGGACTGTATTTCCCATATCCCCCACTAAAGGCGGGACTGTATTTCCCATATCCCCCACTAAAGGCGGGACTGTATTTCCCATATCCCCCACTAAAGGCGGGACTGCATTTCCCATATCCCCCACTAAAGGCGGGACTACATTTCCCATATCCCCCACTAAAGGCGGGACTGCATTTCCCATATCCCCCACTAAAGGCGGGACTGCATTTCCCATATCCCCCACTAAAGGCGGGACTGCATTTCCCATATCCCCCACTAAAGGCGGGACTGCATTTCCCATATCCCCCACTAAAGGCGGGACTACATTTCCCATATCCCCCACTAAAGGCGGGACTACATTTCCCATATCCCCCACTAAAGGCAGGAATAGTCCTTTTATGCTGAGAGTAGTTGAATGCCATTGTGTTTCCGTCCTTCAGTGCACGCGCATATGGTACAGTGAGCAGTCAGTTTTTTACACCCACCCAATCGGGCACAGATCTACGTTCAAAATAATAACAATAATATTAACAATAAGGGTCTTAACACACCGTATGCCTTTTTTCTTTGTGCGATTAGTCCACACAAAAGAAAACGTGCATTTATTTTTGCCATCCTTGCAATAGTCAGTCAGCTGCACATCATGTCCTTTGACCAAGACTATTTTCGGAATATAGAACAGATTCTGATGTCTTGCTTCTAAATGAGCCTTACGAACTAATTTTCCCAAAATGTGCTGCATCACAAGCGAAACAAGCGCAGAATTTAACTAAAGGCACTCCGAAAGTGCAAATCTTTACCAGTGCAGCGCAGTCGTAATCTGAAGAGTGAACACGGCTCTTAAGAAATTAAAGGTTCGTTGCATAACAAATACTTTTCCCATAACCCAGCTCTTGTCATATTTTAGATATTACCCCATATATCGCTTTTCCTCGCCTTGGCTGAGAGCATGGGGGGAAAGAGATCGCCCAGCGTTACGTCTCGCTTTTTCTATTAAGCTGAACTGAATACTGAGCGTAACTTAGCTTAAATCAGTATGGCTCAGCGCTGCAGTAGGCTTGTTAAGCGCCACTGACATAACTAAGTCAACGTTACTAAGCTAGACAGCGGGCACGCAATACTTTTTCATAACCAATATATGACATTAGTTTGTTACCCAGCGAGCTAACATTAGCTGGCTACTGAGTTGACTGAATTTACAAGCCATTGCTCGTTCAGCCACGAATGCCTGTGACTGCGTAAGCAGAGCGATCTAATTGGCGCACTGCTGACATGCGTTGGGGGCTAAGGGAAATTACATTTGCTTTTCATGAAATTCCGTAATTCCGTTATGTGATGAGCAGAAAGAGAAAGTTATGGAAGTGGTTGAGTAAACTTTGGTAACTCGCATACAGAAATTTGTTCCATCGTCCAGGCTACTTACCTGACGCAAGAAGGAGGATGAAGTGGGTTTCCAGCTGGCTCTGCTAACCTTCATTTCCCAAATCTGTCGTCCTTTTGGATCAGAAGGAAACGTTTAAACTCTCTTCAGATCTATTGGTACCCAAAGGCACAACACCAGTCATTTTTTTTCAGTTTTCAAAACACAAAATGCAGGGACGTAGTAGAATTTCTTAGGGAGTACCATAAATGGATCAACCTGACGGATACAAAATGGATCCACGGCTCACATGACCAACTTTTTGTGGTACCCCCTATGTCGCTACTCTCAGGATAAAGGGACTCTAGGCAGGACTACACTCAGCAATATTCCCCACTAAAGGCTGGGGCATGTTCAAGACCTAGGCTGCGTCCAAATATACTGAGTACAAATGAAAATGCACCACTTGAAAAAAGTCAATATTTAAGTTCAAATGAACTTCAATATAATTTTTATTCAACAACAACACTACAGTGACGTCACCTGACATGCCAGGTGCAAGAAATGCGAGAATTTCAAGTTAACTGTAACGCTAGGCAATTTTTTGCAAAAACGCAACATCTTTATGAGAATTTATAATATAGTAATAATAATTTATAATAATTTTTCACCACGGGAAAAATTAATTTCACTCTGAATTTCTGCACACATTGCCTTTAAAAGCATGTGAATCCGAATAAAATTTCACTTCTTCACTGACACTTGTGAAACGTCGACACTATGCCGCGACTTACAGCCCCTGAACGGGAACGTGCCTTAGGCATGCTTCAAATTGGCGCCAGCACCAGGGAAATTGCCAGACGACTAGACTGCGCACACACAACGATTGCAAGACTCCATCAAAGGTTTCTGCAAACGGGAAGCACTCGGGACCGTCCTCGACCGGGTCAACAACATGTGACAACGGCATGTCAGGACCGTCAGATCGTACGGGATCATGTCCGAGACCGAACACTACCAGCGACAAGAACGGCTGCTCAACTCCAAGGACGACGTGGATTCATTCATCCCAACACCGTACGGAACCGTCTGCGAGCTGCAGGCCTGCATGCACGACGTCCTTATTTCAGCCCCATATTGACGGATCGTCACCGAAACCAGCGTCTACAGTGGGCAAACGGGCACCAGAATTGGCGACTACGACAATGGCACGGTGTCATCTTTTCTGACGAGTCACGATTTCACTTAAGGAACGCAGATGGCCGTGTACGTGTTTGGCGGAGACGTGGTGAACGTTAAAACGCCGATTGTGTCGTTCAAACGGACCGTTGGGGTGGTGGCAGCGTTATGGTGTGGGGTGGGATAAGCTACCGTCACAGAACCCCTCTCCATATCTGCAGAGGAAGGGTGAACGGCGTCTACTACCGGGACCAGGTGCTGCAGAACCATGTTGTGCCGTTTGTTCAACCGATACCACAATGTCCACACGTTCCAACAGGACAACGCTACGGCACACACTGCAAGGGTGTCCATGCAGTACCTTGCACAGCAGAACATCCCCGTGCTTCAGTGGCCAGCTCTGTCACCCGACCTCTCCCCTATCGAGCACTTATGGGATGAAATTGGACGACGTCTTTCACGTCGACGCCAGATGGACAACATCTGAGAACTTGAGGTTGCCCTTGTTCAGGAGTGGAATGCTATCCCTCAGAACACTATCCAGAGACTGATCAACTCCATGCGACGACGATGCACCGCATGTGTCAATGCAAATGGCGGTCACACCCGTTATTGACTTTCCTGTTTGACCCCTACA
Organism: Gymnothorax reevesii; assembly: GCA_029721435.1. Classification (NCBI taxonomy): domain Eukaryota; kingdom Metazoa; phylum Chordata; class Actinopteri; order Anguilliformes; family Muraenidae; genus Gymnothorax; species Gymnothorax reevesii. Next base: position 143,377,276 of record CM056576.1, read on the forward strand.
CCAGTTAAACCTCTCTCGCACATTAACATTATTGTGAATGAAATTGAATGATGTTTACATGTCTTCTTAAATCATTCATTATCTCAAATGCATCATACGTATATACTTCACATATCAATCCGTGGAGCTATTCCAGATTTCGTGAGTGGTGCGTTTTCATTTGTACTCAGTATAGTATTTTTTGCTTAGAAAAGTTCCTGACTCCTAGAAAACGATCCTGAAGTATGTACATGGCAGCCGTGATAAGAGTGTTCAGATTCTTTAAATGTAAAGGAAGGGTGTCTCAGTGCCTCCTAATTCTTCACCTTTAGCATAGGGTACACTGAACCTTCCTTTCCGAAAAGAAATGCTATCCCGCTACTCCGCGATGACCGTCCATCCGGCCAATCGCAAAAACAAACCTAATGGGCAGGAGACGGGTGATCACTGTGCCTTGTGTAAGTGCGTTCGGATTCTCTTATTGTCGCGGTTCTCTTCCTAAGCTGTAAAAGAGTCCCCTTCACACCTTTCCTTTACCTCATGACGTTTTAGACAGAGATTAAAAAAAGTGGTAAGGAATTAGGCGATGGGATGTAATTGGTGGACGCAGCGCCCTGGTCTGAAAAGTGAGGCCAATGCGGAAATCTCTAAAAAATGCATTCTATTTAATGACCAGCTGGTGACGTAGGTGGTTGCAGAAGGAAGGTCAATACCATAGTAGTCTATGAGAAAATGAACCTACTTCCCACCTGATTTATTATTTGAAGAATAATTTTCCACATTATGGTATCTGTCGCTAGTTGCAAGTCTCCTTCGATATATTATGATGTTCATTTTTATTGATTGTCGTGGTGTGGCGTCTGTCATCAGGAAAAATGTTTTATCTTTTTTACAGCCTGATGAATTTTTGTGTAAATTTGCCACGACATACTAATAGGCTATATCTTCAGACGTTTTTTTTTTTTTTTTTTGATTGAATCCTTTTTGTCCATTTTATGGGCCCTTGAAGTTTTGGCTCTAATGTTGAAGATAGGACTGAGAAATTTAAAAAAATCATTTCTTAAAAACTGCGTGATAAATTTTCTCTAAATCAGGCAATCAACTTCCCTTGGTACTGTCAATGTACAGTGTAAGTGCCACTTTGATTGAATTGATGGAAGTGGGTCTAGTGGGGGCGCTGTACTTTATGAATAAGCAAGATGGCCTGTGAAGGCCAAATGGTTGCAGATAGAGGTTAAGTTTGTATTATTGACATATAGGAAGTCCTATATTATTGAGGGTGATTCTTGCCATAATAAAATACAATACACACATTGAAATACAATGCACATCTCGAAAATACAATACATGTGTAACAGTAAATACAATGCAAAAATGCTTTGTTTTTCCGTGTGAGTCAGGAATATTTGGGCCAAAATTAAAACAATACAACTGTGTTGTATTTTTAGGTCACCTGAGCCGAGGGCAAGACCTATTGCGATCCCCTTTTGTCCGTCGTCGTGCGTCGTCCGTTGTCCGTGAACTTTTCCTTGTGAACAAAATAACTTGAGTATTTATGAACCAATTTTGATGAGACTTTGTATGCAGGCTTATATCCATAAGATCTTGGACGAGTTCGAAAACCAGACCGATTCAATCAAATTTGATGGAGTTATTGCCCTTTGTTATATTGTCATCATAAGCCACATTGTGAACACAATGACTTGTATGGGTCATTTAAGGATGTGTCATGTTTAGGTTTTGGAGGAAACTGGAGTATACCTGGAGAAAATCAACAACCTGTGGTTGGTACTTGGCAACTGCCTGTACAGGTTGAGGGGAAAATGCCCCGCGGGATGCGGTTTAACCTCAGAAGTAGAAAAGTGACTTGACATATGTTAATGAAGGTATTATTCCTTCCTTTCACTGAAGCGTTTTTTGTTTAAACGCAAAATGAAGTTTTTATGAGCATATTCACAGACCGCACCGACCAAACCTATGTATTGTCGACTCTGTTAGTGCAAGCCTATTGTCTTGCATTTACTTTTTTATACCTAGATAACTGGTTTCCAGCATATCTTTATAGATGGAAGTGTCTTGAGGTGCTTTATAAAAATTGTGAATTTCATGACCCCCAGGCTCCATGTTTGCCCCTGGGGAGGGGGTCAATTTACTATAGTTTATATAGGAAAATGATACTTTTGGGTATATTCTGTTTAATGTCTCGTGGAAATCATTCACACTTGATTGACATTACAACAATGAGATGATATTATGATATTTTTGACAGTTTCCCTTACTCAGGGGCTAAGGGGCAGGGCCCAAGGGTGAAAATGGCTTGAGAAATCTTCTTTGCTTAAAGAAAATAGCCACAAGTTATATACATACAATTTAGAAAACTCTATTGCTTATGATACTGGTTTCCATTAATCTGATCCCTGGGGTCAAAATTAGGGTGACACCCAATGGCCAAGGTTTAACATTGGATATACTATACTCAGGTGACCGTTAAGGCCCACGGGCCTTTTGTTTGCTCACCTGACCTGCTTTGTCATCAACGACAGAGAGGGGCTGAGAATCCTAAACAACAAACTCCATAACCTTCTCTGTTATGTTGGTTGCTTTCACGCTGCCAGTGTTCCGTGTCGAAAAACCTTGTACTGGAAAACCTCGAGGTATATCGGCATGCACAATGTCCCGTGCCCAAAAGTTTTGCGTGCCAAAAAGCCTCGTTTGCCCAGACGTCTCATAATGGGACGAGGCTTTTCAGCACTGAACACCGGCTTAGCTCGGAGCTCCGCGTGCTTTTTAGCATGGTGCTTTTGGAGGTGCTTATTTAAGTTTGTGGTGTTGAAATTACCAACTTTATCACCACCCCTCGCCACTGTCGCGTTGCAGATATTGCATGTTACAGTCGGACTTGTTGGCGTATCAACTTGGAAATGTTTCCAAACAGCAGACTTGGCTCGCTCCGGCGCTTGCTCCATGTTGCTCTGTGTTCGCTCATCACTAGCTGCTGTGCGTGCTCTGCGTGATGACGTAACCGGCGTTGCCAACATAGAATTCAAGTGACTAGATGGCTGTAAGTGTATTGTTGGGTTTGACATGAATAAAAAAGAAATGAATGGATTGGAATGCTGGATCGGCCTCATTCACCCGAGATCCGATCCAGCTAATTAGTCAATATCTGAGCCGATATCGGATCCGCGTATCGGATTGGTGCATCTGGAATGTTGCATACCTTCCCTGTTTCAGGTGCATTATGGGATAGTTCGGTGACCCAGTCGTTTCCAACTTCAGAAATACCCCTGGATGAGATATTTATAGGCACAAGCACCGTATATTCAGGGGAAAACAACTTGTATACGACTTTGTCTTAAAGATCCCACTACGTGGGCACGCGTGAATTATCGGAGGAAGATGAGTTTTTGATAATTTTGAGGCAGGTGTCATTAATCACTATAACTTGTTGTGCGCAGAATGATAACCTCAATAATACTTATTTTTAAATCGTAGTTTGAAACGTTTCAAGTGCACATAACTTCAGAGCCTCTCTACATGGTTTCCCAACTTCTCCACGGAGCTACCGTCATAACGCCCATAAACACATCCACCTCAGCGCAGCACCGCGGCCCTTTCCAAAACTTGGTCCTCCCACTACAACCTTTCACTGGTTTGCGGGTCTGTAAGCAAACCGAGGGGAAGTTAGTAGGGATCAGACGAAGTAACTAGAGCAGGGAAGCCCCAGAGAGGCTGTTGACTGCTCTCATCTCGAACCCGCATGCCGCAGATACTGTAACGTCTTTGGTATTTTAATAAGTCATTTAAGGGATTGGGGTAAGGATTAGGAATTATTGTTAGGGGAAGGGTTGAGGGTTGCATTAATATTAATAATATTAATTTGCGTCTAATATGAAAGGTATTTACACCGTCTTTAAAGTCATTTGCGACAATCGACGAACCTTAAAGTGCTTGTAACATTTTTTCCACACCGTTTGACTTTAATATTTCTGGACTGCGTTAGTGCGGATAACACAAAAATATTCACGCGATTGTATAAACAATTGCTCTTAACATTCAATTCAATAGGCCGATTAAGTATTACAACCAATTTAAATGTTTGTTTTTTTTTTTTGTTTTTTTTTTTTTATACGCCCGTCATAAGACGGGACGTATTATGGAATCATGATGTCTGTCTGTCTCTCTGTCCGTTGCTTGTGTTCACAATAACTCCGCCAATTCTCAATCGATTTTATCCGAATTCACACAGCATGATCCATATCAGGTGGAACTTTGAGTTCAGAAAGCAGCCTGATTGGATCACCCTGTCTCTCAAAATTAACCCTTTTATGCCCCGAAATCGACAAAAAGAGTACACAAAGTAAGGCGACAGAATGAAGAAATTCGAAAGAGAGAAGCTAAAAAACATGCTGAGGCAAACAAACTAAGGAGACAAAGTGAAGATGTACCTTCCCATCAAACTGTTGCGTGACAGGCGTATATTGCTGTCTCTGACTGCTCTTGATTTCTTTCCAACACATCTCCTATGCTTATAATAAATCTGCTTACTAGGAACATGGAATTTCAGAAATTGTCCTACTTGACCCATTTTCACCCTAAACAAGCACAAGGGCCATTCTACTGTTATTTCAGTTGCAGCGGCCTCTGGTTGCCATAATATGGTGCAGAATGTTTCTAATCGACATATCGACACCACTGCTGTACAGTATACAAATTCGCCTGTGGCCTCCTGGAGAAGTAGTTGATGACGTACGGTTGTGTTGCTCTTTATGGGGCAGTGGGCGGGGTTGAACGTTTAACCCCGCCCACGTTGAGCCACTCTGCAGTCTGCAGTCAGGGACTTCTCGATTTATTTGGACCAACAAACCCACAAAAATAAATGACGTTTCCATTGAGATGGCGAGCTAAAATCAGTCTGTCACAGCACGTACCCAGCGAACTGTCAGCAGTCGCTGACACATGAAGTGGACATGTTAGCTTCCTTTGTAACTGTACAAAGTTACTATCGTTTAATGAATAAAGGGTGATTACTTCGCTACTTTAATTTTTACAGTCATTATCGCTGCAGCGCCTATTGTTGACCGCCCCGCAGGATCATCTCGCGTCTTTGCATTGACTTTGAATAATCTGTCGTGCGAAGAATTTGTTTTTCATCCATTGTGAAAGCAGCTTAACTCAATTCTGTAAAAAGAGCGATTGTGACGATAGGAATGTTTAATGTCTTTTGTGTGTTGAATAGTTTTTTATTGTTGCTAATCTTAGTTTTAGCACAGAGTTCACAGTGAGCGAAGACTGCTTTTAATTAGCTAGACTGTATTCAGTGAACAGCCTACTGAAAATCATACTTATGTGATACAGCGATGTGCGGCGTTAATTTATGTCTGAATAGAAGTTAATGATCTACCTAATCAAAATCGGGTTTTTTTTTTTTTCTTTTTTCATTTAATGTTAACTTATTTTGAATATTTGAACGTCAAATAGCGAAGCAGTGCATCACTGAGGTATAAATTCTCACGCAACTTCGAACGAACAGTGATGAATAGTCGGACCATGGTCGGACATCCTACTTTATTGTAACACCTGACAGACACGGTCTGTCACAGGACCGACTTTTCACTCGACTGATGTTCTGACTCGGTCTGACAAGTAAAGTTTATTGAAACAGTCCCCTGGAGATAAATGAGTATCTAGCTTTCTGTTATACCGAGCCAAATGCCAGTGCTCTTTTACGTTGCTATGGTTATAGGTTGATAGCGGATGAATTTCGCACTTCGAACGGTGAAACTAACGTAGCCGAACTATCTGTGCGGTTTCACGGTTTTAATTAACACCTGCCAGCCAATCAGACAAGTGTATTCACCCAGACCATAGTATACATCAGAGTACCAACCGGGCGTGACTTAGGCACTCTATGGAATGCCTCGTCCAATCATATTAATTGGTCGAAGCTCATAGACTAAAATTTACATTGTGCCAAAACCGCACATGGAAATGCAATACATGCATTGAAATACAATACACAACTTGGAAAAACAATACAGTTGTATTGTTTTCATTTTGGCACAAATATTCCCGACCGACATTGAAAAACAAAGCACTTTTGTATTGTATTTATTGTTACATTTGAATTGTATTTTCAAGGTATGTATTGCATTTCGAGGTGTGATATGCATTCATTTTGGCATGAATATTCCTGATCGACATTGAAAAAGAAATCATTTTAGTATTGTACAAAGTATTTCTTTTTACACATGTATTGTATTTTTTTGGCGTGTATTGTATTTCAACGCGTACTTTGTATCTTCAAGATGTGTATTGTATTTAAGCATTTTTGTATTTTATTTATTGGTAGACATGTATCTTCGAGATGTGTATTGTATTTCAATAAGGGCATTGTATTCAATGTGTGTATTGTATTTAATTATGGCACAAGTCACCCTCCGTAATATATGACCGAAATATTGGCAAAGTTAAAGTTGACCCCAGATGACCTTGAAAGGTCAAACTCGCGGTGAAAGCAAAATGTTACAATTTTCAAAAACTTCTAGGCTTGAAAATATAGAAGATTAGGAATATATGTGTATTAAACACTTCTAGGGGCATATATGAAATTTTTTTTGGTGGCCTTGAACTTGACCTTGGGTGACCTCTGAAGGTCAAACTTCAAATAGCAAAATTATAATGACTTCTATCACCAACATTATTATAGATAGAGCTTTGTATTGTGGGCGTATAGGAAGTCATGTATGAAGTTTCATTTCGTGACCTTGACTTCAGTGACCTTCAACGAGCAAACTTTATAGTGAAATTTCAATGACTTGTATCATCAAAATCGTGACAGTTAGAGTGTAGGTTTGTATTGGAGACATACAGGAAGTCAAATATGAAGTTTCACTTTGTGACCTTCATATTGACCTATGAAGGTCAGACTTGACCGAGTGGAAATTTTATGACTTCTATCACAAAAAAGGTCGCCGATGGGGCCTAAGCTGGAATCACAGAGTTAAATGAAGTCACTCATGAACTTTCATTTGATGACATCCAACTTGAATTGGTGACCTTTGAAGGTCAAACTTGACGTAATACTATTACAATGACTCGTATTTCCAAAACGGTCACAGATGAAGCCTAGGTCTGTGTTACTGACATCTTGGACGTCACATGAACTTTCATGTGGTGACATTCAACTTGACTGTCAGTGACCTTGGAGGTTCAAACTCGACAGTGAAATTACAATGACTTCTATCACCAAAATGGTCACAGATTGAGCCAAGGTTTGTGTGGAGACATTTAGAAAGTCGTATATGAAGTCCATTTACTGACCTATACTTTACCTTCTGTGACCTTTAAAGTGCCAGTAAATACCTTGCATGTCTTCAATGATATCTCAATTGTGACAACATATAAAAATGGTATCAGTAGGCAGGGAAATCATTCACATCGATATGTGATACAAATTTTTACGACATCGAAAAATATGGATTTTGATGTTAAAAACTCACTTAACCCTCAAACTGTCGCGTGAGCGAAAATGTGATGTCATTAGAGTAAGTTCCCTTTCTTATGTACCACGTGACGTGTGATGTAGCACACACAACAGCCATGGCGAAAATAATCAAGTTGACAGCCTGGGAGAGAAAACGCCGGAAAATTGCCCTTGATGCCAAAAGAAGACGATCCCTCGTATATATTGGGAGTGTTATTGATCGGTGGAAGAGTCTGAGAGAGCGACTGGGCATTGACAATGATGAGTTGGCCCTAACTTTGATGGATTAGTAAGTTGAAATACCGTGTTGGTTTTTCTTTGCAACATTTCTCGCGCTACTCGAGTTCATAAAAGTATACAACGTAAATGGTAGTGTGCCTCGAATGGGGGAATTATGTTTTGCTTATCGTGTTTGCCTCTACATTCTCCAAAAACGTTCCTGTCTGTCTTCTTTTTCGTCCGCGCGACGCCGTCTTTGTTTACAGTGCGCGATTTCGACCCACAATGCTTTGCGCGGTAAATAATCTAGCCGATCTATTTTTAGACCGGGAAACCCTTTTTTGAAAAATTGCATTTCCTAAGCTTATTTTTGGTCAAATATTTTTTATAATTTTTTTGGGCCATATTACAGATAGTTTGACTTTTGGAATTTTTTTTAAAAAACACATGCAAGGTATTTACTGGCACTTTAAAGTTCACAATTGACATATTTTCATTGACTTGTGTCACCAAAACTGATTCAGAGTTTAGGATTACAGTTAGGTCTTATAAATGTTGTGAACTTTTATTTGGTGACCTTGGCATTGACTTTTAATGATTCGAATGTCAAGCTTCACATGAAATTGTCATAACTTGTATCATCGCTATAAGATTACTTGCCGGTAAGCTACAGGACCCTTGGTCCAATTTTGTAAATTATGGTCCCAAATAGACTAGAATAAAGGATAAAGATAGAATATGCTTCAGTGTCTTTGACTCCCAGTGTAAACTCAGTGGTGGAGGTCTGTACGCTCAGTGTAAACTCGGTGGTGTTAGGTCTGTACGCTCAGTGTAAACTCGGTGGTGTGAGGTCTGCACTCTCAGTGTAACCTCGGTAGTGTTAGGTCTGCACTCTCAGTGTAAACTCGGTGTGTTAGATCTGGAGTTCCAATGATGGCAGGGGTTTTGCTCTGTCAGGCTGAGGTGGTGTTGGTCTCTGCAGCGATGCCTTTGTTCAGATCTGGTCATGGATTCATGGGAATAAAAATGCTTTGTTGATGTCATCGATTAAATTGTGAAAATGGCTGTCAATTTAACTTCAGCAGAATTCAATGTATCATTGCTCTCAGCCCCTGGGAAGTATTGATGTATTTTGGGCTAAATTGCTTGTTGCAGGACATCGCAATATTAGCAAATATGTTGTGCTTTATAGCACACGCTCTCTGTAATATTACAGTGATTCGGAGTTTGGGCACTTACACGATTTAATATGTAGTCTTTGTAAGTTCTGTGTTGGTGTGTGTGTGTGTGTGTGTGTGCGCGTATACTGCATTTGTGAGAGTGCTGGTGTGTGTGTGTTCGCATGTACTGTATTGTTGAAAGTGCGCGCGTGTGTGTGTGGTATGTTTGCGCGTGTGTCTTGTCAGGTTCCCGCTGTCCATACTACTTATTGTTTCCATGATAATGGAGCAGTTGCTTGGCAGGCAGACACCTGAGATGGACACACACACACACACACACACACACACACACACACATCTGAAACGGGGTCGAGCTGCAGTTCAGCAGATCCAGTCCAACCGGAATCCTGTCTGCCCTCCATTGTGCGGCCGGTTGCTAAGCGACCCCAACGGCTGCTGAGCGTCTGACTGCTGGGTGGCTGGTGACTGGGCTGAAAGCGCGTCTGCAGGAGGGAAGTGTCCAAGCGAGAGGGAGGGAGATTGCGGAGCAGAACTGTGCGGAGTCCGTCCCCGTCCTGATCCACACTCCGGCCTTCAGCATGATTCTCTCCCTGCAGTGCTGGTGGCCGTAGTTACTGTGTTAGTTAGTGGATGGTGGAACGTTAGCTGGCGCTTGGCGTGACTCTCTGGTGTTGGGTTGGCATATTGGCCTGGTGTTCAGAGCTGCCTTCCCCCATTCTCTCCCATCCCCTGGTGTAGAGCTCCTTTCAGGTTGAACAAATGAACGTTTCTTTCATCAGGAGATCGCTGCTCACAGAAGTGTCACTGACTGACACACACACACACACACACACACACATGCTTGCACTCAGACACTCTGGTGCTTGCTTATTTTGCACACACGTATTTTCTTGGCTAATTTCGCAGTAGTAGTTTGGCTGTAGTTTGGGTTTAGGTTGAAATAGTTTAGTTGTGTGGGTGTAGTTAATGATTTGGCAGCATTTCTGCTGTTGGCTGTAGTTTTGTTTGGTTTGGCTACACCTCGCGTGTGGTCTGACCTGCCGTGTGACAGTCCTGCTGTGATTTGATGGAGGGGTGTACGATGTGTTTTCTGTCGCTGTGAGACATGGTGAAGCTCATCTCGAACCATCCCTTCCTGCCTGATGCAGTATCTACGAAAACAGCACAGCGGTGATCATGTGATGTACAGAAACAGCACAGCGGTGATCATGTGATTTACAGAAACAGCACAGCGGTGATCATGTGATTTACAGAAACAGCACAGCGGTGATCATGTGATTTACAGAAACAGCACAGCGGTGATCATGTGATTTACAGAAACAGCACAGCGGTGATCATGTGATTTACAGAAACGGCACAGCGGTGATCATGTGATGTACAGAAACGGCACAGCGGTGATCATGTGATTTACAGAAACAGCACAGCGGTGATCATGTGATTTACAGAAACGGCACAGCGGCGATCATGTGATGTACAGAAACGGCACAGCGGCGATCATGTGATGTACAGAAACGGCACAGCGGTGATCATGTGATTTACAGAAACGGCACAGCGGCGATCATGTGATTTACAGAAACGGCACAGCGGCGATCATGTGATGTACAGAAACGGCACAGCGGTGATCATGTGATGTACAGAAACGGCACAGCGGCGATCATGTGATTTACAGAAACGGCACAGCGGCGATCATGTGATTTACAGAAACGGCACAGCGGCGATCATGTGATGTACAGAAACGGCACAGCGGTGATCATGTGATGTACAGAAACGGCACAGCAGTGATCATGTGATGTACAGAAACGGCACAGCGGTGATCATGTGATTTACAGAAACGGCACAGCGGGGATCATGTGATTTACTGAAACAACAGCAGTGATCATGTGACTTACAGAAACGGCACATCAGTAGGGTGGTCAATGTCCTCACCTTCGAACTGAAGATCACACACTACCTCCTCCCAGTTCCCCGGCTTCACATGCATTCAGACTCTTGATTTGCTAAATCAGGAAGATTGTGATTGGCTGACAGGTTTATATTTAGACAGCATATATAAATGTTTATTTATGAAAGTTTACTTCTATATCAAGTGCCGTCTACAAACGAGTCATCAGACAATGACGTATTCCCCCGGGCCCTGCAATCTCAGAAAGCCCAAAATGTCCGAAGGCACCTGTACGTATTAGTTCCGGTAAAAAATATTGAACGGTATTAGAGTTCTGTCCTGGAAACAAAATGACCGCAGACGGACAGGCAGGCAGACAGACCGAGGACCACACTGACGACTATATCCCCCATCATTATATGCTGGGGGCAAAATAAACAATCGTTATATCCCCAAAATACGAGTTTCGAGGATATCATGGTTTGGCCTAAGCCACCGCGTCCGCAGATTTTAGCCGTTAGTGCAATAACTGGCTAAAAACTTTACACTGGCTTCTCATTTTTGGCATGTGGGTAGATATGGTAGAGAGGATGAACTGATTAGATTAGATGAACTGATTAGGGCAAGTATGCACTCCTGGGTTTGCCACCAGGAGGGCTGTATATTGAAAAAAATCAGTTTTTTATCCAAATCTTTGGAACAATTACTTGAACAGACCTGAAATTTGCCTGATATTGTAGGTCTAGTAAAGGGTAATCTAATAAAGTGTGCTTCGAGGATTGGGGAATTTCGAGGACATATACCTTGTTTTCGGCTGCCGACGGCGTAGGCCTAGTTTTTTCATAATTTCTCCTGAAAAAAGTGCCCTGCACAGCCGCGGACTGTCCCGACTCCCTGCGCGGCCGCAGACTGTCCCGACTCCCTGCGCGGCCGCAGACTGTCCCGACTCCCTGCGCGGCCGCAGACTGTCCCGACTCCCTGCGCGGCCGCAGACTGTCCCGACTCCCTGCGCGGCCGCAGACTGTCCCGACTCCCTGCGCGGCCGCAGACTGTCCCGACTCCCTGCGCGGCCGCAGACTGTCCCGACTCCCTGCGCGGCCGCAGACTGTCCCGACTCCCTGCGCAACCGCAGACTGTCCCGACTCCCTGCGCGGCCGCGGACTGTCCCGACTCCCTGCGCGGCCGCGGACTGTCCCGACTCCCTGCGCGGCCGCGGACTGTCCCGACTCCCTGCGCGGCCGCGGACTGTCCCGACCCCCTGCGCGGCCGCGGACTGTCCCGACCCCCTGCGCAGCTGCAGACTGGCTCAGCTGCCTGCGCAGCCCCATCACTGGGCTCATGCGTACCCATGATCGTTATGCGTGCAGGCCTCTCTTACCTGAGATTTCGCCGCACATACTAACGCAGTTTAAACAGTGTGCTCAACGGGAGAAGGGAGGGGGTTTGGCTCTGGTAATGCTGTTAGATTTTAATTTGACGTATGTTTATTTTGAAGCCAGCATAGCATTGTTCCAGAGCAGACCCTGGATCAGTTCCCTGCCACACCAGACACAGCACAGATGCTTCAGCGTGCGGAGGGGGGTTGTCTGTCTTTTTTTTTTTTGGGGGGGTATTTTGTGTTGATAAATCTCTCGCTCTCCCTCCAGCCTCAGGCAGTTTAGTAAAGCTGCACTCGTTTTTCTGTCGAGCCCAGGGTGGCCATGGTAATGTTTGGGGTTAACCCCGGAGGAAAAGCACTTTTCACTGATGCATTATGGGTGCGACAGACGTGAGGTTTTGGGATTTGGTCTTTATTGCGGTTGTTTTTCAGGGAAAGACCTGTCCTGCCGCAGCCAAACCGATATGGCCTGCATCTTCGGGAAGAGAGCTCAGCGTGGGGCGCACCTGGAGCAGGTGAGTTACACCCTGAACTTCAGCTGCCATCTCGGGCGTCAGTCAAATTACAGACCTGTTACTTGCACTTTAATACAGAGGGAAAAACTTCTATTACTCTAATTTCTCTTTGTTAAACTCAGCCCCTCTCTCTGTAACTCTCTCTCAGACCCTCTCTCTGTAACTCTCTCTCAGCCCCTCTCTCTGTAACTCTCTCTCAGCCCCTCTCTCTGTAACTCACTCTCAGCCCCTCTCTGTAACTCACTCTCAGCCCCTCTCTCTGTAACTCTCTCTCAGCCCCTCTCTCTGTAACTCACTCTCAGCCCCTCTCTCTGTAACTCACTCTCAGCCCCTCTCTCTGTAACTGTCAGACCTTCTCCCTGTAACTCTCACTCACCCCCTCTCTCTGTAACTCTCTCTCAGCCCCTCTCTCTGTAACTCTCTCTCAGCCCCTCTCTCTGTAACTCTCTCTCAGCCCCTCTCTCTGTAACTCTCTCTCACCCCCTCTCTCTGTAACTCACTCTCAGCCCCTCTCTCTGTAACTCACTCTCAGCCCCTCTCTCTGTAACTCACTCTCAGCCCCTCTCTCTGTAACTCTCTCTCAGCCCCTCTCTCTGTAACTCTCTCTCAGCCCCTCTCTCTGTAACTCACTCTCAGCCCCTCTCTCTGTAACTCTCTCTCAGCCCCTCTCTCTGTAACTCTCAGCCCCTCTCTCTTTAACTCTCTCTCAGCCCCTCTCTCTGTAACTCTCAGCCCCTCTCTCTGTAACTCACTCTCAGCCCCTCTCTCTGTAACTCTCTCTCAGCCCCTCTAACTCTCTCTCAGCCCCTCTCTCTGTAACTCTCAGCCCCTCTCTCTGTAACTCACTCTCAGCCCCTCTCTCTGTAACTCACTCTCAGCCCCGCTCTCTGTAACGCGCTCTCGGCCCCTCTCTCTGTAACTCTCTGACCCTCTCTCTGTAACTCTCTCTCAGACCCTCTCTCTGTAACTCTCTCTCAGCCCCTCTCTCTGTAACTCTCAGCCCCTCTCTCTGTAACTCTCTCTCAGCCCCTCTCTCTGTAACTCTCTCTCAGCCCCTCTCTCTCTAACTCTCTCTCTCAGCCCCTCTCTCTCTAACTCTCTCTCTCAGCCCCTCTCTCTGTAACTCACTCTCAGCCCCTCTCTCTGTAACTCACTCTCAGCCCCTCTCTCTGTAACTCTCAGACCCTCTCTCTGTAACTCTCACTCAGCCCCTCTCTCTGTAACTCTCTCTCAGCCCCTCTCTCTGTAACTCTCTCTCTCAGCCTCTCTCTCTGTAACTCTCTCTCCTCCTCTCTCTCTCATCCACTCTCCGCCCCTCTCTCTGTACCTCTCTCTCAGCCCCTCTCTCTGTAACTCTCTCTCTCAGCCCCTCTCTCTGTAACTCACTCTCAGCCCCTCTCTCTGTAACTCTCTCTCAGCCCCTCTCTCTGTAACTCTCTCAGCCCCTCTCTCTATAACTCTCTCTCAGCCCCTCTCTCTGTAACTCTCTCTCAGCCCCTCTCTCTGTAACTCTCTCTCAGCCCCTCTCTCTGTAACTCTCTCAGCCCCTCTCTCTGAAACTCTCTCTCAGCCCCTCTCTGTAACTCTTTCTCAGCCCCTCTCTCTGTAACTCTCTCTGCTCCTCTGTCTGCAATTCTCTCAGCCCCTCTTCCTGTAATTCTCTCTTTCAGCCTCTCTGTCTGTAACTCTCTCTTGGCCCCTCTGTCTGTAACGCTATCTGCCCCTCTGTCTACAACTCTCTCAAGCCCCCTCTAACTCTCTCTCAGCCCCTCTCTCTAGAACTCTCTCAGCCCCACTGTCTGTAATTCTCTCAGCCCGTTTCTCTCTGTAACTCTCTCTCAGCCGCTCTGTCTAACTCTCTCTCAGCCTGCTGTTTATAATTCTCCCAGCCGCTCTGTCTGTAACTCTCTCTTAGCCCCTCTGTTACTCTCTCTTAGCCCCTCTGTTACTCTCTCTTAGCCACTCTATCTCTCACTCTCTCAGCCCCTCTGTAACACTCTCTCTCAGCCTCCCTGTCTGTACCTCACTCTCTCAGCCTCTCTGTCTGTACCTCACTCTCTCAGCTCCTGCGTCTGTAACTCAGTCTCTCTCAGCCCCTCTGTTTGTAACTCTTTCTCATCCCATTTGTCTTAACGTTCTCTCTCGGCCTCTCTATCTGTAACTCTCTCTCAGCCCCTCTCTCTGTAATGCTCAGCCCCTCTGTCTGTAACTCTCTTTCTCAGCCCCTCTGTTTGTAACTCACTCTCTCAGCCCCTGCATCTGTAACTCTCGCTCTCTCAGCCCCTCTGTCTGTAACCCTGTCTCTCTCAGCCCCTCTGTCTGTAACTCTTTCTCAGCCCATTTGTCTTAACGTTCTCTTTATCTCTGCCTCTCTATCTGTAACTCTGTCAGCCCCTCTGTCTGTAACGCTCAGCCTCTGTCTGTAACCCTCTCTCAGCCCCCCTGTCTGTAGCTCTCTTTCTCAGCCCCTCTGTTTGTAACTCTCTCTCTCTCTCTCTCTCTCTCTCTCTCTCAGCCCCTCTGTCTGTAACTCACTCTCTCAGCACCTTTGTAACTCTATCTGCCCACCTGTCTACAACTCTCTCAGCCCCTCTGTCTGTAACTCAATTCAATTCAATTCAAGTGAGCTTTATTGGCATGACGTACATTATGCATACATATTGCCAAAGCATGAACTTTTTTTTTTTTTGAACAGAGAAAGATATATACATACACACATACATACATATATACACACACACACATACAACACATATGAGGTGTGTATATGTAAAGTATAAAGAAATGCAATGCAAACATGACATATTAAAGAATAGATTAATAAATGAGATGAAAGGGAAAAATAACTGGGAAAATAAAAGTATAATATTATGATATTTAAAGAAGAAATGCAAAAAATAAATAAATAAATAAATAAATTTTTAAAAAAAAACAGATTTTGTGCGGGTGCAGTGTTTTAGGGTGTGCTGATGGTCGCCCTGTTTCTCAGGCTGTGACAGGCTGACTCATACTGCGCAGCGATTGCTGCTGTCTCTCCTTCTCCAAGCACTACAGGAATTTTTATATTATTGGGTAATTTTTGGAAGTTTAGAATTTTGGAGTGGAATTTTTCAAAGTATTTGTGTCTAATGTCCTCGTATTTTTCACTCTGAAGGAGGAAGTGCATCTCTCTCGGCCTCTCTATCTGTAACTCTTTGTCAGCCTTTCTGTCTGTAACGCTCAGCCTCTGTCTGTAACTCTCAGCCCTTCTGTCTGAAACTCTCTCTACTCCACTTTGTTTCTTGTGCTTTGGTTAGTGGATCTCTGCTTGTTTTCCTCAGTAGTTGCTGTCTTGAGAGTGAGCTCCTCTCATGCTAATGTAGTTCCGGCACCGTTGGGTCCCACAGTCACACAGTAATGTGCTGCGATCAGATTAATGCTCTATGGGCAGGTAGGCATCCTCTGGGTCAGAGTCTGTGTTCGTATGACTATAAACGATTTCCAGTTGTATGCTGGAGTCTGTATCGGCATATGCCAGGAGTGCCGAATTGGTGAGGATTGGTGTTCATTTGGGCTGATGCCTGTGGGGGTTTTTGTGACTTAAAGCGCTTGTGTCATCAGAACCTGCTTCGTGTCATGTGACCTCAGCACGGCCAGTTAATCCATGGAGTAGCGTGTGAGAGCAGGCTGCAGCTTTGCTAGCACGCTAATCCTGTTAGCGGCTTAACACCAAGGCCACATCAAGCTACCGTTGACTGTTTTCGTTACAGGTGTGTTTGCCCTGCGGGGAAGGTCATCTGCGAGGGGGCTAATTCCCAAAATACCTCGACTCCTGCAGAAAGTTATTCACCGTTAAAAATTGGTGCAAGGCGACCAAAAGCAAGCTTCCTATTTGAGGCTCAGTCACTGACCTTGTAGAGAGTCGTTTCTCGCCACTGGTGTCCAAACGAGTCACTGTTAAGCAGGCACAAAATTGTCCCCCCCCCCTGCATGGTTGTGTGATTAACCAAGTCTCTCCATCAAGCACATGGATTTAATCTACAATGCAAAGTCAAAGCCCGGCCCTGTAAATGCGCTCTCGCCCGGCCCTGTAAATGCGCTCTCGCCCGGCCCTGTAAATGCGCTCTCGCCCGGCCCTGTAAATGCGCTCTCGCCCGGCCCTGTAAATGCCCTCTCGCCCGGCCCTGTAAATGCCCTCTCGCCCGGCCCTGTAAGTGCGCTCTCGCCCGGCCCTGTAAGTGCGCTCTCGCCCGGCCCTGTAAATGCCCTCTCGCCCGGCCCTGTAACTGCGCTCTCGCCCGGCCCTGTAAATGCCCTCTCGCCCGGCCCTGTAAATGCCCTCTCGCCCGGCCCTGTAAATGCCCTCTCGCCCGGCCCTGTAAATGCCCTCTCGCCCGGCCCTGTAAATGCCCTCTCGCCCGGCCCTGTAAATGCGCTCTCGCCCGGCCCTGTAAATGCGCTCTCGCCCGGCCCTGTAAATGCCCTCTCGCCCGGCCCTGTAAATGCCCTCTCGCCCGGCCCTGTAAATGCCCTCTCGCCCGGCCCTGTAACTGCGCTCTCGCCCGGCCCTGTAAATGCCCTCTCGCCCGGCCCTGTAACTGCGCTCTCGCCCGGCCCTGTAACTGCGCTCTCGCCCGGCCCTGTAACTGCGCTCTCGCCCGGCCCTGTAAATGCCCTCTCGCCCGGCCCTGTAACTGCGCTCTCGCCCGGCCCTGTAACTGCGCTCTCGCCCGGCCCTGTAAGTGCGCTCTCGCCCGGCCCTGTAAGTGCGCTCTCGCCCGGCCCTGTAAGTGCGCTCTCGCCCGGCCCTGTAAGTGCGCTCTCGCCCGGCCCTGTAAGTGCGCTCTCGCCCGGCCCTGTAACTGCGCTCTCGCCCGGCCCTGTACCTGCGCTCTCGCCCGGCCCTGTAAGTGCGCTCTCGCCCGGCCCTGTAAATGCGCTCTCGCCCGGCCCTGTAACTGCGCTCTCGCCCGGCCCTGTAACTGCGCTCTCGCCCGGCCCTGTAACTGCGCTCTCGCCCGGCCCTGTAACTGCGCTCTCGCCCGGCCCTGTAACTGCGCTCTCGCCCGGCCCTGTAACTGCGCTCTCGCCCGGCCCTGTACCTGCGCTCTCGCCCGGCCCTGTACCTGCGCTCTCGCCCGGCCCTGTAAGTGTGCTTCGAAATGTCGCATCTGTCACCACAAAACTGACATGGTCCTTGTTTGTGTTTTTATGGCCCAAACTGCTGGGCTGCTTTGCGCTGTAATATTCCCTGAGTAAATCGTCTGGTTTGCTGTAATATTCTCTCAGTATCTGTTGTTATCGCTGTAATTGCCTGGTTTTCGGCTCCATGCTGGGCTTTTCTCCTGGGGCAGCAGGTGTGTTCTGGGCAGTCAGGGCCCTGGCTCCAACTCATTGGCGTTTGGATCCATATTTTCTATAGAGAACAGGACCCAGCCTCCAAAACAATGGTCCAGCCACAAGCCTAAAATTGGAAACACATGCAATATTTTTTGAAATCATTTTTTGGTGGGGCTGTATTGTCTTTTTCACACGGAGGCACTGAGCAGATCGAAAAAACACTGCAGAATCACAATGGGCTCTCTGGAGAATCTCTGCCTGCCAGAGCTCTGTGTCCAGCCGGCATCAGCTGTGTGTGTGTGTGTGTGTGTGTGTGTGTGTGTGTGTGTGTGTGCGCGCGCGCGCGCTTGTGCATACTTGTGTGCGTGCGTGCGTGCGTGCGTGCATGTGTGTGTGTGTGTGTGTGTGTGCGCGCGTGCATGTGTGTGCATACTTTTGTGTGTGTGTGCGTGTGCGTGCGTGCGTGTGTGTGCATACTTGTGTGTATGTGCGAGCGTGCGTGCGTGTGTGTGTGTGTGCATACTTGTGTGTGTGTGCGTGCGTGCGTGTGTGTGTGTGTGTGAGATGTGTAGCAGAGGCAGAGCTTGTGGTGCTCCCTTCCCTCCATACAAACTTTCTGAACCCCACCTCCCAACTGGTCTCCTTCCTGAATGCAGCTCTTCCTGTTGCTTTAATCACAACTAAAAACCCCAAACTCTCCAAACCCTTTACCCTACACCCACCTCAGTAATCCCTCACCCTTTACCCTAAACCCACCTCAGGAATCTCTCACCCTTTACCCTAAACCCACCTCAGGAATCCCTAACCCTTTACCCTTAACCCCTTTGTGCAGAAGCCAAATTTGGCTATTTTTGGGTTACCCACTTTAATGCTGTATAATTCAAAATTAAAGCTTCATAAAGAGGAAAAATGTGGCTCAATTCTGAAAAGACACTTACAGCATTTAGAATTACATAGTATTTCAGTTAATTTTCATGATTATGGTAGAGAAAATGAGCTGCAAACATAAAAAATCTTCATGAGAATTCACCATTGAAATTGCAAAAAAAATAATTCTGAGGATTTAAAAACTGCTGGGGCTTAAAACTATACATTTCTGGGATCATAAACTCCTTGACCACAAGTACAATTCATCTTCAACATTACATTCTAGATTACCTACATGCTTTTAGCCAAATTATACAGCTATCCAAGTGTCTCCCCGAAGTCTCAAAATGAAGTCCAGTCAAATCATAAAAAAATCATGTATATAACACAAATAAAGTTTTAAGGCATGAAATTTAATATGAACAAATGATTTTCTGGTTGAGTTTTGCATGAATTAATCAATATCAGTGCAGTGGAACATCATTGGTCACCAGTAACCTCTCAAAACATGCCTTTTCTCCATAATAAAGTTAACAATATTGTCCATTTCTCTTCAAAGTACCCCAAGCATTAAATGAAGTGCAGATTTAACAGCTATAACATTCACGCAAGACCAAACATGATATGAATAAAAAGCTAACCGCTCTCACATCCGAGCTCATAACCTTACACCTTATAAGGGTGAAAACTCACTAACTCAGTAATATCTGAATTCTGAAATACACCTTATTTTAACAGAACAGAAATTTCACTTTCAGGAAAAAAATACAACGACATATGCCTCCATATTCATCAGAGTGGCGTAATGAACGTACCGAGGGATCTACCGACCTGCGTGGGATGTATGCATTTGGAGAAACGAAAACCTCGGCATTCGATGTCTTTAAACGCGGTATAGATTCTACAGCAAAAAGCCAAATTAAGCAAAATGCAAACAGAGTAGAAGTATAACCTGTTTTCTTTATTGATGCCCTCCTCCAGAGACAGATGTATCGGGTAGAAGGAACGTTCCAGTTCTGTTTCATTCGGAATAATTCCCGTTGACCGCGTCCATACAACATTTAAATCTCGTAAATGAAACTGAACACTTCAGAACGGTCTCGAGTGTCTTTATTTCTTTGATATCGCATCATTTTCAGCTGCGCAACCGCGGCCAACATTCGAAGAATACAACCGACCTTACTTTTGCGCTTAGCTTTGTATCCCATTCTTATTATCCGATCAATGCATTTCAGTTATAGAGGAAAGTTAAGACACTGGGGAATGGGATAAGAAACGAGTCTGTCAATACATCGTTACCGGGGAAGCTTCACGAGGACGTGAACTGTAACTGTAGAGTTACGCAGATGAATCTGAGTATATAATTGAGTGACTGGCTATCGACACCAGTACTTCGGTGGATAGAAGGGAGCGCTGAATTTGTCGATGGAGGAATCTAAGCGTTAATCCATGGGAGGGAACTACGCATATTTTGTGTGTGATGATTGTAACTGACAGTAGAATGTGAGAGAAGCAATACTATGTCGGATTTTTTTCTTCACAAAACGTATTTTTTTAACCACTAATTGGAATACTGTTGGCTCACTGTAGCTAAAATGGTTGCTACAGAGTAGTACGTTTTTTTTTCTGTCGCAAGTGATAATTTTTTAAAACTACTGGATCGATACTATGGGCAAGGATATTGACCAGTTTGCACATCAGGCTTAGCTGAGGAGTTTAATCCATGCTACTCCTGAAAAACAGGGATTGGAGGGAACTTCTCCATACTATAAATCGCGTTTCAGCTCTGCCTGCTTGTGAATATCCAATAGCTGATCCGGGGGTGCCATCTTGTGGTCGAGTACTGTAACTTAAGTGCTTACATTTGCATATCTATAGACGCGAGCGTCTACATCTGCAGAAAGGGGTTAACCCACCTCAGGAATCCCTCACCCTTTACCCTAAACCCACCTCAGGAATCCCTAACCCTGTACCCACCTCAGGAATCTCTCACCCTTTACCCTAAACCCACCTCAGGAATCCCTAACCCTTCACCGTAAACCCACCCCTGGTGGAGTGGTGATCAGGGTGCCTTGTGGGGACTCTGATTTGGACATGTGAATGTAGGTTGTATCATCAGGAAGCAGATGATTGGGTGCAATTGGCGCTGATTGATTCGCTTTAGTCATAATTGAATCACCTTCATTGTTACAGTACACACATCTTACAGGATTACATTGCCTCTTTAATACAGACATTAATTGATGTCAGAATGCTGACTTTTTTTTTTTTGATTTGTGTCTGCTATTCAACACAGTTGTTTAATTTAATTTTGAGACTTTTTTATTATAAGCATTATTTTTGACTCTCAGCTGTTTGCTGATATGGACTACAATCAATATGGCAGTAACGGTGGTACCTTTCAAAATTATGTGCTTGTATTTTCTGCAAACTCTGTGCTTTTGTCTGTTTTTAATGTGAAACATCAAAATTTTCCTCATTAAATTGAGTGCTTAGCAAAGGTACTTTGTTCTCATTTTATAGCCAGGACTTGCTTTGGTGTGATTCTTGGAGCATCGTGTTGTATTTTTCCTGTATTTCAGAGTGTGTCCTTTGTGTGTGAGATGCGTACCTCTGTGTATCAGAGCGGGTCAGGAGTTACTGCCGTAAGTGTGTGTGAGATAAATGCCTCTGTGTATCGGAGCGGGTCAGGAGTTACTGCCGTAAGTGTGTGTGAGATGCGTGCCTCTGTGTATCGGAGCGGGTCAGGAGTTACTGCCGTAACTGTGTGTGAGATGCGTACCTCTGTGTATCGGAGCGGGTCAGGAGTTACTGCCATAAGTGTGTGTGAGATGCGTGCCTCTGTGTATCGGAGCGGGTCAGGAGTTACTGCCGTAAGTGTGTCTGAGATGCGTGCCTCTGTGTATTGGAGCGGGTCAGGAGTTACTGCCGTAACTGTGTGAGATGCGTGCCTCTGTGTATCGGAGCGGGTCAGGAGTTACTGCCATAACTGTGTGAGAGATGCGTGCCTCTGTGTATCGGAGCGGGTCAGGAGTTACTGCCATAAGTGTGTGTGAGATGCGTGCCTCTGTGTATTGGAGCGGGTCAGGAGTTACTGCCGTAACTGTGTGAGATGCGTGCCTCTGTGTATCGGAGCGGGCCAGGAGTTACTGCCATAACTGTGTGAGAGATGCGTGCCTCTGTGTATCGGAGCGGGTCGGGAGTTACTGGCGTAAGTGTGTATGAGATGCGTGCCTCTGTGTATCGGAGCGGGTCAGGAGTTACTGCCATAAGTGTGTGTGAGATGCGTGCCTCTGTGTATCGGAGCGGGTCAGGAGTTACTGCCATAAGTGTGTATGAGATTTGTGCCTCTGTGTATTGGAGCGGGTCAGGAGTTACTGCCGTAACTGTGTGTGAGATGCGTGCCTCTGTGTATCAGAGCGGGTCGGGAGTTACTGCCGTAAGTGTGTGTGAGATGCGTGCCTCTGTGTATCGGAGCGGGTCGGGAGTTACTGCCATAAGTGTGTGTGAGATGCGTGCCTCTGTGTATCGGAGCGGGTCGGGAGTTACTGCCATAAGTGTGTGTGAGATGCGTGCCTCTGTGTATCGGAGCGGGTCAGGAGTTACTGCCGTAAGTGTGTATGAGATGCGTGCCTCTGTGTATCGGAGCGGGTCAGGAGTTACTGCCGTAAGTGTGTATGAGATTTGTGCCTCTGTGTATCGGAGCGGGTCAGGAGTTACTGCCATAAGTGTGTATGAGATTTGTGCCTCTGTGTATCGGAGCGGGTCGGGAGTTACTGCCATAAGTGTGTGTGAGATGCGTGCCTCTGTGTATCGGAGCGGGTCGGGAGTTACTGCCATAAGTGTGTGTGAGATGCGTGCCTCTGTGTATCGGAGCGGGTCAGGAGTTACTGCCGTAAGTGTGTATGAGATGCGTGCCTCTGTGTATCGGAGGGGGTCAGGAGTTACTGCTGTAAGTGTGTATGAGATTTGTGCCTCTGTGTATCGGAGCGGGTCAGGAGTTACTGCCATAAGTGTGTATGAGATTTGTGCCTCTGTGTATCGGAGCGGGTCAGGAGTTACTGCCGTAAGTGTGTATGAGATGCGTGCCTCTGTGTATCGGAGCGGGTCAGGAGTTACTGCCGTAAGTGTGTATGAGATGCGTGCCTCTGTGTATCGGAGTGGGTCGGGAGTTACTGCCGTAAGTGTGTATGAGATGCGTGCCTCTGTGTATCGGAGCGGGTCAGGAGTTACTGCCGTAAGTGTGTATGAGATGTGTGCCTCTGTGTATCGGAGCGGGTCAGGAGTTACTGCCGTAAGTGTGTATGAGATGCGTGCCTCTGTGTATCGGAGGGGGTCAGGAGTTACTGCTGTAAGTGTGTATGAGATTTGTGCCTCTGTGTATCGGAGCGGGTCAGGAGTTACTGCCGTAAGTGTGTATGAGATGCGTGCCTCTGTGTATCGGAGCGGGTCGGGAGTTACTGCCGTAAGTGTGTATGAGATGCGTGCCTCTGTGTATCGGAGCGGGTCAGGAGTTACTGCCGTAAGTGTGTATGAGATGCGTGCCTCTGTGTATCGGAGCGGGTCGGGAGTTACTGCCGTAAGTGTGTATGAGATGCGTGCCTCTGTGTATCGGAGAGGGTCAGGAGTTACTACCGTAAGTGTGTGTGAGATGCGTGTCTCTGTGTATCGGAGCGGGTCGGGAGTTACTGCCGTAAGTGTGTGTGAGATGCGTGCCTCTGTGTATCGGAGCGGGTCAGGAGTTACTGCCATAAGTGTGTATGAGATTTGTGCCTCCGTGTATCGGAGCGGGTCAGGAGTTACTGGCGTAAGTGTGTATGAGATGCGTGCCTCTGTGTATCGGAGCGGGTCAGGAGTTACTGCCATAAGTGTGTGTGAGATGCGTGCCTCTGTGTATCGGAGCGGGTCGGGAGTTACTGCCGTAAGTGTGTATGAGATGCGTGCCTCTGTGTATCGGAGCGGTTCGGGAGTTACTGCCGTAAATGGGCAGCTTCATTTTACCCTGTCATGCAGGCCTCTAGGGCGCTGCTGCAGTCTTTTAAATATCATCTCATCATTTATTATGCGAGATTTTCCATAATCGGCCAGTTGGCCCCACCCACCCAGGGCTGATTCTTATTGCCGATGACAGCCCTCCCACCGTAACCTAAGAAAAGCTGATGACGAGGGAGGTGTGTGTGTGTGTGTGTGTGTGTGTGTGTGTGTGTGTGTGTGTGTGTGTGTGTGTGTGTGTGTGTGTGTGTGTGTGTGTGTGTGTGTGTGTGTGTAATTATCGCTATAGTTATTGGCTGCTGTAACCCATGCAGCCTCTGACCAAGCAGCTGTCCATCGGCGAGCGTCTCCACGGCGATCCATCACCCCGCCCACTCCCGTCTGAGCTTCCCACTTTTTCCCCTCCCGCGTAAATTACTCAGCGCAAGATAAACGAGCGGCAGGCGCGATGTGCGCTCCGCGCGTCTAAATGAAGCCACTTGGCAGGACCGGGCCCTCTGCTTATCGCTGCTGAGAGGAGGCCCCGCGGGCTCCCGGGGGGGTTTGTTAGGGGGTCCCAGGGGACCAGGTGATTTATCTCTCGCTCCCTGAGCCTCGCCCCGCCGCCCCGCCAAAAGAGCCGAGTCGCCGTAAAGCGCCGCCGTCTGAGACCGCGCATTAGCTGATCTAAACCAGCCTGCCTCACTGTGAAAAATGCACCCTGATTGGCTAATTAATCAGTCAAGGGGGAAGACGTGGCCGGAGACATGGGGGACCGGAGAGGGGAGTGCGCGGTGCGCTGATAAATAGGCTCCCTGCTGCTCCATACATCAGCTCAACTCCCTCATTTTTTTACTCCGGCGGTCTGCATGGGACCCCGAATCTCCGAACCTCGCTGTGCCTTGATTCTTAACCTGAATCCCAAAACACATGCAGCCGACCCCCCCACACTGCTGTATCAGGTTGTACCCCAATAACCACACACCACAATGTCAGGCTGTACCCCAATAACTGCACACTAAAATATCAGGCTGTACCTTAGTAACCACACACCGTTGTATCAGGTTGTACCCCAATAATCGCTCACTGCTGTCTCAGGCTACACCCCAATAACTACACACCGCTATATTGGGCTGTACCCCAATAATCACACACCGACATATCAGACTGTACCCCAGTAACTACACACCTCTATATCAGACTGTACCCCAATAAAAACACACCACTATATCAGGCTGTACCCCAGTAACCACACACCTCTGTTCCAGGCTGTACCCTAGTAACCACACACCTCTGTCTCAGGCTGTACCCCAATAACCACACACCAACATATCAGACTGTACACCAGTAACCACACACCTCTGTCCCAGGCTGTACCCCAGTAACCACACTTCTCTGTCTCAGGCTGTACCCCAATTACCACACACCTCTGTCTCAGGCTGTACCCCAGTAACCACACATCTCTGTCTCAGGCTGTACCCCAGTAACCACACTCCTCTGTCTCAGGCTGTACCCCAATTACCACACACCTCTGTCTCAGCGTGTACCCCAGTAATCACACACCCCTGTCTCAGGCTATACCCCAGTAACCACAAACCTCTGTATCAGGCTGTACCCCAGTAACCACACACCTCTGTCTCAGGCTGTTCCCCAGTAAACACACACCTATGTCTCAGGCTGTTCCCCAGTAACCACACATCTCTGTCTCAGGCTGTACCCCAGTAACCACACACCCCTGTCTCCGGCTGTACCCCAGTAACCACACACCTCTGTCTGAGGCTGTACCCCAGTAACCACACACCCCTGTCTCAGGCTGTACCCCAGTAAACACACACCATCTGTCTCAGGCTGTACCCCAGTAACCACACACCCCTGTCTCAGGCTGTACCCCAGTAACCACACACCCCTGTCTCAGGCTGTAGCCCAGTAACCACACACTCCTGTCTCAGGCTGTACCCCAGTAACCACACACCCCTGTCTCAGGCTGTACCCCAGTAACCACACACCTCTGTCTCAGGCTGTATACCAGTAACCACACGTCTGTCTCAGGCTGTACCCCAATAACCACACACCCCTGTCTCAGGCTGTACCCCAGTAAACACACACCCCTGTCTCAGGCTGTACCCCAGTAACCACACACCTCTGTCTCAGGCTGTACCCCAGTAAACACACACCCCTGTCTCAGGCTGTACCCCAATAACCACACACCCCTGTCTCAGGCTGTACCCCAGTAAACAGACACCCCTGTCTCAGGCTGTACCCCAGTAACCACACACCTCTGTCTCAGGCTGTACCCCAGTAACCACACACCCCTGTCTCAGGCTGTACCCCAGTAACCACACACCCCTGTCTCAGGCTGTACCCCAATAACCACACACCCCTGTCTCAGGCTGTACCCCAGTAAACAGACACACCTGTCTCAGGCTGTACCCCAGTAACCATACACCTCTGTCTCAGGCTGTACCCCAGTAACCACACACCCCTGTCTCAGGCTGTACCCCAATAACCACACACCCCTGTCTCAGGCTGTACCCCAGTAAACACACACCCCTGTCTCAGGCTGTACCCCAATAACCACACACCCCTGTTTCAGGCTGTACCCCTGTAAAAACACACCCCTGTCTAAGGCTGTACCCCAATAACCACACACCCCTGTCTCAGGCTGTACCCCAGTAAACAGACACCCCTGTCTCAGGCTGTACCCCAGTAACCACACACCTCTGTCTCAGGCTGTACCCCAGTAACCACACACCCCTGGCTCAGGCTGCACCCCAGTAACCACACACCCCTGTCTCAGGCTGTACCCCAGTAACCACACACCTGTGTCTCAGGCTGTACCCCAGGAACCACACCCCCCCGTGCCAGGCTGTACCCCACAAACCACACACCCCTGTCTCAGGCTGTACCCCAGTAACCACACACCCCTGTCTCAGGCTGTACCCCAGTAACCACACACCCCTGTCTCAGGCTGTACCCCAGTAACCACACACCTCTCTCTCAGGCTGTACCCCAGTAACCACACACCCCTGTCTCCGGCTGTACCCCAGTAACCACACACCTCTGTCTCAGGCTGTACCCCAGTAACCACACACCTCTGTCTCAGGCTGTACCCCAGTAACCACACACCCCTGTCTCAGGCTGTACCCCAGTAACCACACATCCCTGTCTCCGGCTGTACCCCAGTAACCACACATCCCTGTCTCCGGCTGTACCCCAGTAACCACACACCTCTGTCTCAGGCTGTACCCCAGTAACCACACACCTCTGTCTCAGGCTGTACCCCAGTAACCACACACCTCTGTCTCAGGCTGTACCCCAGTAACCACACACCCCTGTCTCAGGCTGTACCCCAGTAACCACACACCCCTGTCTCAGGCTGTACCCCAATAACCACACACCCCTGTCTCAGGCTGTACCCCAGTAAACAGACACCCCTGTCTCAGGCTGTACCCCAATAACCACACACCTCTGTCTCAGGCTGTACCCCAGTAACCATACACCTCTGTCTCAGGCTGTACCCCAGTAACCACACACCCCTGTCTCAGGCTGTACCCCAATAACCACACACCCCTGTGTCAGGCTGTACCCCAGTAAACACACACCCCTGTCTCAGGCTGTACCCCAATAACCACACACCCCTGTCTCAGGCTGTACCCCAGTAAACAGACACCCCTGTCTCAGGCTGTACCCCAGTAACCACACACCTCTGTCTCAGGCTGTACCCCAGTAACCACACACCCCTGTCTCAGGCTGTACCCCAGTAACCACACACCTCTATCTCAGGCTGTACCCCAGTAACCACACACCTCTGTCTCAGGCTGTACCCCAGTAACCACACACCCCTGTCTCAGGCTGTACCCCAGTAACCACACATCCCTGTCTCCGGCTGTACCCCAGTAACCACACACCTCTGTCTCAGGCTGTACCCCAGTAACCACACACCTCTGTCTCAGGCTGTACCCCAGTAACCACACACCTCTGTCTCAGGCTGTACCCCAGTAACCACACACCTCTGTCTCAGGCTGTACCCCAGTAACCACACACCCCTGTCTCAGGCTGTACCCCAATAACCACACACCTCTGTCTCAGGCTGTACCCCAGTAATGACACACTTTTGTCTCAGGCTGTACCCCAGTAACCACACACCCCTGTATCAGGCTGTATGCGTCTTTGAGGCGCTGAGTTTCGTGTGCAGCATGCAGTTTGTTTTCAGCTGGTAACTCCACTATGTAGCAGCCTGTAACCGTTGAATGTGATTGACAGCAGTGAGTGTATTGGCAGGTTTCTCTGGTGACGGGTCTCACCTTTGTGTGACCTGCCAAACACAGGAGTCACCTGATCTGACGGGGGGTTCAGGTGTTGCTCTGTGTCAGAGGCCGGTGGAGATGAGAGCGTTTGTGTTGGTGTGAATCCCCGTTTAACTCCTCACACTCTCCCTGTTCACTCGTTTGTATCTCTAACGCACTTCTCCGCTGCTTAGGGTGCCTGTTAGTTTTTGTTTGTTTGGTAACCTGACCCCTGCTACCTGACCATTTAATGGAAAAACTCTCGACTGTTGCTATGGTGATGTTTGTCACTTCATTCTCTGTCCCAGAATGCCTCGGGGCAGTGGTGAGCTGAGCACACTGACTGCGTTTCGTTCGTCTCATAATAACATTAATTAATCATGAGCTGTCTGCGAACGGCAGGCTGTCAAAGGTCATCAATCACTCTGGCCCTCCAATCAGAATAGGACTTACGGCGTCGCGAAGCACTTGACTGCAATGGTAAAGTCTTCAATGGTAAAATGTACCGCGCTTTATTTGTCTGTAAATTTTTGCAAATATCTTTCAAAGTTTAAATTGACCACTCCTTGGGGACAAAAAGCATGACTTGAAACTGGAGGTCTTTAAAATCATTCCAAAAAGAGGTGATTAATTGTTTTCCATTTTTGTTCACTCAATGAATAAATATCAGCTTTTCAGTCAGATCAACTCATTCCGCCCCTGGTCGAGGCTGTTTATTGTGAGAAATTCAGGCTGTCCGCTTCATTAACTGTAGGTTTCTGTTTCTGTTGACTTGGAAACCGAGTCATGTGACTTGTGTGCCTTGAATTCTGTCAAGCCCGCAGTGCTGGACTGGTCAGTCGAGGTTCTCTTATGAAAGCGGTGGTTTACTCTGTTACTGCCATACTCCCTATTGCCATAATACAAAGCATTTTCTAGTCGATGGGTTTTAGCCCAAGACCCCTGGAGCTGTGGTGCTAAGGGCCTTGTACAAGGGCTTAACACCTGTACTGGCTTTAATGTGTCTGGACTGTACCAGCTGTGAGACTTGGATTACTATGGGAACCAGATCATAGGTCCACCCATTATCACTGCAGTCCTATGGTCCTACTTGTATTGCTGCTTAGGATTAAAGGGAGCTCTGTGATTGGTCCTGTCCACTATGGTTGAGCAAAAATTGGCTGGCTATTGGTAGAACTTAGGGAGGGGTGAGTCTTTCTGCTACAGTCTGCCTGTATGCTCATAAGCTGCAGTGATGAATGGGACTGTGGCACTCTGACCTCTCCCACTCCCACTAACCCCACCCCCGTCCTCCCACAATGCCCTGGGCTGGACGGGCATCGCCCACGCGGCAGCTGGACATGTGGCAGGCGAGGTGGGCCAGGGCTTTGAGGGGTCATGACGAGGTCAGCGTTTTCTTTAACACCGGTCTGTTCCAGCTCTCCGTCCCACTCCGAAAAACCACCGCGTTCACCTCGGTGGTCCGGCTGCCACAGATTTATTTTAAGTGATATTGAAAAGTTGAATGTAATTTGGGATCAGTGTTGCTCTTAAGTCACTGAGGCACTTCATGCAACTTTTGTTTAATTGAAAACTTGACGTTGTGTGGTTTCTCGTTTTAATCCATTCTGGTTGGCACACTGAAGAGAGATGTCAGAATTGCATTAGTTTTTCTGTTTATAATAGCAGGACACATTGATTTGAATTGTGCACGTTTGCTGGGCAGTATTAAAAGTAATATTAATATTCATTCTGTGTCCCAGTCAGTTTGTGCAGTTGTTTGTGTATTTATATGTTTGTTTCTGTATAGTATGCAGGTTTGTGTTTCGTCATGCTGACTCTGCAGGTATGTGTATGTGTGTGTGCAAAAATTGAAAACTGCATGCTGCAGTTGCTGTGAGCATATCTCTGCAGATGTGCAATTAATGTAATGGTGCTAACTGTGGGCTGTGCTAGCATGGGGCTTAGGCTTGGGCTGTAGTAGCCAGGTAATGCTAGTACTGCAAGCTGTACTACTATAGCAGTGCTAATGTTACAGGCTGTACTACTGTTACAGTGCTAATGTTGAATGCTGTTATACTGTAGCAGTACTAATGCTGCAGGCTGTAATACTGTAGCAGTGCTAATGCCGCAGGCTGTAATACTGTAGCAGTGCTAATGCCGCAGGCTATAATACTGTTGCAGTGCTAATGCCGCAGGCTGTAATACTGTTGCAGTGCTAATGCTCCAGGCTGTAATACTGTAGCAGTGTTAATGCTGCAGGCTGTAATACTGTAGCAGTGCTAATGCTGCAGGCTGTAATACTGTAGTAGTGTTAATGCCGCAGTCTGTAATACTGTAGCATTGCTAATGCCGCAGGCTGTAATACTGTAGCATTGCTAATGCCGCAGGCTGTAATACTGTAGCATTGCTAATACCGCAGGCTGTAATACTGTAGCAGTGTTAATGCCGCAGTCTGTAATACTGTAGCAGTGCTAATGCCGCATGCTGTAATACTGTAGCAGTGCTAATGCCGCAGGCTGTAATACTGTAGCAGTGCTAATGCCGCACTCTCTAATACTGTAGCAGTGCTAATGCTGCAGGCTGCAATACTGTAGCAGTGCTAATGCTGCAGGCTGTAATACTGTAAGATAAGATAATACTTTATCCGCAAAGGAAATTTGGTTTACATGTCACAGCTCAGTGCAAAGTAAAATAAATTAAACACATGCACGCATAAAAACATGCATAACATACAGATATACATGTACATGACAACAGATAAGATAACAAATGCTAGGAGAAATTATTAAAACAACGAATGCTTTGGGGTATAAAAGATTGGCGGGCTCTGTTTGTTCTCATTCTCGGCAAACGGAGACGGCGGTCGGAAGGTAAAAAGACAAACTCAGAAAATAAAGAATGCGACTCGTCGCTTAGGATAGAATTTACTTTTTTAAGAATTTGTTTCTCGTAAAAAATGCCGAGGTTGTCCAAAGGGAGGCCAATGATTTTGCTTGATGTGTTTAAAATTTTGTGTAACTTGTTTTTATTCTGAACAGACAGAGACCCATACCAACAAAGGAAGCTAAATGTTAAAATACTTTTGATGAAACTGTTAAAAAATACACAGAGAATGGTTTTGTCAATGTTAAAATTTCTAAGCTGCCTTAAAAGATATAAACGTTGTTGTGCTTTCTTGTAAATGTAATCACAGTTTGGCTTCCAAGTAAGTTTAGAGTCTAAAATGGTTCCCAGGTACTTGTACTCTGATACTGTTTCTATTTCTTCCCCATTTATGATGACTGGTTCCAGTGGGCGCTTATTCCTCTTGAAGTCAATATGCAGCTCTTTTGTTTTGGAAACATTTAAAAACAGATGGTTAACGCTACACCATTCAACAAATTGTGATATTTCCCTTCTATACAATATCTCATTTTCATGAATCAACCCGGTAAGTGCGGCGTCATCTGCAAACTTAACAGTAAAACACGAATCAACAGAGCTAAAACAGTCATTTGTATACAATATGAATAAAATAGGCGAGAGGACACAACCTTGCGGGGCACCAGTCTGAGTAACAGCAACAGATGAACGTACATTATTAACAGTAACAAATTGGGATCTATCAACAATAAAAGAGTGGACCCATCTGACAATATTTGTGTTGACACCAAGCTGAAAAAGTTTCTTCATTAAAATATGAGGCTGAATAGTAGTAAAAGCAGACGAAAAATCAACAAATAAAATCCTAACATATGAGCCAGCAGTTTCCAGATGTTTATAAACATTATTAAGCAGAGTCAGTGTAGCGTCTTCTACTCCCCGGCGTGGCCTGTATGCAAACTGTAACGGGTCTAATAAATTCTCAGTTTGTCGTGACAAAAACAGTTTAACAATTCTTTCCAGGCATTTCATAGCGACAGACGTTAATGCAACCGGCCGAAAATCATTATTTGCTTTAGGGTTGGGTTTCTTGGGAACAGGAATTATGTTCGACGTCTTCCACAATGTAGGTAGCTTGTGACTGTCTAAGGAAATTTGAAATAGTTTCTGGAACACTGTAGCTAACTGTTCTTTACATTCCTTTAGAACGATGCCTAGTAACATGTCTGGACCACAAGCCTTCCTAATATTAATTTTACTAAAAGAGAATAAAACATCACTTGTTGATATATGCACTGGGTCGTCATCAGGTAGTGATTCCAGAAATTATTGTCTTTCACTATCAAAGTTGTGAATGTCAAAACGTGAATAGAAAGTGTTCAGTTCATCTGCACTGACGTCAAGATTGGTTGCCTGTGATTTCTTTTTAGTCCCCATAATAGTTTTCAAACCCTGCCATGCACTGCGCATGTTATTTTCAGAGAACTGTTTTTCAGTTTTGCTTTTATAATTCCGTTTGCATTGACTCGTCATCTGGGCAATTTCTTTCTGGGCCTCTTTAATTGCAAATCTGTCTCCAGAACAAAACGCACGTTTTTTCTTACACAACACTGATTTCATTTCTTTTGTTACCCACGGCTTGTTGTTGGAGTAGATCTTGACAGTTTTCACGGGTACAATGGTATCGACGCAAAAGTTTATGTAATCAGTAATTACATCAGTGAGTTCATCAACACCTGAAAAACAACTGTCTTCAAAGACGTCCCACGCTGTACAATCAAAACAACCCTGAAGTTGTGTAATGGCGTCGTTTGTCCATGTTTTTATGCTTTTTTCAATAGGTTTTTCTCTTTTAAATTTTTGTACATATTTTGGCAATAAATAAACACAATTATGGTCCGAATTTCCGACAGGCTGCTTTGAAACTGACTTGTATGCACCTACAATGTTTCCATAACACAGATCTATGATCTTGTTGAGCCTTGTCAGGGTATTCACATATTGCTGATAGTTTGGGAGTACATCGTTTAACACACAAGAATTAAAATCACCCAGTACAAACTTTGGTGAATCTGCCGATATTTCTTCCAGTTTGTTAATGTTAGCATGAACACAATCGGCTGCCACTTTAACATGTGCACTTGGGGGTATATACACAAGAGTTATGAAAATCTGTTCGAACTCACGTGGCAAATAGTAGGGCCTTAGTGACAATGAGAGAAGTTCGATATGTTTATTACATACAGTTTCTCTAATGACATAGTCCTTGCACCACTTACTGTTGATGTAGACACGTACACCTCCTCCCGTAGACTTGCCTGTAGTCGCGGTATCCCTGTCCAAACGTATTGGGGAACCAAATCCAGAAATATCCAACGAAGCGTCGTTAACGTTATCACTGAGCCAGGTTTCCGTGAAGCAGAGCAAACCACTTTCTGTAAACTCATAGTTGTATCTTGCACATGCCTCCACTTCCGATAACTTGTTCTTTAACGAACGAACGTTAGCCAGCAGAATAGGGGGTAGCGGGGGTCTGTTCTTCCGAGCACGTATCTTCTGTCTCATACCTCCCCTCTTACCTCTTTTACGTTTCTTGTTATGTGTAGAACAATCCGATGGTAAATCCAAGTGAATGTCACTGATATCAGTATGTCCACTGAAACGTAGTAGCTCCTGGCGTCCGTAACGTATCAGCTGGGGGCGGCCATGATTGTTGACATCGAGTGTAGTGGTCAGCACGGATATGACAAGTTGTGTCAATAACATTAAAGTTACAATAACAAATGTCATTTTGCTGAAACTTCTGTCTAGCAAACGTATCGCTGACACACACAACACAGTTAGACGATGACAGAGAACACATAACATAGGTAAAACATGAAATACTGAGAGAGCCTGTGCATGCACTTCGCCACTGAGTAGCGCCATCTTGCCTTGCTAATACTGTAGCAGTGCTAATGCTGCAGGCTGTAATACTGTAGCAGTGCTAATGCTGCAGCTGTAATACTGTAGCAGTGCTAATGCCGCAGGCTGTAATACTGTTGCAGTGCTAATGCCGCAGGCTGTAATACTGTAGCAGTGTTAATGCCGCAGTCTGTAATACTGTTGCAGTGCTAATGCTGCAGGCTGCAACACTGTAGCAGTGCTAATGCCGCAGGCTGTAATACTGTAGCAGTGCTAATCCTGCAGGCTGCAATACTGTAGCAGTGCTAATGCTGCAGGCTGTAATACTGTAGCAGTGCTAATGCCGCAGGCTGTAATACTGTAGCAGTGCTAATGCCGCAGTCTGTAATACTGTAGCAGTGCCAATGCCGCAGGCTGTAATACTGTAGCAGTGCTAATGCCGCAGGCTGTAATACTGTAGCAGTGCTAATGCCGCAGGCTGTAATACTGTAGCAGTGCTAATGCCGCAGGCTGTAATACTGTAGCAGTGCTAATGCCGCAGGCTGTAATACTGTAGCAGTGCTAATGCCGCAGGCTGTAATACTGTTGCAGTGCTAATGCCACAGTCTGTAATACTGTAGCAGTGCTAATGCAGCAGGCTGCAATACTGTAGCAGTGCTAATGCCGCAGGCTGTAATACTGTAGCAGTGCTAATGCCGCAGGCTGTAATACTGTAGCAGTGCTAATCCTGCAGGCTGCAATACTGTAGCAGTGCCAATGCTGCAGGCTGTAATACTGTAGCAGTGCTAATGCCGCAGGCTGTAATACTGTAGCAGTGCTAATGCCGCAGGCTGTAATACTGTAGCAGTGCTAATCCTGCAGGCTGCAATACTGTAGCAGTGCTAATGCCGCAGGCTGTAATACTGTAGCAGTGCTAATGCCGCAGGCTGTAATACTGTTGCAGTGCTAATGCCGCAGTCTGTAATACTGTAGCATTGCCAATGCTGCAAGCTGTAATACTGTAGCAGTGCTAATGCCGCAGTCTGTAATACTGTAGCAGTGCTAATGCCGCAGGCTGTAATACTGTAGCAGTGCTAATGCCGCAGGCTGTAATACTGTAGCATTGCCAATGCTGCAGGCTGTAATACTGTAGCAGTGCTAATGCTGCAGGCTGTAATACTGTAGCAGTGCTAATGCTGCAGGCTGTAATACTGTAGCAGTGCTAATGCTGCAGGCTGTAATACTGTAGCAGTGCTAATGCCGCAGGCTGTAATACTGTTGCAGTGCTAATGCCGCAGGCTGTAATACTGTTGCAGTGCTAATGCCGCAGGCTGTAATACTGTAGCAGTGCTAATGCCACAGTCTGTAATACTGTAGCAGTGCTAATGCAGCAGGCTGCAATACTGTAGCAGTGCTAATGCCGCAGGCTGTAATACTGTAGCAGTGCTAATGCCGCAGGCTGTAATACTGTAGCAGTGCTAATCCTGCAGGCTGCAATACTGTAGCAGTGCCAATGCTGCAGGCTGTAATACTGTAGCAGTGCTAATGCCGCAGGCTGTAATACTGTAGCATTGCCAATGCTGCAAGCTGTAATACTGTAGCAGTGCTAATGCTGCAGGCTGTAATACTGTAGCAGTGCTAATGCTGCAGGCTGTAATACTGTAGCAGTGCTAATGCTGCAGGCTGTAATACTGTAGCAGTGCTAATGCCGCAGGCTGTAATACTGTAGCATTGCCAATGCTGCAAGCTGTAATACTGTAGCAGTGCTAATGCTGCAGGCTGTAATACTGTAGCAGTGCTAATGCTGCAGGCTGTAATACTGTAGCAGTGCTAATGCTGCAGGCTGTAATACTGTAGCAGTGCTAATGCCGCAGGCTGTAATACTGTTGCAGTGCTAATGCCGCAGGCTGTAATACTGTTGCAGTGCTAATGCCGCAGGCTGTAATACTGTAGCAGTGCTAATGCCACAGTCTGTAATACTGTAGCAGTGCTAATGCAGCAGGCTGCAATACTGTAGCAGTGCTAATGCCGCAGGCTGTAATACTGTAGCAGTGCTAATGCCGCAGGCTGTAATACTGTAGCAGTGCTAATCCTGCAGGCTGCAATACTGTAGCAGTGCCAATGCTGCAGGCTGTAATACTGTAGCAGTGCTAATGCCGCAGGCTGTAATACTGTAGCAGTGCTAATGCCGCAGGCTGTAATACTGTAGCAGTGCTAATCCTGCAGGCTGCAATACTGTAGCAGTGCTAATGCCGCAGGCTGTAATACTGTAGCAGTGCTAATGCCGCAGGCTGTAATACTGTTGCAGTGCTAATGCCGCAGTCTGTAATACTGTAGCATTGCTAATGCTGCAAGCTGTAATACTGTAGCAGTGCTAATGCCGCAGTCTGTAATACTGTAGCAGTGCTAATGCCGCAGGCTATAATACTGTAGCAGTGCTAATGCCGCAGTCTGTAATACTGTAGCATTGCCAATGCTGCAAGCTGTAATACTGTAGCAGTGCTAATGCTGCAGGCTGTAATACTGTAGCAGTGCTAATGCTGCAGGCTGTAATACTGTAGCAGTGCTAATGCTGCAGGCTGTAATACTGTAGCAGTGCTAATGCTGCAGGCTGTAATACTGTAGCAGTGCTAATGCCGCAGGCTGTAATACTGTTGCAGTGCTAATGCCGCAGGCTGTAATACTGTAGCAGTGCTAATGCCGCAGTCTGTAATACTGTAGCAGTGCTAATGCCGCAGGCTGTAATACTGTAGCAGTGCTAATGCTGCAGGCTGTAATACTGTAGCAGTGCTAATGCTGCAGGCTGTAATACTGTAGCAGTGCTAATGCTGCAGGCTGCAATACTGTAGCAGTGCTAATACTGCAGGCTGTAATACTGTAGCAGTGCTAATG
The DNA here is from genome assembly GCA_029721435.1 of Gymnothorax reevesii. Lineage (NCBI taxonomy): Eukaryota > Metazoa > Chordata > Actinopteri > Anguilliformes > Muraenidae > Gymnothorax > Gymnothorax reevesii. The sequence continues at coordinate 143,413,978 of CM056576.1, forward strand.
CCGCAGGCTGTAATACTGTTGCAGTGCTAATGCTGCAGGCTGCAATACTGTAGCAGTGCTAATGCTGCAGGCTGTAATACTGTAGCAGTGCTAATGCCGCAGGCTGTAATACTGTTGCAGTGCTAATACCGCAGTCTGTAATACTGTAGCAGTGCTAATGCTGCAGGCTGCAATACTGTAGCAGTGCTAATGCTGCAGGCTGCAATACTGTAGCAGTGCTAATGCCGCAGGCTGTAATACTGTAGCAGTGCTAATGCCGCATTAGCTGTTCATTTTTAACTCAGAATGTCAGTGTGATCAATGATAAAATCAAATTCTCTCCAAAACTGTCATTAAAAGCTGGAGTGTTGATAGTGTCGATTGTGGTGTCTTGTAAACACACAAACCTGCCAGTAACACCCAACCCAACCAACCAGCCCTGAGACAACAGACCTGAGCCAGAATCACTCTTTCTTAGCGGAAGGCTAGTACTGTAACGCTAGGTGTGGGACCAGCACAATGGGGATGCTCATTACGAACCATCAGCAAATATGTGATTCCTCCTGTTTTTGTGTGTTGGCTGCATTAAATCAGCCTTTTTTGCCTATAAATCAAACTGGGAGAATTAATGAAGCTCTGTTCCCTCTACCTGGGGAAACATGACTTGTGGAGGATTGTGTGTGTGTGTGTGTGTGTAATGTTCTTGTGCACAGGTGTTTGTACTGTAACTCTGCACAGGTGTTCTTGTGTACTCTACCACTGTATAGGTGTTTGTGTAATGTACAACCCCTATTCCGAAAGGGTTAGTACAGAGTGTCAATTGTGATGAAAATCAAAATGCAATGACTTTCAAGTCACAGCAGCCAGTATTTTATTCACAATAGAACAGAGATAACATAGCAAATGTTGAAACTGAAAAATTTTCCTATTTATCCACAAAATTGGCTTATTTAAAATTTGATGGCTGCTACAGGTCTCAAAAAATTTGGGGCAGGGGACTGTTTACCATGGTGTAGCATCCCCTCTTCTTTTTAACACAGAGTGGAGGCGTCTGGGCATTGAGGAGACAAGTTTCTTGAGTTTAGCCACTGGAATTTGATCCCACTCTTGTTTAATACAGGCTTCCAGCTGCTAGAGAGTTTTGGGTCTCCATTGACTGACTTTTTGTTTAATTATGCGCCAAATGTTCTCGATCGGTGAAAGATCAGGACTGCAGGCAGACCAGTTCAGCACACGGACTCTTCTACTACGAAGCAATGCTGTTGTAATAGCTGCAGTATGTGGTTTTGCCTTGTCTTGCTGAAATACAGAAGGCCTTCCCTGGAATAGATGTCGTCTGGAGGGGAGCATATGTTGCTCTAAAACCTTTATATACCTTTCAGCATTCATGGTACTTTTAAAACATGCAAGTGTCCCACACCATATGCACTAATGCATCCCCATACCATCAGAAATGCTGGCGTTTGAACTTAACGCTGATAACAGGAGGGGTTGATGACGTAATGCACTTTCGATGATGAGACCTTCAAAGCCTTTGCAATTTGACGTTGAGGAACATTGTTTATATAGTATTCCACTGTTTTTTTTTACGCAAGCCTTCACAGGTTGGAGAGCCTCTGGCCATCTTTACTTCTGAGAGACTCAGCCTCTCTAAGACATCCCTTTTACAGCCAATCATGTTACACACCTGACGCCATTAACTTACTTACTTGCTAAATGCTCTTTCAGCTGATTCTTTTATATATTAATTGCGTTTTCAGCTCTTTTTTGCCTGTGTCTGAACTTTTTTGAGACCTGTAGCAGCCAGAAAATTTGGAATGAGCTCATTTTGTGAATAATAATGTAAAATGTCTCAGATAACATTTCAAATGTTGAAACTATGTTCTATTGTAAATAACAAATTGGCTCATGTGATCTGAAAGTTGCATTTTGATTTTGTTCACAATTTACACTTTGTCCCACCTATTTCGGAATTGGGGTTGTACATATAAAAGTGTTTGTGCGAACTGTGCCTGTGTGCTGAATTTTTTTTTTTTTTTCCATTTCCATTTTGATGGTGACACAATTCACCATTTTGGCTCTGGTACGCCAGCTGGGTGGATTTGAAATTCAGCATCAGGATGAAGACGAAGTGTAATCTCTTAGCACTATGCTAGGGGTTTTATCGAAGATATGTACTCTAGGAATTACAACCATTTTTTTCCCTCCTGAATCCCCCCCCCCATTTTTTTAAGCTCTGTGTTATTCAGACCACCCCAATACTATTCTGAACTACATTGTAATTTTGAGTAATTGGATTTTTGCAGTCATTTGCTTCTCAGACTCTGTGCTCATTGGGGCCCTGTGATGATTAGGGCTCTGTGCTGATTAGAGCTTTGTGCTCAATAGGGCTCTGTGCTGATTTTTAGCTCTGTATTGAGTGGGGCTCTGTACTGATCTGGGCTCTATGTTGATATTGGGGCTTTGTGTTCATTGGGGGCTCCGTGCTGATTAGAGCTCTGTGCTAATTTGAGCTCTGTATTGAATGGTGCTCTGTGCAAATTAGGGCTCCGTGTTGATTGAGGCTCTGTGCTGATTTCTGTGCTGATTAAAGCTTTGTGTTGACTGGGGCTCTGTGCTGATTTTGGACTATGTGCTAATTAGAGCTTTGTGTTAACTGAGGCTCTGTGCTGATTAGGGCTCTATGTTGAATTGGGCTTTGTGCTGATTTGAGCTCTGTATTGAGTGGGGCTCTGCGCTGATTAGGGCTCTGTGCTCATTATAGCTTTGTGTTGACTGGGGCTCTGTTTTGATTAGGGCTCTATGTTGAGTGGGGCTTTGTGTTCATTGGGGCTCTGTTCTCATTTGAGCTCTGTATTGAGTGGGGCTCTGTGCTGATTAAAGCTTTGTGTTGACTGGGGCTCTATGTTGATTGGGGCTTTGTGTTCATTGAGGCTCTGTGCTCATTAGAGCTTTGTGCTCAATTGGGCTCTGTGGTGATTTTAGCTTGTTTTGAGTGGGGCTCTGTGCTTATTATAGCTTTGTGTTGACTGGGGCTCTATGTTGATTGGGGCTTTGTGTTCATTGAGGCTCTTTGCTCATTAGAGCTTTGTGCTGATTAGGGCTCTGTGCTGATTATAGCTTTGTGTTGACTGGGGCTCTGTGCTGATTGGGGCTCTATGTTGAGTGGTGCTTTGTGTTCATTGGGGCTCTGTGCTGATTTGAGCTCTGTATTGAGTGAGGCTCTGTGCTGATTATAGCTTTGTGTTGACTAGGGCTGTATGTTGGGTGGTGCTTTGTGTTCATTGGGGCTCTGTGCTGATTTGAGCTCTGTATTGAGTGAGGCTCTGTGCTGATTATAGCTTTGTGTTGACTAGGGCTGTATGTTGGGTGGTGCTTTGTGTTCATTGGGGCTCTGTGCTGATTAGAGGTCTGTATTGAGTGGGGCTCCATGTTGGGTGGGGCTTTGTGTTGATTGAGGCTCTGTGCTGTTTAGGGCTCTGTGCTACTTTGAGCTTTGTGTTGTGTGGGGCTCTGTGCTGATGTGTTGGGCTCTGTGCTGATTAGGGCTCTTTGCTGATAAGAGCTTTGTGTTGGGTGGGGCTTTGTGTTCATTAGGGCTCTGTGCTAATTTGAGCTCTGTATTGAGTGGGGCTCTGTGCTGATTAGGGCTCTATGTTGAATGGGGATGCTTTCCTGCACAAAGTTTCATATCCCTGCCGCCTGTGCTACACTGGCTTCTGGCCTGTCGAATTTTGACAATTTTCGATAATTTTCACTCTGATTAGAATTTCAGCTGATTATATCTCTGCAGATAATGAAGCTAAGGGGCTCTAATTAGTTAAAATACTGCATAATGTTGTTAAGAATGGAACTGGAGGGTATTAGAGCAGGTATGAGCACTATTTCTAGTTTTTAAGGGTTTCTGAAACTCATTCGCGAGCTTATTTTTCATAAATTTTGGCATTTTTGACAAGCTCCAGTAGCTACTACACACTAGCTAGAAGGCTAGGAAGGGTTTTATTTAACAAGCTACTTATAGAGAACTTGCAGGTCTAATTTGGTGATGCGATGTTGCCTAGAAGCTGAGATACAAACACTTCATTTTCTAAAACATACCCTGGAGGATTAGGGGGGCTGGTTCAGGCCTAAATTGCCGAAATTTAAAAACTATTTTGCTTGAAAACTATTTGAATTAGAGATCTAAAATTTTGCATGGTATGTTCTTTTGGCATTATCTTTAAGTTAGTGGAAGCTTCTTAAATTTGAAAATGGTGCCGCAACCACCCCTGGGTGATTTGACATGGACTGACCCCTGTGCTGATTAGAGCTTTGTGTTCAGAGGGGTTCTGCTGATCAGGGCTCTGTGCTGAGTGGGGCTCTGTGCCTGGTGTCTGTGGTAAGTTTGGTCGCTTGGATTGGGTGGGATTCTGGGAGGAAGGGCGTGTTGGTGAGGTCAGTGGGGGGGCAGTTATGCAGCAGGAAGAGCTGCCGGGCTCGTGGGGGGGTGGGCTTATATCAGCCCAACACATCCTGCTTGGGGGGGTTTGTGTCCTGTGTCCTGTCATGACAACCATGACTGTGTACAAACACCCACTATACTACACTGCTACACTGACTCTGTACCAACACCCTCTATACTACACTGCTACACTGACCTCATACGAACGCATGCACTCTCATACGCATGTTTTGGGCATGTTACATAAATCCTCCACCCTGTATACACAGACAGACACACACACACACACACACACACACGCAGTTTACTGTACTCTGATTCATGCCCTCTGGTACTTATTTACTTCATGTCTGAATCAATCTTGTTACAGGATGTCAAACAATTAGATAATTTATTTTTATGGATTATTAGATTTAAAGTGTTTTCGTACAGTAATTCAAAATTGCTTATATTTTCATTTCACCCCAATGTACACTCTGAATTGAAAAAAAGATTAGAGCCAGGCAGAGTGGAGTGTAGAACCGTAGCGCAGCTTTAGCAGTAACAGCATTAGCATTGAAAGTTATCTCTCACTGGCAGAACCGGGAAGTGGTTTAGCCTTAACAGTGCAGTATTAGTTAGCAAACATAGTAATGGTAATGGTAGCTCAAACATCAGAGTAACTTAAATATTGTTGTGCTGTGGATTAGCATTGGTATCATGGTAGAATGCTGTTCGTACTACTGAGGGATTTTTTTGGTGTTTTGGATTATAGCATTAGCCCTTTGTATATTCAGAGTGCATGTTAGCAGTGCAGCATAAACAGTAGTAGCTTTTCTGAATAGCGGTGGCGCAGGGTTAGTTATAGCATTCGCCGCAGCAGTGTAGCGCAGCACAGCAGCAGTCACAGGGTGGAATTGTGCTGACATACGGCACGTTAGCACCGCAGAGTGGCATTGCTGTGTACATAGCAGTAGGTCTTGTGTTCACTGCCTGTGTATCATCAGTGTAGCACAGAGTTAAAGGAGCCTCAGTGTAGCGCACCAGCAATGTCGTGTTGGGCTTGGCGTGCATAATGTTGCGGTAAACGGACATTTACGCCGAAGCAGGGACGTTATTTAAGTATTGCTCTGTTTTGAAACCGTACTCCTCCGTTTTCAGGTTTTTCCGGAGCATTGCGGAAACGCCCTGCTGTTCTGAAACGCCCTCACAGTGGGTTCTGTGCATCTGAATCCTGTCAGTCATTTTAAACTGAGTGTTTGGTGTCCCTGGAAACGGGCTGAGTCTCTGACAACATCCTCAACCCATTGGACAAGGGGCGTGGCCGATGTACACATGGGCGGGGCCTAATGCCAGAAAGTTGTTTCGCTTGTTAAGTGTGCGGACGAGTGGGAAGTTTGAGTTGGAATTAAGAAACACATTTCCATTCCACCAACTGCGTTTTCATGTGAATTTAGGCTGCAGTGTGGCTCGGTGCTGTAAGGCTCTGAGCGTAGGAGTTGCTGTATTAAACCTGTCCGACAGGTCGTGCTCGGTGCCCTGTGATGTCATTGCTGGAGTGCCTCGCTCTGTGGTTTTGTGATGATGTGGTTTTTGGGAGCTGCCAATCCCATTCTACTGGAGCCAGTGTTTGTCACACTGTTGAATAATGCAGGAATTCTACAGTAAAATTGCATTTTTTTTCCTTTTTTTGGTTTTTAGGAAGACAGCAGCTCTGAGCCTTCGGAGCAGGAGGCAGCCGTGACCCCTGACCCGGAAGTGGAAGCCAGCATCAACACGGTGACCAGCTCCCTTAGTATGCAGGAATACTTCGCCCAGAGGATGAGCCGCCTGCGGGGACGACAGGCCCTCTCCAGCGCCGCCACCCTCTGCCACTCAACTGTGACTGACACTGCAGAACACGCCCCCGAGACCACGCCCCCTCACCATGCCCCAGAACCCTCCACCGCTCAGAAAACCAAGTCAAAGAAGAAGAAGAGAAAGATGAGGGAGCAGAGAGAGGAGGAGGGGGGTGAAATGCAGGCCAGTGTTATTTCCCATGAGGCAGAGCAGCAGAGCTCTGCGGTCAGTAAGAAGAAGAAGAAGAAGAGGAAGAGGAAGCGTGCGGACAGCGAGATGGAGAGGAGGGGGGGCGGGGCTGAAGGTGCCGGGGGGTCGCTGGAGGACCCGGCTGACCCCGCCCCCTCAGGCAAGAGGAGGAAGAGGGGGGGAGAGCTGAAGGCCAAAAAAAACAAAAGGCGACACCGAAGAGAGGAGTGCGCTGGTGTCTAGGCAACAAGCGGCCATTTTATTGGTGAGGAGTTTGCAGCCAGCACCGAGCGCTGAGTCTGAGATGCTCCGGTTTAATAGCTGAATAAAACATAATGAAACGTTTTTGGGCGAAGGATCTCATAGTCTGGGTCAGCGAGCTGCGGTCCTTCGGTCAAACCTCACACTCGTCTTACCGGGCAGCGCTTTCCTCTGACTGCAGGTCACCACCTCATTACAGTCCAAGGCAAAGGTTGTGTGATGTCTTCGTCTCCTCAGATGCCCGTCCACGCTGACCGTCACACGTGGACAGTTGGGTCCTCCTGCTCCAGGACTAAATGGACTTTCTGGAGAGTCTGCATTCAAAGTTGGGTTTGATCTAAGACTAGACGTGTTGTGAGAGACTGGACCATTCATTTTTTGAACTCAGGCCTTGGGTGTGTCATGCTCTGTAATAAATATTTGTATCTCTTGATAATAAATCATGAATTAGAATTTACACTTAAAAATGTCATTGTTTAATGTTGAAGCAAAGGAATGGCTGGAGAGAGGTTTTCATGAGCGGGACGGTGGGGTGTCACGAGCGGGACGGTGGGGTGACACGAGCGGGACGGTGGGGTTTCATGAGCAGGAAGGTGGGGTGACACGAGCGAGACGGTGGGGTTTCATGAGCAGGACGGTGGGGTTTCAGAAGCGGGACGGTGGGGTTTCAGGAGCGGGGGTTTCATGAGCGGGACGGTGGGGTGTCACGAGCGGGACGGTGGGGTGACACGAGCGGGACGGTGGGGTGACACGAGCGGGACGGTGGGGTTTCATGAGCAGGACGGTGGGGTGACACGAGCGGGACGGTGGGGTTTCATGAGCAGGACGGTGGGGTTTCAGGAGCGGGACGGTGGGGTTTCATGAGCGGGACGGTGGGGTTTCAGGAGCGGGACGGTGGGGTTTCATGAGCGGGACGGTGGGGTTTCATGAGCGGGACGGTGGGGTTTCAGGAGCGGGACGGTGGGGTTTCATGAGCGGGACGGTGGGGTTTCAGGAGCGGGACGGTGGGGTTTCATGAGCGGGACGGTGGGGTTTCAGGAGCGGGACGGTGGGGTTTCATGAGCGGGACGGTGGGGTTTCATGAGCGGGACGGTGGGGTTTCATGAGCAGGACGGTGGGGTTTCATGAGCGGGACGGTGGGGTTTCATGAGCGGGACGGTGGGGTGACACGAGCGGGACGGTGGGGTTTCAGGAGCGGGACGGTGGGGTTTCAGGAGCGGGACGGTGGGGTGACACGAGCGGGACGGTGGGGTTTCAGGAGCGGGACGGTGGGGTTTCAGGAGCGGGACGGTGGGGTTTCAGGAGCAAATTCTAGAGGAGATCAGAAACATGGTCGTTGACGTCTTTCGGCCTGGAAAGGGTAACAAAGCCATTTTTTCTAAGTCTCTGGGACTCGGCAAACCGTGTTTAATGCTATTATTCACAAACGGAGACAACCTGGAACAGTGGCGACCCTTGAGTGGCCGGCCCACTGAACGTCCTCCCTTGCACTTCAGCGACTTACCCAAATCACAAAAGAGCCCAAACTGATGAGAGCTGCAGGCTGTTCTTGCTTCGTTAAAGTCCGTATTAAGGATTCCAGTCAGACAGAAACGCCACAGAAATGGCATGTGGAGGAGAAATCCTCTGCCGACCAAGAAAGATCACAATGGCTTCTCTCACATTTTCCAAAAAAAACATCTTGTAAACCCTAAAGACTATTTTTAATTTAATTTAATTTATTGAAACCTCCTAAGAAGGAGAATAAAAGATACAGATAGTACATATTACATAAAGTACAACAGCATAATAAAACAAACTTAAATACATTGATCACAAAAAGAACTGAACTCACTCTCAGACACGTCAAAAGGGCTTCACAATAAGTTTGGTTAATACACGCTCAGCGGAACCCGCCCTGCAATAGCCACCCCATCCTCGAGGACAGGCTCATTGCAGGGCAGATCTCGTGCGGAGCAGGGACCATGTCTAGAGAAAGCTGCGTCAACTGGGCACCACCCACCCTTAACAACCACACTTAGAAGGGTGCCCTGAGTGATGGAACCATTTTGTCGATAATTGGCTAAAAGGACAGAGTTCAAGATCCTGACAGGTGAGGATGTCGTAAATATACAGTGAAAAAGTTTGACCTTTATACTATCCATAACAATCGATGAGATGGAAGGGAGGCCCAAAGCCTTAAGTAATTTACTATGGTGGCTTCTTTTAGGAAGGCCAAGGGCATTCTTCGTTCTATCAGATTGAAACGATTCAAGTAATTTCAAATCCTTGGCACTTAAATCAACACAGTTACATCCATGTAGCAAAATTGGTTTGATAGCAATATTCCATAAATACAGTATCTTTCAAAAGTGAGTACACCCTTCACATTTCGACTATTAATTTAGTATATCTTTTTAAGGGACAACGTTACAGAAATGAAAACTGAATATATTCTAGAGTAGTCATTGTACAATAGGTGTAGCAGTGTAGATTTACTGCACTGTCCAAATAACTGAACAAACGGTCACTATTTCCGAAATGGGTGGCAACAAAAGTGAGTACACCTCACCGTCAACATGCCAAATTGTGTCCATAGTGTCAAAATTTAGTGTGACCGCCATTGTTGTCCAGCACTGCCTTGATTCTCCGAGGCATGAAATTCACCAGAGCTGCACAGGTTGTTGCTGGGATCCTCCACTCCTCCATGACAACATCACGGAGCTGGTGGATGTTGGACACCTGCTGCTCCTCCACCTTCCCCTTGAGGATGCCCCACCGGTGCTCAATGGGATTCAGGTCTGGAGACATACTTGGCCATACCATCACCTTCAGCTTCTTCAGGAAGGCAGTTGTCATCTTGGAGGTGTGTTTCGGGTCGTAACCATGTTGGAAAACAGCCGTGCGGCCCAGTTTCTGAAGGGAGGGCGTCATGTTCTGCTTCAGAATCTCACAGTACATGTTGGATCCATTATTTGTGGCCCCCGCAAAGCGTAGGGGGCCACTATGTTTTTGGTGCCGGTCCGCGTCCGCCGCCGGAGACCTTGCTTGTTACTGCGATAACTTGAAAACTTTTAGCTCCATCAACACCAAATCTTGCTAACATGTTTAGGGACATCTTGACACAAACTGATTAGATTTTGGGTTTCATCGCTCGCCATTTGCCATTTCCAGGGCCTCCTCAATGGTAGCACCTGCGCGGGGGCCACATACGCGGTCGCCCTCGACCGACGGTTTCTAGTCCATTAATGAAGTGCAGCTCCCCAGGACCAGAAGCACTCATTCAGCCCCAGAACATGATGCTGTCAGCACCATGTTTGACTGTAGGCAGAACACACTTGTTTTGATACTTCTCACCAGGGCGCCGCCACACATGCTGGACACCATCAGAGCCGAACAAGTTTATCTTAGTCTTGTCAGACCACAGAACATGGTTCTAGTAGTTCATGTTCTTGGACTGGTTGTCTTCAACAAACTGTTTTCGGGCTTTCTTGTGGGCTAGCTTCAGAAGAGGCTTCCATCTTGGCTGACGGCCATGCAGACCAACTTTGCGCAGAGCATGGCGTAAGGTCTGAGCACTGACAGGCTGTTATCCCACTGCTACAACCTTGTTAGCAATGCTGCCAGCACTCCTGCGTCTGTTTTCTGAAGCCAACTTGTGCACCAGGCACAGAGCACGAGGTCTCAACCTCTTCGGTCGACCCTGACAAGGCCTTTTCTGAGCAGAACTCGTCTTGGAAAACCGCTGGATAACCTTGGCCACCGTGCTGTAGCTCAGTTTCATGGTTTCACAGATCTTCTTGTAGCTTGAACCATCTTTGTGGAGAGCAACAATTCTCTTTTTCAGATCCTCAGAGTTCTTTCCCATGAGGTGCCATGTTGACCATCCAGTGACCAGAATGAGAGCATTGCACCTAAAGCACTACAATTTAACCCTTCAACATGTTACACAACCTCATATGGCCCAGTCGAACAGACAAAAGCATGAACATGATGAACAATTCGCGTTTCATTGCTTGGTTGACCATTATCAATTGGGATGTGTACTCACTTTTGTTGCCATCCATTTTGGAAATAGTGACTGTTTGTTCAGGGTATTTGGACAGTGCAGTAAATCTACACTGCTACACACATCGTACCATGACTACTCGAGAATATATAGAAGTTTCACTTCTGTAGCATTGTCCCTTGAAAAGATATAATAAATTAATTGTAAAAATGTGAAGGGTGTACTCACTTTTGTGAGACACTGTATTTCTTTACATCAGTAGTTAGACCAGGATAAGCAAAACCGTCTCCCAGAAGCCTAATCACCCTGCATCTAGCAGAGGAAATCCTCTTTTCAACATGGCATTTTGACAGTATTGGATGTAAAGAAAACACCAAGTACTTCAACAGCATCAGTATTTGCAATGTCCCTCCACCCCAAATGCCATGCAGGGGGCTTCTGTAAAATCCCATTACCTAAAACTATACACTTAGTTTTCTCTATACCAAAAATAAAGTGCCATTTATTTGCGTAATTATAGCACTTAGTGATAAGATTCTGTAAACCCGGGGCACTAGAGGCGAACAAAGTGATGTGATCAGCGCAAGCAAAATGATTGAAAATATATCCTGCAATCTTCAGACCAGATTCAGTCTTGGATAGATCCTGCAGCAAATCATCAATAAACATGGTAAAAAAGATGGGAGACAGAATATTACCCTGCCGGATACCCCTCGTTACCTGGAAACGGTCACTCAAAATATCATTGCATTTAACAACAGCAACCAAATTACAGAACCATTCATACAATAATAACCAATAACTATTATTCTGTGGACTGATCGTTGAAAAGTGGAACGTTTAGGAAGGTCCCATTTCATCTCGAGTAACGCTAACAAGCATTCTGCTGCGAGATCATCACACCAGGAGTCAAACATGATGGCGGAAGTGTGATGCACTGAGGCGGTTTTGGTTCTTTAAGACTTGGGCGACTGGTCAGAATTGATGCAATCATGATTTCTGCTCTCGATTGGGGAAAAACCTGCAGGATAATGTCCATCCATCCGTTAGTGGCCTAAAGCTCAAGCGCAGATGGGTTGTGCAGCAGGACACTGAACCAAAGCACAAAGAGTCCACATCTGAATGACTCAGAAGAAAAAAAAAATGGAGGATTTGGAGCGGCCTAGTCAAAAACCTGACTTAAATTCTAATGAGAAGTTGTGCCATGACCTTAAACATGCTCAAAAATCCTCTATTGTAGCTGAATGAAAACAGTTTTGAAAAGAATCGCGGGCCAGTTCCTCCATGGCAATGTAAAAGTCTTGCCAGTCCCTGCACAGGGGATTGCAATTGTTGCTGCCAAGGGTGGCGCAACCAGTGCTTGTTAAGGGGGCAATTATTTTTTTCACATGGATGATTTTGAATGAATGAAAAATGTAATCATTTAAAACCTGCATTTTAACTCATCTTTCACTTATCGTAAACTGAATTGGATGATCTGAATCCTTTGAATGTGACAAAAAAGCAAAAATGAAAGAATTTTCATTTGAGCAGAATATGGGGAGATAGGGTATTTTACGTATGTCTTATTGAGTTGTAATAATTAGCGCAGATAGAAATGTCTGTAAATACTTTACTCTCATTGAGTAGATAATTAAGACTTCAGTTTGATTCATTTTGGAAGAAGAGCCTAGAGATAAAAAGTCATGGTCATTGACCGATCTCACTCTCTGGATGATGGCGGAATGAGCTTTACTCCGCGTGAATATTTAATTAAATTTATGCTCGAATTGGCTTAAATCTTGGTGTAACCGCTCACTGTCTAGACTTTACATTTTACAGTTTGTATGTTTGTGTGACCCTCCGAGTAATTATAAATTAATCACAAATCTTAAATGGCCTCAGATTCACGTCTACATTTTGCGGGTCTTCACGTCAGTGCAGCTGGTGAATTAATTCCCTCCAAAACCTCGCGCCTCAGAGCTGGCAGTCTATCACTCGTGATGTCACGTCTGTCGTATCTCTTCTCCATCTACAATCCCAGACCCACGCTTTTTTTCTTTCTTATTTTTCCTAAACCTACTTTTTTCTCTCCGAAGCAATGCGGATTAACCGGCTGCTCCTGCACGCCGCGCCTGTGTGCACGGGATGCTTTAATATCTCGCGCTCACCTGCGCCGCATTCCTGCGCCTCCACCTGCAGGCGCGCACCTCGCCCTGCCGGAGCGCGTGCTGTGGCGCCCTGTTAATCGGCTCGGCCGGGGTGGGGCGAGACTCACCCAAACGTGCATAATTGCTCCGAATGTTATGAGTGACTCATTAATTTTAGCCCACGTTTCTGATTTGAGAATAAGAGTGAAAATATCTGGATTTGTTTATACAGGCCAGAGAATGTATTGCGTATGCAGTACATGCTCCAAATATATTTTGGATAAGGGCGCCGCGCTACCGTGCGCGTATATATTCTCGTCACTGAGTCTGTATTCTGAAAGATTATTTATACATTAATTACGTATGTTTAGCTCTTTTAGATAAATCTGCTTTTGAAATTGATCTGGATTACAAAAACAAAAGCTATAGTCGTTAGACTCAACATTCCGTGTGTATAAAATGTCGACTTGCATTTAGTTGGGTAACAGCTTCAAATAAGATGGCTCCCAGAGTTACGGGTTACTGATCCTGCTGGTCCACGACTAATATAAAGAACATAATTAACGAGATATTCTTGTTCGGCGGTTATGAGGGCGTTGTGAACTAGTATTACACGTATTACAGTCCAAAACGAATCATACATACATTTGCGGGAACAACTATTGTCATGCTTATAAAATTAGATCAGTTTTGTTTATGGGTGCTGAATTCTACTTTGCGTTTGCGGCATTGGATTTGCGATGCTTTAAATCCATGTGCAAAGCTTAAATTGTCTTTGTATTGTCAATAAATAGGCCAATGACTAGAATTAACCCCCGTTAAAATCGGAATGCCTCAAGATTGTTGTTTGACAATAAATAACAATTTTGGTGAGACCGGAATTTTTTCATCGCTGAATTTATATTTGTTCAATGGTTTAGCGTCTGAAATCTGAATTTGATAATGTGGCAATTTTTTGGGCTGTGAACTGTCAACTCTGGCTGTGAGGCCGGGGTTCTCAACCAATCCAGAAAAGACCGGCGTGTTTGCGGGCTTTCATTCACGCCAATTAATTGTACACCTGATTCTTTTAATCAAGGACTAAAGAGGTCCATTATTAGAATGAGGTTGGTTGCTGGAGGACACACCCCGCCACCCTGTGAGAAGAAATTTAGATAATGGATAGTTAGACCGTCACTGAAAAGGCCTGGTGTCCAAGAGCAGAGTTCTTCCGCTACCTGGAGGATGTGCGTCTCTCCAGCCTCGGTGAATGTTTAATATCGCATCTCCATTATTGTTATTAGTATTGCTGCTGTTGAAGTAAAGGCGTATATAAAGTTTTTTTTTTTTTTTTAAGTCGCTTGTTAAAACGTGCTTGGTGCAGGTTGGCACTAGAGCCATTGCTCTTGCAAACGCTGAACTTGCCAGGGCAGAACGCCCGTGCGCGCAGGGGACAGGAAGTGAAATAAATCCACTGAGCCCGGCAATCTGGGGAATCAGGTGTTGTTTCCGTTTCGGAGCGCGTAAATCACGCGGACATGGCTGACACTTAGCTGAAGGGAGCCCGAGGCAGGAAAAGCATGCGCTCCTCACGGTTCTTAGTGCGTTTTCCTGCCGTTCCCGCATCATGTGCGGTGACCGTCTGCGGAATGAGCTGTCAACAGGAAAGCTGCTTCTGAGTCCCTAGCTTGACGCGCCGCTAATATAGACTTACTATGTACCCCCGCTTTGGGAAGTTTGGCAGGGCCGCTCATTCGGAGATGAGGTCAGACTGAAGTGTAGTGTCTCGACCTGTTGTCTATCCATAGGTGCGCCATTCTGTAATGCATGAGGTGATAAATGGAAGAAATTAGAACGGCTACAAAATTTAGAAGCGGAAAATTTTTTTTGCAAAAATAATCTTTATTTTTATTATTTGATTTACCATTATCTCTTACATTATTTGTCTGCTTTCCGGGCCCAAACAATTTAAAACTTAAAAGAACTATGGAAATAATGTTTTCATTAAGGTCTTGTGGAACCGCAAGATACCCATACATTTCTCCTACAAACACTGCACACGTCCCTCCCTCACTACAGGCATAAGGAAACTTCACTTCGGGGACATTTGCGGTTGCAATAATTTTTAAACTGGTACAGAAAAAAATTATAATTCGGAATATCCACATCAGTTTAAGTAAAGGGTAATCAGGTATGAATCTAGTTTTCTTAGTTTTCAAGGTAGTAAAGAATAACATTAAGGATAATTTAGTGTGTTTGCCAAAATTACAAATAATCCAGTGTACCATGCTAGAGATTAATAATTCGTTCACAAACCGAATGTAGGCTAAATGCGCAGGAGACTGTACACCTAAATTATTTGGAACATGACATCAGTAAGGCATAAAATAATTGTGTTCTTTGGCAGTTATATGTTCTCGGATAAAGCAGTTCGGGTAGCGTATTGGCTCTGCTTATACATCTAAGTTT
The DNA here is from genome assembly GCA_029721435.1 of Gymnothorax reevesii. Lineage (NCBI taxonomy): Eukaryota > Metazoa > Chordata > Actinopteri > Anguilliformes > Muraenidae > Gymnothorax > Gymnothorax reevesii. The sequence continues at coordinate 143,429,231 of CM056576.1, forward strand.
ATTCTTTCAAGTTAATTTTGTATTAGACATTTGATATTGGCCTACATCTTTAATATATTTAATACATTTATGATAAAATGATCTATAATACCCGGGTGTTGTACAAAAAGTAACGTGGAAAATGGAACAGGCTGCACTATAAATAAGGTTATATGCACAGGAATCAAATTTTGTTTAGCAACAGGTTTTGTATTGGGTTATTTTTCTTTCTTTGAGTCTCAAGTTGCGATCAAGGAGGAGCTGGAATTCCGTCGGGACATTAAAAACCTGCGCGTGAACTATAAGAGCTGCAAACACACGGAAGGAGTGAATCACAGCTCGCGAGGACTTCAGTCCAACACCTCAATATCCGAACAGCACGCGCCCTCGCACGCTGCGTAGAACAACAATAGGCTTAAACAGATTGTTCTTTCCTAGTCTCTGTTGAAAATTGGATCATCAACAGACCCTCTGCGTGAAGCGCATAGATAAAGGTTCTGAGTTGTACACGAGAGAAGTTACCTGGAAAGAAAGAACAACTGGTTGACCGGAAAGGGGGGCGCGCGAATCACGGCAGAAGTTTAATTCCCTACCGCAGGCGCGCAGATGGCTACTTTGATTAGTGCCTACGCCTCGTGGCCGGAGAGTTTCGAGTCCCCGACGGTAGACGGGAGCCGAGCTGACGGGCTCTCCGCGCACAGATCCTGCGGGGACAAAGCCGCAGAGCCTCGTATCAGGAGACCCATGAACGCCTTCATGGTTTGGGCGAAAGATGAGCGCAAGCGGCTTGCGGTACAGAATCCAGATCTTCATAACGCGGAGCTGAGCAAAATGTTGGGTGAGCTGACAACCAGAAGTTTCTCAAAATGTAACTTCATTATTATTATTATTGTTATTACTACTACTCAACTTACTACCACTGCTTTTACCACTAAAAAAAGTGTAGTAGTAGTAGTAATAATAATAATAATAATAATAATAATAGTATTTTTGTTTATGTTATTCTTATACCATAGTTTTCATGAATTATTTTGCGTTTATAGGACATTGCAGCTGGTAAAAATATTTTTAAATCATCACTTCACCATTAGTTTAACTATTTTCGGTAAGATTGAGTCCTCCTTACGCCAAATAATGATTTTGTAATGATACTCTGTGTCTCTGAAGTTGTTAGAATTTGCACAAGAATCCGCGGCGAAACGCAGTTAAACCTCAAATACTCAAAATGTCATCACTTACACGCGGACTCTTCAAAGCGTGAATTTAGTTCGTGAATTGACATCCTAATATAGTTGCGAGTATAATGTCATTAATAACATTATTTTGGATTAAAATGTGTGCCAGTTCCGAAGTTTGATGGGTTTAAACGGTTAATTGCTTATTTGCAGTCTGTGGAGTCGTATGATTCTCTGCGGCCAGAAAAACACTTCTGGCTCTTCTGGAGATTATAATTAAATTTGGACATGCGAGATTATGGTGTGCCTCCTGCGGTAAGCCAGAGAAATAAATCATCAATTTCAGTGGTCCTTAATTCTGTAATATTTTCATTTAACATAATTGTAGCACTGTTCTGCTGATCCCGTCACATTTGGCTTTATTTTCTTTGGGGGGAAAAAACGCTAATTACCAACAAGGACACGTCTTCCATGAATTATTTTGAAAGTTATGAAGTGAATTAAATAAATCAGAAAAAAATTAACTACCCTTCCACATAAAACTAAGCCCTATACAAATATTTGTGTGACTATTAATTTCTTCTACACAATGGCATATTTTGCTTTAACTGCCGGAAAGTTTGGACTATTTCATATATTTAGTGTCCCCACTTTTCGTTATATTAATGCGTTTAGAATTTTGTAGGCCTACTGCTCGTGGTCGCATGTATAAAGGGAAGAACCGTTAAGCAGTGAAATTCACATTTCATACGAAATAATGAAACGACTGATTTCTGCTCTTTTCCGTAGTTCCGCACTTCGAAAACGAGCCTGTGAAATGTTAGAGACCAGCTTTCGGTTCAGTCATTGTCAGAGATATCGAGTTCAATATTATTAATCACAATATTATTCATCATACACAGATGAAAGTAATGGTATTTGATGAATACTTTAACATTAATGAAATCTTAAGTTGTTCTTTCCCCTAATAAGTATTTATAATCAAATTTAATTTGGGGGAAAAAAACTTTTTCGGTGGAAAACAGTCGTGGATGGCTGTTCGCACTGACAGTTTTACATGCTGAGGGGAATATCTTTTCATCAAAAGAAAAGTGAGATGTCTCTCCTGATGTCTGGTCAAATTCCTGATCTTAATACTTGTGTTTGATTCCATCTCGCTCTGGACACGCGGCTTTGCTGTAGAACCCGGGTGTCGATCGTGGTGATGAACCAGAATATGTTTTGGGTTGATGACACAGATTTGTTATCCCTCCACCAATCTGAAATTAATTGTATTGAAAGGAAACTGGATACGTTCTATTCCCTGGCTTTTGCGCAAGGCATTGGGTCCACTGAAGTTTAAAAAAATATATAAATCTTTTTTACGTGCTGTTTCTGAATATTTATGGATCCTAATGTGAGCAGCTCCCATCCATGCCTGAAAACTTCAACCAACAAACTTTTCAATCCCCTAGCTCACCTACCGTCCTGAGAGAAACGGGGATGCGGAGAATTGCATATATTAGTCCTCCTCGATGCAAGCTATGAAATAGCCGACATTGCCAGCCAAAAAAGGTCGCGCACCCTAATATTTCGTTGGGCCGCTTTTAACACTGATCGTAGAGCGCATTTGTCGTGGAATTGTTTCGGTAATCTTACACTCTGAACAAAAATGGTGCGAAACAGTACCTAAGTGCGGTTGTTTTGCTCATAATCATTTGGGAACCCGTTTTGGAGCCACATGTAACCCATCTCTAGAAGGTGCTTTATAGAGCCATCTGAGGTGTTATATTTTGCTTGAGCAAATATGGTGACGCAGAAATGGAATGTGCTGGACAAGCTGCTTTGGGGTTTGTTCAGGTTCGCAATGATGACAGACGGGTTGTCATGTCCTCTCTGCGGGGCACTGGGATGTTTCTGTTCGTGAGCTGTGTGTTTATGTAGTCTTTATTATTTCCCCACTAAAATTAACTAAACTAAGCTGAGGAACCAGTGGGGAACCTCAAAGGAATGATTCAGTTGATTAAAAGGTTCTCCACTAGTTCTTCAACTTAGTGTAGTTTAGTTTACTTTACTTTAGTTTAACAAGTAAAGCACCAGTACAGAACCTCTTAAGAATCATACAGGGACTTCCAAAGTTCTTTGTGTGTCGGCAGAGCAGTACGTCAGCTCCACCCAAGCCAAAGAACCGCTGACAAACCAACATCTTTCTGTGTGAATGCAATCCTGCAACACTCATCTCTGACTAGAGTTGGTTGTGATGATGGGGAGTCAAACTACTCCATAAAGCCTTCTCCCACACTTCTCAAAGACTCATCCGGACTCACAGATGATCAGTTCATGTGTGAAAATAACTTCTCATACTCACTGAACCACTCTTTCACTATTTTAGCACGATAAATGTAAGTATCCTTATCCTGGAATATGCCTGCGCCATCAGGGATTTAAAAATCCATTGATCGGATCACATGGTCATTCAGTAGATTCAGTTAGTTTGCTGACTTCATTTTGTTGCTGCAGAACAGTGCAGGTGAGACCTGACCAACTGAAGCTGCCTCAGATCATAACTGCCTCCTTAGGCTCGTACAGCCCACACTGTGCACTGCAGTGTGCAGGACAGGCACATCGCCTCATGGGCCTCCTTTCTTACCCTGACGTGCCCGTCGCTAAGGGTATATCTGTGCTTCTCAGGGCACAGGGATGGGCAGTAGCGCAGTGGTTAAGGGTGCTGGACTCGGGGCTGAAAGGTCCTGACAGCGAGTCTTGGGCACGGCTTTCACAGTGTTTTTCTAGGGCAAAAAAACTTCACTCCCACACTGCCTCACTCCACTCAGGTGTATAATTTGGTACCAGCAAATTATCAGGGAAACCTGACTGAGAGCTGGGGGGTAACCTGCGATGGACTGGCATCCCATCGGGGGGAGAAGCAGCACTCAAAGTAGCTTCATTCCTCAGAAACCAGCGTTCAGGACCAGTTCTGATGGGCCACTTGGCTCAGGACAGACTTTGGCTTCTCTGGACCGCAAGACTTTTTTTGCATCGCTCCACAGTCCAATCTTTTTACTCCCTTTCAAATTAAAGTCATTTTTCCAGATGAACCTCATTAACAAGTGGTTCTATGGAAGCCACACAGCTGTTTATGTGTCCATGAGGAGAGGCTCTTTCTCTCACACTTAAGCAGGAGTTACACTGTCAATTTATTTCTTTAAACAAGGTCACCAAGCTTTTTAGTGATTTCTGTTCACAATCATTCATGATTTTTTTATGATCACATTTCCTCTGGAAAATTAATCACCATTATCTTTACGGGTTTGAATAACGCGCTGCACAGTTCCTAACCCAGTTCCAGAGATTCCAGTCGTCTCATTGGCTTGTTTTCTTAGCTTTGGCAGGTCAATAATTTGTCCCTGAAACACAGTAACATCTTTTCCACAAGCGCAGGACACAGCGTCTGACACGGTCGTATAAGACACGAGACCCTGCACACTGCACCAGTCAGAGTTTAGAGGAACTGTTGAAACATACTCATCACTGCAATTATGATCCAATCAAAGGCTCTTGATTATTGGCTTTTTAAAATCCAAACTGCAACTTTTATTTAGTAATTTAATTTTATTTTTTGGGTGGGCAGTGCACATTACCAGAGCAGAGAAATATACAGCTGTAAAAACTCAGGTCTGTTTTGTTCTCACTTTGTTTCTGCTGGTTTTACGACCCTGCATAATCAACACATTTTCAAAGTTACTTTATTATTAAATTAAAGGATTATGCCTTTCATAATTTCAAATTCTCAGTAGTCACATCAGTCCCGTCAAGTCAGCTGCATCTCCTCTAAGGTCTGAAAAAAGCTACAATTTTAAGTTGAAGTGGCAGGTGGAGCCGTGTAAAATCCCACCATCGGTGCTCACAGATTTCACTCGTTCAAAGATTTTGAGTTCAGGTTAGGGGTCAGAGAGGCGTGGAAGTGATCGATGCTGATTGGCCAATATTGCCTGGATGAAGAATTGGCCTTAGTGCTATTGGCTGTTGTAAGGGTTGAGGGAGGGGTTGCCCTCAGTGAGACATGCTGGTGCTTAGCGCTAATGTGCTGTGGGCTGAAAAGTAAGTCAACAGTAAAATTAATATGTAAGTGAATATTATTGTACAGAAAATGGAGAAAACTGCAATAGCCAGTTTGAAGTGCTTTCGAAAGTATATGAATTTCTGATAGGTCATTCCACCTCAAATCATCCAGGGGGCGCCAGGTCACATCCTCACAAAATTTGAAAAAAATTCACGAGTAAATATTAAAACAAAAATGAAAAAAAGCCAAGTATTAGGCCAGTATCTCAAATAGTATTCAAGTTAGAAGGCAGATTCTGGGAAAACTGAACAAATTCATCCCCTATATGGCCTCAGATTCTGCGTATCTTGATCCACTTTAATTTGGTAAAAGTATCGGTATCATCCGAAAACATAAAATGTTCAAAAACGAGACCACATTTTGCAACCTGTAACTCAGGAACTAAGTAAGATAAAAGTTTGGAATTCATTTTTTATGATTTTATGATGCATCTCTCTGTAAAAATGCAGTAATCCAATTAATAAAATTTGTAGAAGTTTTTTAATGAAATAATTTCTGAGTAAATTTTTCCGGTTTTGCCCCAAAATTCCCTTTTATGGGTAAAAAAATGACCATGTTACCAGTTATTCATCTCTCTGAAATTTTTACTGTGCAATCATATAAATGTGAACAGTGTCTGGCGGAAAAATTAGAATGATGTTCAGCTGACTTTTTTTATGAATTTTTAAATTGTTCCAAAATTTTCTTTACCCAAACGGGTATAAACCTGCTGCTTTTTTGTGGTGAATGTTTCTGGGATCTGCACAGTACCTTTGATTCTTCTCAAGGCGAGTTAAAAGCATTTTCTCATGATGGCAACACACAGAATCAATCTGCAGAACACCAGACCGCCTCTGCATTAAGGCAGCATCCTCACTTGGGAAAGTATCTAGTCCCAATAGTCCAGTTTTTCAAATAAATTTCCTTGAATAAAATGCATCATCTAAATGGATTCCAATACTGCACCCAGGTAAATTACTCCCCTTCATTCCAGTGCTCATGATGATCTAATAATCCCCAAGTGGCTCTGCCTCCTTTTATAGCAAACTATTATTGCGCAATTCAGTAATACACATTTGGGCTCTTTTAGGATTATTTCAGAAGCCTGTGATCAGTCAAGTCATGGCATGTTTGAGGCTCTGATCTCATCCCCAAATAGTCAGTCCCAACAAAAACAATGAAGCTAATGAATTTGAGGAATAAATCTGGAATCTAGCAAACACAGAAATATTCTGACAAGACCTCTGTCGTGTATTGTACTTATAGATGATGTATCATATTCAAAAAATATTTTTAATCAATGTATCATTCTATATTTAGTAGATAACGGCACTTGCAGCAGGCCTATACCCGTTTAGTCGATGAAAAAATACACAATTTCGGACCATGTTTTAAAAATTCATAGCAAAGAAAGTAAGCTGAACATCACTCTGATTTTTTCGTCGGACACTAAAAACATTTATAAGATTGCACAGTAAAAATCAGAGGGATGAATAGCTGGTAACATGGTCATTTTTTACCCCCAAAAAGGGCATTCTGGGGCAAAACCAGAAAAATTAACTTTATTTAATAAAAAAACTTCTTCAAATTATATTACTTGGATTACTGCATTTTTACAGAGAGATACATCATTAAATCATAAAAAATGAATTCTAGCCTTATCTTAGTTCCTGAGTTACAGGTCATAAAATATGGTCTCGTTTTTGGGTGTTTTGTGTTTTTGGCTGATTTTGAGGCTTTACCATACAAAAGTGGTTCAAGAGATACAGAATCTAAGGCCATTTTCAGATTCTAGGGGATGAATATCGTTAAAAAAACCCAATCTCAGCCTTGTATAAGCAATCAATTTGGAGCAATAAGTTGCCAAAGTTGGCTGAAAATTAGTTGACCAAAAAACGTAAAATATTATTCAAATTTTGAAGGGCTATAACTTGAAATCTATTTGAGATATTGGCCTAATACTTGGCATTTTTTTTTTATTATGAGTGAATATTTACTTGTGAATTTTCTCAAAAATTTTTGAGAAGGTGACCTGGAAAATGTCTCAGTCTGGATGATTTGACATGGAATGACCCTGATGTAATGCATTTATATACACTAGAAACATATATTTAAAAATCCTACATGAAAAAGATGTGTTTGTTAGTTCAGTTTGAAGTAAAGAAATCTATGCAGCTGTGCTGATATTCATTGGTAAACGGCATCAGAGTAGATACTGCAGATGCACCGTCAGTCTTTAGCTTTTATCAGGGCCGTCGATTAGGCACGAGTAAGCGATCCGAAAGATCAGGCGCCTGTATGTTGAGTAATAGCAGAGCAGGTCTATAACATGAGTGAGGTAACCTGCTAAGTGGTTTAAAATCAAAACATTTAGTCTTTAAATTGATCTAAATGTGATCAGAGTGATTTACTGACACTGTTTCTGAGAAAATTGCACTCTTCTAGAAAAAAAAAAAAGGTAAAATGTTGATCATTTTTTCACAGTCTTTGAAGAGAAGAAATCAGTTAATTTTCTCTATTGTTTTCCTCTGGAAGAAACTCATTTTTAAGAGTAAGTTTACCTGCCTTTCAAATCCAAGTCAAAGAAAACCCCTCGATTTTAGGCATGGGGCTTACCTAGTGTGCTGTGTGTTACCTAGGAGTGCTGACCTCAGAATTCAGGGAAACTGCTCATATATTCTGGAGAGCAAGACAAAAAGACATCAGTTTCTGAATCATTTAACTGAAGGAATTTGTGCAATTTACTTCTTTTTTACTGAGGGAACAGTTTATTTAGTTTCAGGTGACTGTAAAGCTGGCAATCATCCTAAAACAGATGTGAGGAGTTGTTATATTTGCGGATAATCCACAAGAATAAAGAAAAAAGAGGGGACCCTAGAATGTACCCTTGAGGAACTTCTTTTATGAGGGTGGTGGAGAAGAAAATACCTTACTTTAATGCTTGCTGCTGATTGGCTGTCATCTGCAGTGTTTGGTGCTGATTGGCTGCTGTCTTTGCATTGCTTTGTGCTGACTGGCTGCTCTGTTTGTGCAGGGAAGTCATGGAAAGCACTGACTCCAGCGCAAAAGCGGCCATACGTTGAGGAGGCGGAGCGTCTGCGGGTGCAGCACATGCAGGATTACCCCAACTACAAGTACCGACCGCGGCGGAAGAAGCAGCTTAAGCGAGTCATCAAGCGCGTGGAACCCAGCTTCTTGCTGGCAGGCCTGGGGCCGGATCAGAATGCCCTTCCGGACTGCTCCACCCCTGGTCACACCCGCTGCCCCCCTCTGGAGCCAGAGGATGAAGGGGGTGCTGGAAATCTCTCTGCTATCCGCCCTTTCGGAGACCCTTGCGGTCCAGGCGGCCGCTTCGACTCGTACTCTTACGGCCTCCCCACCCCCCCAGAGATGTCCCCGCTGGACGACCTATCCTCCTCTGCTTCCTCTTCATCTTTTTACAACTCTTCCTCCCCTTCCTCCACCTGCCTCAAACCCCACCTGACTGGCCCACCGCCTTACCATCCCGACTTTTCCCACAATCCTTTGCACATGGTGATGGCCCCACCCTCCTATTATGCCTCCCACTCCTATACCCCCCAAGTGCCCGCCCACATGGGCCAGCTGTCTCCCCCACCAGAGCACGGTAACCACGGTAACCCTGGTGGGAATAGCGGTAACTTGGAGACCCTGGACGCGCTGAGTCAGGTGGAGTTTTTGGGGGAAGTGGACCGAGACGAGTTTGATCAGTACCTGAACTCCAGTGCACACCTGGAGCAAGGAGTCGCCGTGACGGGACACATCCAGGTAACGCCCGTCAGTTGCCAGACAAGTACTTCCTCTGAAACCAGCCTCATCTCTGTGCTGGCAGACGCCACTGCGGCATACTATAACAACTACAGCATCTCCTAAACCCTGCCTTCTGCCCTGCCCACACCTACAGCATCTCCTAAACCCCACCTCCTGCCCCGCCCACACCTGCAGTATCTGCTAAACCCCACCTCCTGCCCTGCCCACACCTACAGCATCTCCTAAACCCCACCTCCTGTCCCGCCCACACCTACAGCATCTCCTAAACCCCACCTCCTGCCCCGCCCACACCTACAGCATCTCCTACACCCCACCTCCTGCCCCGCCCACACCTACAGCATCTCCTACACCCCACCTCCTGCCCTGGCCACACCTACAGCATCTCCTAAACCCCATCTCCTGCCCCGCCCACACCTACAGCATCTCCTAAACCCCACCTCCTGCCCCGCCCACACCTACAGCATCTCCTACACCCCACCTCCTGCCCCGCCCACACCTACAGCATCTCCTACACCCCACCTCCTGCCCCGGCCACACCTACAGCATCTCCTAAACCCCACCTCCTGCCCCGCCCACACCTACAGCATCTCCTACACCCCACCTCCTGCCCCGCCCACACCTACAGCATCTCCTACACCCCACCTCCTGCCCCGCCCACACCTACAGCATCTCCTAAACCCCACCTCCTGCCCCGCCCACACCTACAGCATCTCCTACACCCCACCTCCTGCCCCGCTCACACCTACAGCATCTCCTAAACCCCACCTCCTGTCCCATCCACGACTATGGCATCTGCTAAACCCCACTCCCTGCCCCGCTCACACCTACAGCATCTCCTAAACCCCACCTCCTGTCCCATCCACGACTATGGCATCTGCTAAACCCCACTCCCTGCCCCACCCACAACTACAACATTTCTTAAACTCCACCCCTTGCCCTGCTGCAATTATACTATCTCCTATACCCCACCCCCTGTCCCGCCCACAACAACAGCATCTCCTAAACTTCACTCCCTATCCCGCCCACAACTTCAACATTCCTAAACCAGAACCCCGCCCTCCCAGCCCCCCCCTCCTCCTCCTGCACCATGAAGATATGCGTTTATGACGAGGACCAGAATATGGAGCAAAATCATGGAGTGAGCCTGCTGCCCAATCAGGGGAGACCGGAGAAGAAAAGCAAGAGAGCGATGAAGCGAGAGACGGAGGGAGGGAGAGACGGAGGGAGGGAGATGCGGATTCGGACAGCTCAGGGATGAACTCGGCACTGATCTGTCTTTGTGCTTCAGTCTCTTCTCTGTAGAAATGCATCAGTGAATTCGTCGTGCTTATTTGTCACTGTTTCTTTGGCATGTACAGATATACTATTTATATGCTGATGTAATAGCGGCTTTTTCACTGTTTAAATGTGTATGATTTTTGTTATGTGACTTTACCTCTGGCTGGAGTGTAACGGACGGTGAGACTTGAACGGGGTCTTACAGACAGACAAACTCAGCCTCACATCATGAAGAAAATCCCTTTCATCACTTTCTTTCATTTTTCATATGTTACTTCCTCATGTTAGTGTTCATGAAAAAATAATATTGATAATGATAATAACTACTGTATACTAATTTAGGTTTGTGAAATTAATTTAAATGCAAATTTAACATTTCTATAAAATGATGGCGGACTCATTTATCCCGTGGACAGACATTCATGTAGCAGCGCAGTGATGCTGACAGACGTCAGACTTTCCTGATGGTCCCAGTGCAAGATGATGTCACCTTGTACCTGTTAAGCAATAAGCTTTTACTCCTGATGTTCTCAGATTAGACAAGATTGTGTGTCTGAAGCCAGCTCTGTTCAGTCAATCTGTGAAAATAAAGGTATTAAATAAAACACATTATTCATAATATAATGCCAACGATTGGTCTTCAGTTCCAATCTTTTGGTTTTACTCAACCAAAGATGAGTATTCATATTTATGTGTATGATTAGTAAAGACATTTTAATGAATAAATGAATGTACACCAGCACATAACTTTGGATCCAGATGCATTGAAATTGTTGTTGCATGTAAAATCATACTAGTGGATTTTTTTAATTGTTCAGAATATTTTAGCTAAAAACCAATGAAGGAGGACGTGCAGAACATTGATTTTTGTCTTCATAAAACAGACTGAGCACAATTTTCACTGAAAGTGACAGTTTGTGCCCCAGCTGTTATAAATATGTTATAATACCTGAACAGTCGTCCTGCACGACTCTCTCACACACACACACACACACACACGCACACACGCCGGTGGACGAATGAGGGAAACGCACGTACTTTTGCGCATACCGCTATGTTTCATAGAGCGAGCAGCAGTCGGGCGCTATCTTGCGGACGCAGACTTTGGGAATCTTGCGGGATAAAAATAAATAAATAAGAGACGGGTTGTTGACTGTTTTACACATTCCACATTTTTCCTTTTTATTCTTTCTCTGATAAAAGGAATTCTGCGGCCTGAAATCCCGGTGTCTGGCAGGCTTTCCTGCGTTTTTGGGAACGGTTGAGTCGCGCTCCTCGCGCAGAGGATGTGCCCAAGGAGAGGTGTTTCCTGGCTGATAAGCGCGCGGCTCTGTCAGGATGTTTGGGTCCCGAATGAAAGGGCCGTGGGGAGGGAAGGGGGCGTGCTGCGCGCTCCGCGGGAGGAAACGCCGCCCGCTGATTAGCATCTCACACCCCGCGCTGCACGGAGTCTTTCTCATCACAGTAAAACATATGAGCGCGGGATCTGCGCAGAAGCACACATCCACACACAAAGCCACACACGCACCGACGAGCAAAGACACACACACGTGCAAACACCGACGCACAAGCAAACACAAAAACGCTCACACAAACACATGCACAGACGCCTGCACTCGCGTACTCAAATGCATTTTCGTGAATACACTCACGCAAGCACAGAGAGAGTCCCACACTCTCAGCGCAGGCATATACATGCAAGTGACACAGAGTCAACGTTCCTTGAGGAAGGGGACACTAACGCCCCATGATTGATTGAGCACGTCTTTTACGGTTCTCCTCGACGCTGCGCACAAGGATGGTGAAGAACGAATGCAGCAGATTTATGTGGAGCGATAAAATGTTTTCCTCGTTAATTTTTTTATTTATTTATTTTTTAGATTTTGAAAAACTATGTCAATTAACCCCTGCCTGCGGGCTTTTCATAAGGCCAAATGGCACATTAACCCTTTCATCTCTGAAAAGTGCAGACAAATCAGGCCTGTAGCTCAGGGCTCTCTCAAACCAACCAAGAATCCCGAAATCCCTGAAACATTCCTTCCTGACAGTATATGAACCAGACAACCGAAATCACTGCTGCACTTAAAAGTCATCAACAAAAATGACCACAGAAAAGCTCAAACATGACTCAAGCCACACACACACACACACATAATATAATTTTTTTTTTCCTTTTTTGCAGAGGGTGTGACCACTCTCACGATGCCTTACTTGTTTTATCACTGCTGTTCCAATGCTAATTTCCTCTCTTTACACAATCTAAATACTTCTGAGATCATCCCATCGATTGCTTATCAAATGACCTTACTGCCCTCTAAAACATATCTTGCATGTAAAATATTGTGTTGGGTAAAACATAGCCTCAGAAAAAGTTGAGTGAGATTTGTGTGAGATGTATTCAAGACTCTCTCTGGGTTCAGATGGTCTGACTCAGGTGTGTTGATTAGATCAGGCACAGATATAATGGGAAAGATTCAGAATGACGTATGTCTGCTCCAAATGCTAAGTGCTGTCTCTCCTTCTCAGGCGGTCAGGTAGTCTGCTTCCTGTTTCCTGTTTCCTGTTTCCTGTCCCAGAAATGTTTAGGGAGCTCACTAATGCCACTGCTAAGGCCCAGGCCGGGATGTTCTGAGTCAGTCTGACTGTAACCGCAGTTCTCCTGTGACTCTGCTCTAACGCATTCGTTCCTGGTGCGATTTCTCAACTCCGGTCTGAAGTAATCATGACTGTAGCAAAGCTGAACTCAGGCAGTAAACGACAGTCATTAATCAACAGCGCTGGGTTTTCCTCTATGCTGCTGTTGTATGTGAAAATGTAAATATTCTGCATTAAGGAATGCGGAGTTGAGGTGAAATAATAAACCACACAGAAACATATTTTACCTCACCATCCAGGCTTATCTACTGGAGGAGACTAACAATTATACATTTCTCACACATTCTGTATAATAACAGGGCCAGAATCAACATCCCCTGCAAAGACAAAAGGCCTGTAAAATCTCACAAAAACATGTGTCCATAATTTGGTAGCTCAATAAAATAAGAAAAACGGGGAGAGAGGCTCTTGTTGAGAAGGTGGGCTGGAGGGGCGGGGGAGGGGGGTGTTTGCTGAGGAATAATAGCAGGTTTTGTGGTTTGTTCCTGGCAGCTGATGCTGGCGGCTCGTATGAGGAAGCAGAGGATTATGGGCCGGCGCGTATTGTAGCATGTGGCGGGGGCCGCGTGTGTGTGTGCGGGAGGGGGGGTGCGGCGGGGCAGTAGGTCAGGGGAAGAATAGGCCCGACACACAGGGGGGACGCGTGCCATGGGTGCAGAATCCCCACTCCGCAGCGAGAGCTGCCCCCCTGTTCCTGCAGCCAGCCGTGCGCACACCTGTTTCCCACAGATACCAGCAACACACACGCACACACACACACACACATAACCACACACACTCTCACA
>CM056576.1:143447972-143517972 GCA_029721435.1 Gymnothorax reevesii
TTGTATCATAACAGCATTAAGCTGTCAAGTCAACAATAACAAAAAAAAAAGCCATCAATATAGATCCTTTAATACTCTGGTAAAATGTAAGGAGCATTGATGAATAAAATGTTGAAATCACTGAAGGTAAGATTGTTTTAGTAGCACGCCCACGGTCTCCTCACTGAGATCTACCCTCTGTCAGGAGCACCTCTACACTCAGGAGAAAATGGCCGCCAAACTTTACCGCCAACATCAGTCCTGTTGCCCAGGGGAAGAGAACGATGGTCACACAGATTTAAAAAATCCCCAAAGAAGAATTCAGTGAGGAAAGAAGAACTGCGGGAATAAGGATAGAGTGAGTGAGTGCAGTTCCAGTGAAGGTCAGGGCCCAGCCTGACCGCTTTCCTGCAGAGCACCCCGTAGGCGGCTCTCGCACTGGGAGGAGAGCGATATTTAAAAGATAAATTAACAAAAGAGTTTTGCTCATATTTACTGCTGTATGTGCTGAACAGGCAAAGGTGGGGTGGGGTAGCTTTAAAAGGGCAGCAGACTCTGGGGGGAATCTGCATTTCTCTGACATTTATATCTGGGTAATTATCATTTTGTGAAAACTTGTACTTGCGCACACAGAGGACCAGGGGCCAGAAGTATGTAGATGCCTCAGAATCAGGATTCTCACCTGCACAGAAATTCTGTAGGATTATACTGACCCCATCTGGCCAATGCCACAGTGATAAGGCCTCATTGTTGATACTCCTTTTTGGGAGTAGGTACCAGAGTAATTGGGAAACACATGAATATATTGGGTAGGTCCCCCTAAACATTCTCTAGTTTGTGATTCAGGTCACAGTTTCCACTGGAGGTGACTGTTTGAATCAAACTTTTGCCAAAGCTTTTTTTGTACCTGAAATACAGTTGTATTTGCCTGGAAAAAAACATGGAACAACTTTAGAGGTAAATATGCAGACTATGGACTGTTCGCCGCACACCTGCAGTAATCATGGCAGGAGTAGCAGCAGCAGTAGTAGTAGCAGTAGTAGCAGTAGTAGTTGTAGCAGTAGTAGTAGTAGTAGCAGCAGAAGTAGTAGCAGTAGTAGCAGTAATAGTAGCAGTAGTAGAAGTAGTAGTAGTAGTAGTAGTAATAGTAGCAGGAGTAGAAGCAGTAGTAGTAGTAGTAGTTGTAGTAGTAGCAGCAGAAGTAGTAGTAGCAGTAGCAGTGGTAGCAGTAATAGTAGCAGTAGTAGAAGTAGTAGTAGTAGTAGTAGTAGTAGCAGTAGTAGTATTAGTCGTAGTAGCAGTAATAGCAGTAGTAGTAGCAGCAGTAGTAGTAGCAGTAGCAGCAGTAGTAGTAGTAGTAGTAGCAGTAGTAGTAGCAGTAGTAGTAGTAGTAGCAGCAGTAGTAGTAGCAGTAGTAGTAGTCGTAGTAGTAGTAGTTGTAGCAGTAGTTGTAGTAGTAGCAGCAGAAGTAGTAGTAGCAGTAGCAGTAGTAGCAGTAATAGTAGCAGTAGTAGAAGCAGCAGTAGTAGTAGTAGTAGCAGTAGTAGCAGTAATGGTAGCAGTAGTAGTAGCAGCAGCTGTAGTATTAGTAGTAGTAGCAGTAATAGCAGTAGTAGTAGCAGCAGTAGTATAAGTAGTAGTAGTAGTAGCAGTAACAGTAGTAGTACTAGTAGCCATAATAGCAGTAGTAGTAGTAGTGGAAGTAGTAGCAGTAGTGCTAGTAGCTCAACCAAATCCCTTGTATTGACTCTAGACTCCCAAAAGTCTCCAGCTGAACACTTTCGCTTGGTTTAATCTGCACAATGTCCTCTGGGTACTCAGTTCCTGTTATTCAGAGGAAAATGTTTAGTGCATCTACTGGTACGGATTGGAAATGCAGTTTCTCAGAGGTAGATCTATTTTACAACCTTGTTGAGGCTGAGAAAAGTTTTGTAAGTGTTAATATTGCACAGTGCACTTACACAGGTTCACAGGAATTAGAGAAAGAAGTGGAGATAGAGAGAGGGGGGGAGAGAGGGAGGAATAGAGAGAGAGGAAGAGATGGAGAGTGAGAGAGGGAGGTTTGTGCGATTATAATGTTTATCTTTTGCAGGGCAGTTGGGCTTATGCTAAAAGGTAACTGGTACGGGGCAGTTTTTATGCTATAAACATGAGAAATGTTCTAAACTTACCACGTCTCAGCTGTGCTTCACAACAGTGTGAACCAAACAGACATATATTTATTACTGGGTTGTCTCCTGAGTGAGTGGAGCTTTTATTATGGGTCATTGAACAGGGTGAGCCAGCATTGCCAGCGGCCGGACTCTCGTCAGAAGTTTTGGGGTTTATATCAGGTTCAGAGCTCAGTGGCGATTATGGAACCTGTTACACCCATGATCCCCCCCCATCATTCACATGCAGCCTCCTTCATCTCACGCACCCCTTCCTCTTACTCTGCCTGTCCATCTCTGTTTTTACTCTCCTTTGAATCCACAGATATTCTCTGAGTGAAGGCAGGGCAGCACCATCCTGCTGTTTTCTCCTGCAACACAGCGCTGGGCAGGGCAGGTTACTCTGACTCTCTCTGATACAGGTGTGGGCTTGGGGGTTCGAATTCTGACTCATATTTCACCCTTAAAGCGCTACAGGTGACTATTGTTGGCCAATGATATCAAAAGATATCAAAATCAAGATGCCGTTGAAAACCTCTCCTGTGGCAACTTGTTAAAAAGAGCTCCACCAAGTTTCCACATGATAGGTTTTCAACAGCTTAGGATAATTACATTCTTAATTGCTTGAAAATGCATTCAGTGCTCTAAGGGTTAAGTCCATGTTTCTTGCTGCTATTATTTTTTTTCTTCTCTTTTTGAAGTGCATAACTGTGTGTCAAAGGGTATTTGTGTCCTGTGAAACAGGATTGAGAGATGGGTGCGGTGCTTTTAATCGACCTGAGATTGACCTCAAGCTTCTGCGTTCTAATAATGTCCCCAGATCACTCTTGAAACACCTCACTGCAGCCACAGGCAGAGTCATCCGATCCAGTCCTCCCATGACAGATTGACTGGTCATGTTTTGTAATCCGTATTTAGCAGTGTCACAGGGCTGTAATCTGGATGAGGTCACATGGCACTTAACACTGTAAGGAAGAAGAAAATCTCTTGGCCAGGAGCCCCCTTCAACTCTTTTCGCAATTCCTGTCCGGGTAAAAACAGTTTGCAACTGATCAGAAACACTTGTAAAGGCCATTTGTCCAAGACACTGTGCTTTGAAATTTCAGAATTATGTAAAAAAAATGTCACCATTTCCTCACAATGAAACCAAAATGTATTAAAATGCCATTTAACAGAAGCTGTGAATGTGCACTTTGAGCACAAGTGCATTGCTTCCTTACAAATCTGGATTTGGAAAAGTCAAATGAAGAAAAGTGCTTGTCTCAAACACTGTGGAGCAAACCAGACAGAAAAAAATGAACATGTTTAATGTTTATCTGCTTTTACGCAACGCAGTGCAAGTGAGGCAGGTGTGAAAGCTTAGGGATCGCTGGTAAATCTGCAGCGATTAGCAAGGCTTTAGCTGCTATCCTTAGCCTCTAAAGGCTCAGATTAGCCCTCTAGGAGAGAGATTCTCTGCTAACTCACCTTTGGGCCACCTCAGCACCGCAGTCTACCGCTCGCCCCTGATGGGCTCCGCTGTACGTCGGCTTCCCTCAACACACTTCATTATTAATCTAACCCTGCACTCATTCCTCATGGACACCATTAAACTAGATACTGTTCCTCAACAGGGTGAGTAAAAATATGTTTTAATACCATAATGGCAGTGTGTGTGTAATGATCCTGATTTATGCTTGACTGTAGAAGTAATACAGTCTGTTCCCGTAGTGTTTCATAATTTTATGATGGCAGGAGGGTGGCAGGGTGACCGTGGCAGAAAGTGTTTGGGTCAGACCATGAGCCGGGCTAGGCCGAGCCCTATCTGTAGCACACTGCGCTTCACTGGGGGTCTGTTTTGGCAAAGACGTGACCCAGCCCAAGAACTGACCTCTGATGCTACATTTTTACGGCAGTTTTAGGCTGCAATCAGTATTGATTACGCCCTGGACCGAAAATTACTGGGTGTATTCATATGTTCCCACATTGATTTTGAATATGTAATTAATTTTAATAATTGAGAGAGCTGGGCAAAAGTAAAATAAACTTAACCGGGAGTACATATTTCTTGTGATCTCTCTCTCTCTCTTGCCTTTTCTCTTTCTCTCTCTCTCTCTCTCTCTCTCTCTCTCTCTCTCACACACACACACACACAGGATTGGAAGTTTTCATCTGAAATTTTGAGTGGTGACTGATCTGTAGAAAATGGACTGATGGAGGCAAATGTTCATTTAGCAGGGGGGGAGTGAGAACCAGGTTGCAACAGGAATAAAATAATCCTGAATGTCACATCAGAATAGTTAGGTTTAAAAGTGATGCTGGGTGTTTCTCTCCTGTGTGAGTGTGTATGTGTGTTCCTGCACATCTCCATGTGCTGCATAAACACACTGCGGTAAAAACAGCACGAGATACAGCCTGAAGTTGAACTGGAGGTCCTGTCGTGTAGTGTCTTTTTCTGGAGTGCATTTTTTTGTTTGAGTTTCTGCAGTTTGTTTTGTCACTGGTGTGCAGTGTTTGTATTTGAGTTTATGAAGATTTTATTGCAGCTGGAGTGCGGTATTTGTGTTTGTGCAGATCGTGTTGATGTTGGATAGCAATAATTGTATTTTATTTTTTTTTCATTTGGCGTCTCTAATCCCACTCGAATCTGGAATGCCTCATTGGGGAATTATGTACTAGCCTTGCTCATATGCGACCCCTTGTTGCCAATTCAGGAGAATGTAGACAGTTAGCGGCTCTCCCCCGAAGCACATGCCCATCAGCTACTGCTTCTTTACACTCATTGGTTGAATCTTCGCAAGTTCAGAACGAGGGCGGAGGATACCCGGACATGATCAAGCTTAGAATCTTCCCGACGAGCGCCTGGCTGGCTAACAGCAGGCGCTTGAGCAACGAGCAAAGCAACCATTTTTTATCATAACCTTCCCTGGCAGACCCTTCCCAATTTGAATCCCTGTAATACAATGGCTAATTGTGCGCTACTCTGAAAAAGCTGCCGACCACTGTTGGTTGATACGACTGGGGCTCGAACCTGAGCCGTGACAGTCACTTATGCTCCGTCATGCGGAGCTTTAACCGAGTGAGCTATCCAGCAGCTTGCAATGATTGTGTTTGAGTTTGTGGGTATTGTGTTTTGGCTGGAATGCAGTATTTGTGTTTGAGTTTGTGGGGATTGTGTTTTCGCTGGAGTGCAGTATTTTTGTTTGAGTTTGTGGGGATTGTGTTTTGGCTGGAGTGCAGAATTTGTGTTTGAGTTTTTGGGGATTGTGTTTTCGCTGGAGTGCAGTATTTGTATTTGAATTTGTGGGGATTGTGTTTTGGCTGGAGTGCAGTATTTGTGTTTGAATTTGTGGGGATTGTGTTTTGGCTGGAGTGCAGTATTTGTGTTTGAATTTGTGGGGATTGTGTTTTGGCTGGAGTGCAGTATTTGTGTTTGAGATTGTAGGAATTATGTTTTGGCTGGAGTGCAGTATTTGTGTTTGTGTTAGTGCAGATTGTCTCATGTTTCAGAGCAGGAGCAGAGACCTGCCAGTTTGTGAGGACCCTGCAGCGCTCCATGCATGGTGTTAAAACACATTTAAATCGGGAAAAGATCCTCTCACTTTATCATTGCTGGGCATAAGAAATGCGATAATGCTTTTGAGAATTCATTATGATGCACATTTATAGAAATTAAAGATATATGAGAAGGGGTATAGCCATTTTATGGCGATGAGAGCCAGCCTATTATAAAGCATCATTGATACAGGCAGCAGCCACTGATGAGGGTGAAAGTCCTGCACAAGTAGCCATGTGACAGGAAGTGGCCCTGTCGTGCCTTGAGGTGGGGATTAGAGCTCCTGTTAAAGCTGCAAATCCTGACACTTGAATCCTGCTCTTTGTCTGTGGTGTGTGTGTGTGTGTGTGTGTGTGTGCCGAACAGGCAAAGGGCAGCACTTTACCCCGCACCAGCTCTGCCTGCTCACTATGCTCCTGATCATGTGACCTCCTCTGGTAACAGCATGCCTGCACCCTTCTCAATGACTCAGGCGAAGAGAATCCCCCATCAGCCTTTGCACCATCATACAAAACCCACAGCCAGATCTTACAATTTTAGCTCTGTCAATCTGTTTGCTTTGCTATGTTCTGTGTGTTTGGAATCCAGCAATGAAGCAAGTCACAAGACACTGTCTGAAAGGGTAGCTGTGAGACCATTGATTATTTTAAACCCTCACTTTTAGTTGGATAACTAAATCAAATGGGTAAATAACATTATACTTTTGCTGAACTGCATGATCAATTTGCATCAGTTTTTGGTTCCTGAACATAAGCCAAGTGCAACCAGACCTGCTGCTGGTCTAATATCTCACGACCTTTACATCTAGCAGTCAGTAACGAACCGTGAGGTTTGGGTCGAGGTAGGCAGTGGCAGACCGAAACGTAAAAACTACTTAATATTTTATGTATAAAGTCAGCGGTAAAAACACCGGCAAAATCGAACATTATTACTCCAAAAACTGTTGAATGCTGTAAATAGTAACACTGCGAATCTGGATTAATGACATCATGCATTTGCGGGGATTAACGAATTTATTGGGACTTAAAAGACACTTGAAAGACACCGGACACGCACAAAGTTGCGTTTTTCGTTAGATTTTGACTTTTAGTTTATTTTAAAGCTGTTAAGAGTGAAATCAAATCCGTGTTTGAGTTATCATTGTATTATTTAACTTGTCGCACTATGTGCGCATAGGAGGGAGGTTTAAAACCAATTTAATGTGAAATGTTTGAAGTTTATGACATTTTCTAGCGAATTTGATTTATTGTAGGCCTATGCATTCAGAATGAATGTGTACTTTGTTTTCAAATCTTGAAGGTTCAATTCTTTTTTAAATTTCGCTTTTATGTCTGAATAAAAGTTGAAGGCTCTAGCGAGAGAAAGTTGGTGAAAGCGCGCAAAACAACATAACGGCTTGCCTGCACCGATGCATGCTTAAGTGGATCTCTTCCCTATACTTAATGCAATTAATCTTCCTATTGCTAAACCATATTAACCAGACAAACGAAGTACACTTCAAACACATTCCATCTTTGACCACATCTCTCTTCACCGCATCATAATGTCAACACACACAAACTACAAAACCTAAAAACCCACAGAATTCTATCAAACAAACAACAATTAAAAAAAAACTTTAGCCACAAGGTTGTTATTAGATGCATAACGACAGACATGACAGTCCGGAAAGTTCTTGTGTGCGTAAAAGAGAGCGGAGGGGGAGAGAAGTGGTTAAAGCGCACTTACTTAAGGCTATTTGAATATGAAGTCCATGCGTCTGTCCTTTTTGATAAAGATGTTGATGACAGCGTTGTAAAACTTCTGTTTTGACCTTCAGCTTACTCTTTCCCTCTTTCTCAATTGACATGATAGCCAAACATGAAAGTCTCCCCTGTTCCGTTCTGTTGCGGTTGCAGGTCTTCACGCGTTTTAAGGCAAAAAAAGACAGCTCCACTGACTCTGTGGTAGCTGGAATTGTCGGCACCAATTTCGGCAGTTAAGTGGCCTCGAACAGGTTGTTCAAGGTCATTCTCCACCAATAAAGCCAGCAGTTGAAGCTAGGGAAATTTTTCCTTGACCATAGCAGGGCTGTATAAGCCGATGAGGTCGGCCTTTAGCCTGACAAAATCAAAATATTTGCTGCGTTAGCGATGTCATCTTGTTTTTTTTTTTTGCCAAAACAAACAAGATGACATAACACTAGCTAGGTGGTTTAATCAAATTTAAGCCTTAAATTTGATTGACGTTGGTGTGAATCAATGAGTGTATATAGCCCCAGCTAGGATTGCATTATCGTAATTAAAATAAATAAATACAAAAAAATCAAAGCTTGCTCACTAAACAGTTCCTAGATAGGCAGATGCCTGATAA
Source organism: Gymnothorax reevesii (assembly GCA_029721435.1). Taxonomy (NCBI): domain Eukaryota; kingdom Metazoa; phylum Chordata; class Actinopteri; order Anguilliformes; family Muraenidae; genus Gymnothorax; species Gymnothorax reevesii. The sequence continues at coordinate 143,455,989 of CM056576.1, forward strand.
GGATGCGTTTATTTGTACAATTCATCCGGAATGAACACCACTAACGTGACACGAACGTTTGCGAGGTCATTCGCTATGGCTAATGCTATATGTAGATATGCAACTTGGCTAACATTACATGGGCATAGGAGCTAAGTGACCATCACCATTTGTAAGCAACATGAGCTGCTCTATTTATGCACGCAGTTACACAATTCTCTCACTAGGTGGCACACCCGAATAATGAAAATATTCATTATTAAGTCGAGCTTGGTCTCCCAGGATTTGCATGAATGAAACTCTTCATCTAAGCCTAATGTGCAAACTGCTCAACATATTTGCCCACAGCATCTATCCAGCAGTTCCAAAAAAGGATGTCTGCGACAGTAAAAAAATTGTTGTCCTCTGTAGCAAGCACTTCATCTACAGTGAGCCAATGGTATCCCAATTAGTAGTTAAGAAAAATCTGAAGCAAAAATTCGACATGGTATTGCTACTATGTCATTCTACTATTTATTATATTCATCACATTTCAAAAACACGTAATTCCCCACCATGGATTTACACTTAAATTCCTCCATTGACTGACTCAATGCTCCCTTATACCCGCCTAAGTTCTCTCATTGATTAGCCCCTCACTAAATTGCTAACTTAAGCTTGAATGTCTCTGCTAGCTTTTTATTGCAGGTTGAATGTTCTGACCGTTAAATGAGCAGTTAAGTGTGCCGGCTTGTGAGACTGGACAAAATGGACAAAACTCTAAACTTTTTCTAAAGACATGTTTGGGTTTGGAGAGGTTACTGGTGACCATTGCTGTCCAACTGCTCCTATAGTGACAAACTCATGCTAAATTCAACCAGAAAATCATTCATGCATATTGCATTTCATGCTTCAAAATTGATTTACATTAAATATGATTATTTTATGATTTCACAGTGCTACACTATGAGGGATATGAGAGCTTGGGGACCCACCTTGAGAGGCTCTTATCTGGCTCTTACAGAGCAGTTAATTTAGAATTTCATGCTCAGATGAAATTGTGATCAAGGAGTTTATAATCCCAGAAATGTATACCCCCAGCCAAAATTCTCAGTATTTTTTTGTAATTTCAATGTTCAATTTTTATGAAGACCTTTTATGTTTGCAGCCTTTTTTCTCGAACAAAAATCATGAAAATAAACTGAAATGTGATGTAATTCTAAATGCTACAAGTGTCTTGACTCAGTTGAGCCATTCCCTTCCTCTCTGTGAAGCTGCAAGCTTGAATTCTAAAGCCTTAAATAAGGTAACACATAAATAGCCAGATTTTGGATCTGCACGAAGGGTTTAAATGATCCTCTGAATGAATATTTAGTCAAATTGCTCCCTCATTTAGATCCAGCTGGTATCAGACATGGTCACAGATTAAATACTCCACGGAACTACAGGCTTGAGTGATGAAGACACAGGTGCCAGCCTGTATAAGCACTGTGTGGTGTGTGTGACAGCAGTGGTGACGGGTATCCTTAACGTTGTGTGAGCGTTGTCTCTCTGCTCTCCAAACTCTCCATGCATCATTCCATGCATCATGAGAGGAAAATTTTTTTGTTTTAGTTCATGCAAAATCATGAACTACTAAGGGTATAGATATAGAGATATGGATGAGTTTATGAAGATAAGGATGAGTTTGTATAGATATGGATGAGTTCCTATAGATATTACTGAGTTTATGTACTTGTAGATATGGATGAGTTTGTATAGTTATTAATTAGTTAACATAAATATGGAGATATGGATGATTTTGTCAAGATTTTGGCAAAAAGAAAAGGAGACAGGTGCTCTGTAGTGATTTCTCTGAGCCTGCAGCAAAAATGGTGTAATGTGAATATAGGCCACTAGATGGCAGTATTTACCTTTTTTTTGTTAAGCTCAGACTGGAATCATGTTTAGACATGTCCTGGACATGTCTGGGGCAAGTCTCAGAAAATTAAAAAAAAGAGGTCTAAATGTGGGTGGGGTCTGCAAAAGAGTATATAAGGAAAAGAATTGAGACAGTAAAGTAGTAGGAGAAATTGCAAGAAGATGACCAGACCTGCCATTCTGTTCAAGACCTGTGACGTTTCTTTTGTGGATTTCTTTGCCTGTGTTTGAGCATTTTCATCATCCAGGACATCACCAAGCCACCCCCCCCCCCCAAAAAAAAAGGGATTGTAAATATTTATGTTTTGTACATAATTCAATCTTGGTCTTTAGGTTAGTTAGTTGTTATTGTCTGTTTAATTAAATGTGTTTAAGTTTTAAATTGTGTCTGTCATCCCTTGCTGTTGCTGTTGTGTTATAAATGTAAGAACAAATTGGGGCCATAACAAATTGGAGCTAAAGGTCCGGGATAGACAATTTTGTGAGTAATTTATTGAAAATCTAACATTTCAAATTGTAAAATTGATTTTTTTTAATTGAATACATATATATTGACAACAGCAATGGATGATTTCTTGGCATCACCAACCATAGGGGTTTTGAAGTCTTTTAAAAAGACAGAACTGCTAGAAATTTGCAGACATTTAGAGCTGACAGAGGTGAAACCAGCCATGCGAAAAGCAAGACTGGCTAGAGAGATAGTTGAATATTACATTGATGAAAATGTGTTTGCACCAGGAGATCTGGAACAGTTTCCAGTGGAAAATCCAAATATAGAAATGGAACTTAAATTAAAAATGCTAGAGATTGAAAGGGAGGAAAGAGAAAAAGAAAGGGAGGAAAAAGAAAAGCAAAGAGAATTTGAAAGGGAAGAAAAAGAAAAACAAAGGCAGTTTGAGTTAGAAAAATTAGCAAGAGAAGAGAAAATAGAAAGGGAGGAAAAAGAAAAACAAAGAGAATTTGAGTTAGAAAAATTTGCAAGACAGAGAGATTTTGAATTAGAGAAATTCGATAGAGAAGAAAGACTCCAAATGGAGCAACTAAAAATTAAAATTGAAACTAAAAATACATTTTGTGCCAGTCAGGAGGTAAAACTGGTGCCTCCATTTTTCAAAAAAGGATGTTGACAACTATTTCCAGTGTTTTGAAAAGGTAGCAAAGAGTTGCCAGTGGCCAAAGGAACACTGGCCTCTGATGTTGCAAACTGTCCTCAAGGGTAAAGCTCAACAAGCCTATTCGGCTTTGTCTGCAGATGATTCCTCTGATTATGAGGTTGTCAAAAAGGTTATTTTGAGAGCTTATGAGTTGGTTCCAGAGGCTTACCGACAGAAATTCAGAGGTCTGAAGAAATCTGAAAATCAGACTTATGTTGAATTTGCGAATGAAAAGCAGGTTTGCTTTGAGCGCTGGTGTACTTCTATGGAGGTCAAGGATGATTTCAACCCACTAAAAGAGATGGTGTTAGTTGAAGAATTCAAGAACTGTGTTAAGGATGATGTTAAGACCTACCTTAATGAGAAGCAAGCACTGAATTTGCAATCAGCTGCCAAATTTGCAGATGAATATGTTCTCACACATAAGTCCAAATTTCAGTCTAGCAGTAATAATAGATGGTCCCAATTTCAGAAAAAGGGTTATGGTGATACCCAAGATTCCTCACCCAAAGACAAAGACAAATCTGGTGATGGTGCTCAGAAATCCAGTAACAGGTCTGATCAAAGTGTGAAAGCTGACAGTGACAAAAGTGGTCTAGTTTGCAGTTATTGCAAGAAATCTGGTCATGTTACAACTAACTGTTGGTTCCTTAAAGCTAAGAAAGAAAAAGAAAAGGATACCAAACCAAATGCCTTTGTGAAAACAAGGTTAGAAACCCCTGTAGTAGATAACCAATCTGCTAAATTGCCTGCTTCTTGTGGGGCTAAAAAGCCTGATACAGCTGACTTCGTGAGGGAGGAATTTCTTCCATTTGTGTCAGAGGGATTTGTGGCTCTGAACGAGCATACTACTCCTGTCCCAATATATATCCTAAGGGATACCGGAGCTTCTCAGTCACTTTTGTTGATGGACTCCTTGGAGTTACGTGATGAGACCGCTTCAGGGGATTTCATACTTGTACAAGGTATTGAAGGGAGGACTGTATCTGTACCCCTGCGCTCTATATTCTTGAAGTCAGATTTAGTTACAGGACAGGTAAAGGTGGGACTTAGGTCAAGTCTACCTATAAAGGGTGTTTCTCTGTTGCTAGGCAATGACCTGGCTGGGGGCAAAGTAGTTCCCCCTGTACATCTTACTTCACAGCCGAGCACTGAAGATGGGGATGAGGACCCATCTCTGTATCCTTCTTGCGCAGTGACTCGTGCTATGGACAAGAAGGCTAAAGAAGAAGATGATGTGGTGCCGTCCAGTACATTGAATAGTCAGGACTCAGGTGGTTCGCCTCATGACTCTGATTGGCCTACTATGGTTTCTCCGTTTGAGGACTTATCAGATACTTTTATCAGTTCTCTATTCAGCCAGCCGGATGGGTCTGGTGATTCTGATGTGTCTGGAGACTTGTCTCTGTCCAGAAAGCGGTTGATTGAGGAGCAAACTAATGATCCTGAAATTTGTGTACTAAAGAGGAGAGCCCTTCCTGATAAAGAAATAGACGCAGTTCCAGTTGGGTATTATCTCAAGGATGGTGTGTTGATGCGGAAGTGGCGCCCTCCTGATATCCCTGCCAATGCAGATTGGGCAGTGGTCAGGCAAATTGTTGTTCCGAAGGTCTATAGGAATGAGATCTTAACAATGGCTCATAGTTTACCTTAAGGAGGTCATCTTGGTGTTAACAAGACTGTTGATAAGATCATGAAACACTTCTTTTGGCCTGGGCTTCGGAAAGACGTTTCCAACTTTTGCAAAACCTGTCACACTTGTCAAGTAGTTGGAAAACACCAGTTAGACCCACCTGTAGCTCCATTGCAGCCTATCCCAGCATTTGGGGAGCCATTCTCTAGGGTCATTGTTGATTGCGTTGGTCCATTACCCAAGACTAGATCTGGAAATCAGTACTTGTTGACAATCATGTGTGCATCTACCAGATTCCCCGAAGCCATACCTCTACGTAACATCAAGGCAACTGCAATCTCGAAGGCTTTGATAAAGTTCTTCACGTTGTTTGGCCTTCCCAGGGAAATTCAGTCAGACTAGGGTAGCAATTTCACTTCAGGATTGTTTCAGCAGGTTGTGTATGAACTAGGTGCAAAGCAGATTCTTTCTAGTGCCTATCATCCAGAAAGTCAGGGTGCTTTAGAGCGGTTTCATTCCACTCTCAAGACAATGATGAGGACTTATTGTTATGACCATGAGAAAGACTGGGATGAAGGGGTTCATTTGCTGTTGTTTGCAGCTCGAGAAGCAGTGCAGGAGTCTACTGGATTCAGTCCATTTGAGCTAGTGTTTGGTCATGAAGTGAGAGGACCTTTGCTATTATTGAGTGAACAATGGCAAGAGAAAGAGCCGCATATCAGTCTGTTAGACTATGTTAGCAAGTTCAAGGAAAGATTGCGTGCAGCTTGTGACTTGCCAAAGAGAACTTGAAATCAAGTCAGGGAAAAATGAAAACTTGGTATGATCATAAGGCTAGAAGCCGTGAGTTTAAACCAGGAGAAAAGGTCCTTGTGTTGTTTCCCTTGCATTGCAGGCTAGATTTCATGGTCCTTATGAAATTCTGACAAAACTCAATGATCTCAATTACATTGTGAAGACTCCAGATCGGAGAAAACCAAAACAATTGTGTCATATTAACATGCTAAAGCCTTATCATGACAGAAATGCTAGGGTTGCAGCTGTCACTTCAGATTCTCCAATGGTCGAAACGTGTGAAGATGAGGGGGAGTTTCAAGATGATGAACCAAGAATTAAAGCTGAAGTTCTTTCATGTAAATTGTCAAACACTGAAGTGTTGCAAAATCTTGATGTAAAACTCCAGCACTTAGAACCCTCACAGAGAGATCAGTTTGAAAGGTTGATCAAGAAATAAGAGGATTTGTTTCCTGATCTTCCAAAGAGAGTTACTATAGCCTCTCATGATGTAGTTGTTGGTGATGCCAAACCAAAAAAACAGCATCCATACCGGATGAATCCTGAAAAGAGAAAGATTGCTGAGAAAGAGGTTGAGTACATGTTAAAACATGATATTATCAGACCCTCCAACTCCGATTGGAGTTCACCCTGTGTGCTAGTTCTAAAACCTGATGGAAGTACTAGATTCTGTACAGATTATCGCAAAGTCAATGCTGTAACTAGAACTGATGTGTTTCCAATGCCTAGGATTGATGATTGTATTGATAGAGTAGGGCAAGCAAAGTTTCTGACCAAGATTGATTTATTGAAGGGTTATTGGTGTGTGCCTTTAACTGAGAGGGCCAAGAGCATCTCTGCTTTTGCCACACCATCTGGGTTGTACCAGTATGAAGTCCTACCCTTTGGGATGAAAAATGCCCCAGCCACATTCCAAAGGATGATACAGTCTACAATCGCCGGATTGCCACACACGGGTGCATACATCGATGACCTGATCACATGGAGTGACTCCTGGGAAGAACATCTAAAAGATGTAGAGACGTTGTTCCAGCGCCTGACCCAGGCTAACCTGACTGTTAACCTGAGCAAGAGTGACTTTGGTTGTGCTACTGTCACCTATCTTGGCTACGTCATAGGCCAGGGTAAGGTGGCGCCCATAAATGCTAAAGTCCAAGCCATCATGGACTTTCCAGTTCCTGACAACAAAAAAGCTTTGCGCCGCTTCCTTGGAATGATCGGGTACTACCGCAAGTTCTGCAAGAACTTTGCTGAGATTGCTCTCAGTCTAACTAACCAACTGAAGAAAGGCGTAAAGTTCACTTGGGATGATGCATGCCATAGAGCCTTCGATCGCCTGAAGTCTCTGCTGTGTCACTTCCCCGTGCTCAAATCTCCTGACTTCAACAAACCGTTCTCCATCGCGGTCGATGCTAGCGACCAAGCTTGTGGATCTGTGCTCCTACAGAAAAGTGACTCTGATGACAATGAGCATCCCGTGGCATACTTCTCCAGGAAGTTCAATCGCCACCAAAGGAACTATTTCACAATAGAGAAGGAGCTGTTGGCTCTGGTCCTTTCTTTACAACACTTTGAGGTTTATGTTTGTACAGGACAAAAGCCAATGATTGTGTACACTGACCACAATCCGTTAATGTTTTTGAGTAAGATGAAAAACAAGAATCGGAGATTGTTGAATTGGAGTTTGATTTTACAGGAGTTTGACTTGGAAATTAAGCATGTGAAGGGTACAGACAATGTAATTGCTGATTGCTTATCCCGTGTTTGAATGTGTTTATATATATCATGTGTTTGAATATTGTATGATATGTATATATAGACAAGTGTTCACTTAACCATTTTGTATTGAAAAGAAAAATTTTGCCTTTATGAGTCAAAATTATTCCCTTTTGGAATGGAGGTGTAATGTGAATATAGGCCACTAGATGGCAGTATTTACTTTTTTTTTGTTAAGCTCAGACTGGAGTCATGTTTAGACATGTCCTGGACATGTCTGGGGCAAGTCTCAGAAAATTAAAAAAAAGAGGTCTAAATGTGGGTGGGGTCTGCAAAAACGTATATAAGGAAAAGAATTGAGACAGTAAAGTAGTAGGAGAAATTGCAAGAAGATGACCAGACCTGCCATTCTGTTCAAGACCTGTGACGTTTCTTTTGTGGATTTCTTTGCCTGTGTTTGAGCATTTTCATCATCCAGGACATCACCAAGCCACCCCCCCCCCCCCGAAAAGGGATTGTAAATATTTATGTTTTGTACATAATTCAATCTTGGTCTTTAGGTTAGTTAGTTGTTATTGTCTGTTTAATTAAATGTGTTTAAGTTTTAAATTGTGTCTGTCATCCCTTGCTGTTGCTGTTGTGTTATAAATGTAAGAACAAATTGGGGCCATAACAATGGCTTTTCATTTTTTTCACTATTTAAAAAACAAATTTATAGGAAAAATATCTATAGTTAGTTCATAATAGTTCATAATTAGGTCATGCATGTAGCCAGAATAAGATTTGTAATATTGCGCACAGAGCAGCTATATTTTTATCATAAAAACTGACCGGCGAATAACATGACACCTGTATATGAACTCAGTAGCTGGGTCAATGGTGCTGACCTGCACCTGATGGAGTTAATCTCTGTTGCACCAACGAACAGGACGAGCCAAACCTGCAGGCAAATACTGACCAGCACAGAGTCCACACATGCTCAGTGTCACCAGCAAATAACATGATTAGACCGTATATATATATATATATATATATATATATATATATATATATATATATATATATATATATATATTTGGTCAGCGTCCGCACCCATCCCAGGAAAATCCTCCCACCTTTGATTTTTAAGAAGTTTCCATTTTCAAAAAATCCGTGAAAATTGCACCAAAATGACAGAGAAAGATGCTCAGACTATCTGTTCATCTTACCATCACTGAACCCTTAATGCGTTCTGCAGATTTGATCATGCATTTATGTAAATGGAGAAGACAACATTTTTTTTTCAGAAGGTTCCATATATTTTGAGGCTATTAAATATTAAGAACAAAATGTCAAAATGGTTGCGTAGAACAGGCAATGAATGAATGAATCCTGATGTAAAAAAGAGCATTTTGCCAGAAGTCTGGAGTAAAGGTTAGATGTCAGGGGGGGACTTCACTTTACGGGCCAATGTTTCACTGCGCCTGTAATCTGGCACAATTAACAGCATCAGCATTAGTCCTGTAATCTCCCAACATGATCAGGCAAACAGTGCCGTAATGGGATTAGCCTAAAAAAGTCAGCACGTATGGCTAATTTTGGGAAAGGCACACTCCATTCTGGATAATTCTATCCAATGAGTGCACTCCAGGGTGTGACAGCAGCACCAGTCAGAAGAGATAAGTGTTGTGTAATGTTCACAGTATAAATAGACGCTGCTCACTTATAGAACCAGAGCCTTGTGTAAGAGCCGAGGTAATTACTCAAGAATATCTGATTCTCTGGCACAGTGTTTCCCAACTGGAGGTCTGAGGACCTGCGGCAGTCCCTGGCATTATTACAGGATGGGATCATTTATTTCTTTAAAAAATGACAAAGTTGGCACATGATGGGTTTTCAATGGCATCTGATTTTGATATCTTACACCATTGTAAAAATACAGTTGCCGACAGCGCTCTAAGGTTAAGTTTGTACACTCTCAAGTAGGGCTACCCCATTAGCCATTCTGCAGCTGAGCTAACCTCTGCTTACTGGTTAAAATAGACGGGCGGCTTCTAAAACATTATGTCTCGTCTGCTGATGGCAACCATCTGGCACTGGATCCCTGAGACGAATAGATGAAAATGGACAACAGAAGAAGGAAAGATAGTTATATCATATTTGGAAGAACATCAACAGAGGCACTAGGTACCACATCTGCTTAGTTTTTCTGAGTGGAGAAATATTTACATATTATTCAAGGAAGCCTCCACATTTTCTCCTTTGTCTAAACCAGTGATTCTCAACATCATTCCAAGGGACTCAGTGTCTAAACTGGTTTTTGTTCCAACCGCAAATTCAATCATGATATTACCCAGTCTGCTCATTTGTCCTATTTTCGTGCATTTCAAATATAAAAGAATCCTTTGCCCTCTCATATTTTGAAAGAAAAAATAACTTTTCAATATATTGGCGCTGTCTTTTGTATTTCAAGTTTGACTATCATTTCGTGTCTCATGAATGATTAGTTTTTGTGACCACGTGTCAATTTCTGTTCATCAATTATGAATGTATTAATTTGTAATTTTTCGGTTCATTTTTCCCTTCTTTTTATCCAGTTGTATCCAATATATCACAATGTGGATATGGAATTTTTATTCTTCATGGCATGCATTGATATTTCTGTCAACATTTCTACTTGAAAGGCTAAATAACTGTTGTAATGTAAAATGCACCTAATTGAGACAAATTGGATAAATGCTGGATAAATTCCTATCATTGCAATATTGATTATAACACAAAAAAACCAGCAGACAGAGAGGACCCCAACAGTGATGCTCAGAGCCACTGCTCTAAATTTGAAGCATGTGTAGAGATGGACACGGCCGTCTGTCACTCAAGAGCTGCCACCTCTGATGTCCACCTCATCCATCCGAGCCTCAAGTGTCACTTCTAATCGCCAAAGCTAAAGAAACCAAACATAATTGCTGAGGAGTTGATTTCTCCATTAGTGCCTACTATCAAAGACAATGGTCCACTGACATACAGTTGACTGAAACGGTCCACTATCATACAGGTGACTGAAACGGTCCACTATCACACAGGTGACCGAAACGGTCCACTATTATACAGTTGACTGAAACGATCCACTATCATACAGGTGACTGAAACGGTCCACTATCACACAGGTGACCGAAACGGTCCACTATTATACAGGTGACTGAAACGGTCCACTATCATAAAGGTGACTGAAACGGTCCACTATCACACAGGTGACCGAAATGGTCCACTATCATACAGGTGACTGAAACGGTCCACTATCATACAGGTGACTGAAACAGTCCACTATCATACAGCTGACTGAAACGGTCCACTATCATACAGGTGACTGAAACGGTCCACTATCACACAGGTGACCGAAACGGTCCACTATTATACAGGTGACTGAAACGGTCCACTATCATAAAGGTGACTGAAACGGTCCACTATCACACAGGTGACCGAAATGGTCCACTATCATACAGGTGACTGAAACGGTACACTATCATACAGGTGACTGAAACAGTCCACTATCATACAGGTGACTGAAATGGTCCACTATCATACAGGTGACTGAAATGGTCCACTATCACACAGGTGACTGAAACGGTCCACTATCATACAGGTGACTGAAACGGTCCACTATCGTACAGCTCAGTGTGCCGCAGGTTTAACGCGATGCCAGTTGACATCAGTGCTCAGCAAGAGGACAAGCTGAAACAGGTCACCTCTTTTGCTATCCAATTAGATGAGTCACCTGACATTAATAGGAGAGTACAGCTGGCTGTTGCTGTTTGCGTCAGAAATGATGCAGACATCAGCAAACGTATCCTGTTCTGCTGGTTACCTCCCAGCAAAGGCTCGAGTGAGGACATTTTTAACTGGTTTTACTCACGTGGACCACTTGCTGGACTGAGAGCACAGACATCACGGCACCCATGATGGGTCAGCTCTGCGGATAAATCTTTCCAAATCTTTGGACATTCACACTTTCTTCTTACTTGTTAAAGAAATAAGCATCCTATATTTAGCAAAAAAATTTTTGAATCTATGAAACTAACCAGCATTTGTTGTCATATTTTCTGACCATACCATTTTTATTTTATCTTTCAAGGGCAGTCATACGGCCATAATGAGTCTGCAGCTGAGCGACTCTCTCAGTACCGCAAGACGTGCTGCACTTCCTTTCTGCTTCTTATTGACCTTTTAGCCCAATAAGCCCCAAAACAGCTCGAATAATTCAGCTGTTGGAAAATATAAGGAGCTTGTATGTCTGCTTACGTTGCATAATATGGACTCTTTGAGAATGACAAAATTTCAAACAAAATTTCAACACTTTTCAAACAGATAAATTATTCTCTTTTACTTTTAAATTAAACTGTTTTATTTTCTCTCAGTAAAGCATGCTGCGACATTAGCAAAATGCATCCTACCTTTAGACTGGCACTGCATGTTGGTTCTCACAGGAAACATCCCTCAGTCACGACTGACATCCCTGAGCAGGTCCATGATTTTCACATTCCCCTGAAGTTCAGGTTATATGACAGGTATTTGCATCACTGTCGATATACACTGAAGCAGTCGCTGTGAGTGGTGTATCAATTCAGTGTCCGCAACCTTGGCCTTGTGCTGAAGTGAAATGTGTTAAATGCGACTGTTCTTAATTTATACAGGCTTGCAGCTATGTAAGGTTCGCTACAGTAAATTCAAGCTTGCGGGTATGTAAACTTCGCTACAGTAAATGCAGGCCTGCGGGTATGTAAACTTCGCTACAGTAAATGCAGGCCTGCGGGTATGTAAACTTCGCTACAGTAAATGCTGGCTTGCGGGTATGTAAACTTCGCTACAGTAAATGCAGGCTTGCGGGTATGTAAACTTCGCTACAGTAAATGCAGGCCTGCGGGTATGTAAACTTTGCTACAGTAAATGCAGGCCTGCGGGTATGTAAACTTCGCTACAGTAAATGCAGGCCTGCGGGTATGTAAACTTCGCTACAGTAAATGCAGGCCTGCGGGTATGTAAACTTCGCTACAGTAAATGCAGGCCTGCGGGTATGTAAACTTCGCTACAGTAAATGCAGGCCTGCGGGTATGTAAACTTCGCTACAGTAAATGCAGGCCTGCGGGTATGTAAACTTCGCTGCAGTAAATGCAGGCTTGCGGGTATGTAAACTTCGCTACAGTAAATGCAGGCTTGCGGGTATGTAAACTTCGCTACAGTAAATGCAGGCCTGCGGGTATGTAAACTTCGCTACAGTAAATGCAGGCCTGCGGGTATGTAAACTTCGCTACAGTAAATGCAGGCTTGCGGGTATGTAAACTTCGCTACAGTAAATGCAGGCTTGCGGGTATGTAAACTTCGCTACAGTAAATGCAGGCCTGCGGGTATGTAAACTTTGCTACAGTAAATGCAGGCCTGCGGGTATGTAAACTTCGCTACAGTAAATGCAGGCCTGCGGGTATGTAAACTTCGCTACAGTAAATGCAGGCCTGCGGGTATGTAAACTTCGCTACAGTAAATGCAGGCCTGCGGGTATGTAAACTTCGCTACAGTAAATGCAGGCCTGCGGGTATGTAAACTTCGCTACAGTAAATGCAGGCTTGCGGGTATGTAAACTTCGCTACAGTAAATGCTGGCATGTGTTTAGGCCATTAATGTCAAGTAGGAATTGAAACACTGATTACAAAAACCCCACAAGTCAAGTGTGACTTATGGGGTTTTAGTAAGAGGTGCTTCAATTATGGTTAAATATATGAGCATTTTCATAAAAATAACAAATCTATTTATAAAAATAAGAATCATGTATGCCTGGATTAAGCCAGATGCTGAGTCAGCTTAATCATGGAAAATTCAGAATGTAATGGGCTTTAAGAATTATGAATGTAAGAATACTAAAAAAAAAAAAGAATTATGTAGCGCATGGGTGAATTTTTCTGCCTTCAGATGGACAAAGGCATAATCTCAGAAGGCCCAGATCATAAATGATCGTCTTTGATGGAAGACTAGAGTGTCAGGAACTTTTGGCCAAAGTTGTGCCATGCATCCACTTGTAATAACCACATGTTCACGTATGAACAAGCAAAAGCCTGCAAAAACGCATAGCATAAACACATATTGTATTATGTCAGCTACATTCATCAATCTAGTTTGAAAAAGTAGATGCGCCATCGTGCAGCGCTGTATATTTCCACAGCCTGCTCTTGTGCCCCCACAACAACTGAAAAAGCACTGGTGTCAAGAAATGAAGGGGCGTGGTGATTAATTCAGTGGCACCAAGAGTTTATGTTGTATCGCACATTTACTTATTTATTTATTTGTTTTTCATCTCATGGGTATTACAGATATATCATCTATGGCTATGTAAAGCTGATCTTAATGAGCATGAATCACAAGCTTTTTTGCATCTCAGCTTATTGCATGTTTCTGCTTTTGAAGTCAATAATTAGTCATCATTTACAGGGCCGGATTGACACAGTGCTATGCCCCAGGGTGAAAAAAAAGTTGCTTAACATGGCTTATAGAACGCAGCAATGGACCACTCTTCTCTTTGATAATACTAGTGTTTCATTTACTAACAACACAACTGGCATACAGCAATAATGACAGCTAAAGCACCAGCTGAACAAGCCTTCAAAAGAAGATTGCCAATGGTGATGATAATAACGGTGCCTTCAAGGACAGTGTGACAACCCTGCTGCCTTCGGGGCGGTGCCCAAAACCTTAATTATGAGAACTTTCCATCCAGTCACTAAAATGGCAGCTAACTTGGGTATTGAAATTTATGGCAACACATTTACATTTACTAAATACTAAGAACTGAAATTCTGTGGCAGAGGGTTTTAAAAAGGGAAAGGCTTTGTGCAGTGAACTCACTATTGTCAGCTTCTGCGATCATGCTAACGTACTCCGTCCCCGAGTTCAGCTGTTCCCGTCAGCCCATCTGCGACAGGCTCCTGTTAACGTCAGCTAATGTTATGTACTGCTGCATCTGCCTCATTAGTATTAGCCTCTAACGTACATGGCTAACTTTTGTAACGTAAGAACTTCCTCTAGCGCTGGAGGAACAGAATTGACGGGCGGAACAGTTGCCTCACTACCGACAGCTTCTTTGCCGCGAGTAATGTTTTAACAGCAGGATATTTCTGGTACATTCGGTAGCGTGGATATCTTTCCTACTTTTTTATTCTGCTATTTTCCGATTAGCACAAAACCCTCTGTTGCTTCCCCTGCCGCTCAGTGTGTTGTACCACGTTATGTCAGTGCGAAGGCACATCGTTGTGATCAGCAACTGATTAGAGATCAGTGCCCATTCAGTTTCTAAATGGCGGGATTCTTGCTCAGATTGCAACACTGATCTGGGACCAGTCTGGCCTTTCCGTGACTTTGGCAGGGCAGTTCCAAATCGCAGTTTTTAATTTATATTCTTTTTTTTAATATTCTCTTTTGATATCAACAGTTAAGTTTGAATTTGTTAATAATATACATATGCATCTCTTACGATTAAAATAATAATAATAATAATAATAATAACTGAGGATTGGTGAATCATGTGATGCCCCTCCCAGCATGATGCCCCACTGTAGGCACACCAGTCATTATATGGATGATCCGGCCTTGATCATTTAAATAATGTGACTTTATTAAAAAGGAAACTTTTTAACCCCATGAAGTAAGGAATGGCAGCTTATGCACACATAAACCTCTCAAATAAGGCTTTTCATCTTTTGACCTTCACTTCACAATGAGGTAAATGAGTTGTGACCTGAGCACAATCTGTTAACTCAGTCAGCTACATTTTACTTCTGAACTATTTTCCACTCTCTTAATTATTCGCCAACTTTAACTTTACCAGATCCAATTTGTCATAGAACCGAGAAATTAAAGCCAATAGTCTTTTGTCAACTTTATTGTACGGGTTAATTTCGAACAAGTGATTGAAAAGTACAAACAAACCCAACTGCTGAAGTCTGTGCCCGTAGGAAAAATCTGTTGCTCAATCTCATCTCTTGAGATGAATTTGAGCTTCTCATATTTGTATCATTCTGTGATCATTTGTTTCTGAGTTACTTCTCCTAAAGGTCCCTTAGGCGCAAGAGATAAGCTAAAAAGAGACAAGACATCACTGAGACAAAGGAGGTTGAGTTCAGATAACCATTTGAGCAATACTTGTGAAGTGGGATAAACAGAGGAGATCTCATAATTGCATGCCCCTGATCTCAATTATGTCTTGGTTATTTTGAAGGAGAATTAAAGAGAACAACTCAAAAAAGCCTTCAAAATCCTCCAAGCAGTGGGATGCAGAATTAGGTTTTTTGGGAAAACTTTTATTCGGTTTTGCCTGTGATTACCGTAGTAATCTTTTTTTTTTTTTTTTTAACTGTTCTCTTTAATTCTCCTTCAAAATAGTCAAGACATAATTGAGAACAGGGGCATACAATTATGAGATCTCCTCTGTTTATCCCACTTCTCAAGTATAACTCAAATCATTATCTCAAATCAACTTCCTCTGTTTCAGTGATGTCTTGATTCTTTTTAGCTTATCTCTTGCTCCTAAAGGACCTTTAGGAGAAGTAACTCAGAAACAAATGATCACAGAATGATACAAATCTGAGAAGCTGAAATTCATCTCAAGAGACGAGATTGAGCAGCAGATGAGCAAGACACTTTTCCCATGGGTGGTTCTGTGTGGCACCAGCCCGGCAAGAGCCCTAAAGATGGAGCCCAGACAACAAGGTGGGCCGTTCTTTACTGTAAAGATTGAACTGATTGGATACAAAAGCACAAATGGCAGAGAAAACCAATGAATCATCAACAGAGGGGGGCTGGAGGTACATTCAAAAAATAACACTGGGAGGTGATTGGTTGAACAGCCAGAATGATGGGTAAGGGGGAGGCGAAGAGAACCTCCTTCTGCCACCAATTCCAAGAATTAGCTCGTTCAAATAAGTTACCATTTTTGCTAAATACAAAGCCGTTACCTAATAGTCTCCCAGTTCACATGTAACTTTACATCACTCTCTTCATAATAGCTCAATAAACTGTGACCTACACGCATTCCGTTGCCACATTTAGCTGCATTGCACTTTTTCTGGCTACCTATCTTGTAAAACAGAAAGATTTGAGACAATTATTCCTAGACCGAGCAGATTTCTAACTATATGGCTAATACATGCAAACCTTAACAATCGCCCCCTCTCGCAACACAGAAAGATAAGCAATCAATTAACAATTTATAAGTTTGGGCAGTAAACAAACTCAGCACTGATATTACACGAATGCATGCATGTTTGAACAAGGTTCATCAGTCAGTCTCTCAGCAAGTCAGTCTGTCAGAAAGGGACAAATGCTCCCACAGACTATACCCTTTGGGTCCCGCATAATGAAGTAAATGTCTTATACTCAATTATTTTAATACTGTGGGATTTCCACTATATATGGTACTACATTACTTTAGCAGCCTATTACTATCTAGTGGGTTGGAAGAATGGTGCGAAACTTGAAAAGGGTTAAGTGCCCAAAAAAGGTTGAGACGCACTGCTTTAGCAGGAAGGCAAATGCCTGCTCTGTGACCCCAAAGCAAAGGATGTGAGGGAAAGTCCACAGTGGGGAGAAAAATCTTAAAACTGCGGTGAGGAAAAAAACTCCGGGATGGTAAGAATCTCAGGAGGATTGTGGAGTCCATACTCACATTAATGATGCATTCATGAAACTTTGAAACAGCCTGGAAAAGTTACAGAAGTGGCAGGTATTTCAAGTGCTTACTCTGCACATCTGTAATCACTGGGGAGATCCAGTGTCTGCTCTCCCATTCATTTTCTGCACAAACCGCAGAGACTCTCTCCTCAGAATCACACCTCACCTGTTAACATAGCGGCTAGTAGTTTCTCCCCCCTTTGAAAGTGGAAGTAATGGGCCTTGGTAATGTAAAGACTGAAATAAGCACTGCTTCAACTTCTGTGACAGGAGCTATCAAGCTAACACTAGCCACCAGGCTTTCAGTCCTGTGCATTCATGCATGCATTAGCTCTGAAGCTAATACTATCAAACAGGGTGTTCCATGCATTGTATTAGTACTTACATCACATCTTGCAGTTGATCCTCTTTTTTTCCATCATAACAAAATAAGTGAACGGCAATCCATAGCTTGGGTATAAGTACATTTCTCTATTCAAAGCACATAGAAAATTCACGGCTGGTAGATGAACACCTTGTGGGACTGCCTTTCACTTCACCTGTAATACGAGCACCTGGACAACAACAGGCAGATACAAGGAGTAAGACGATTAAGTGCAAAGGAAATAAATTTTATAACTGTCAGCGAATCAGAGGGAAGGAGCCTGTTTTAACAGTGCTGGACACATATATTAACACCAAATGTGTGTGTGTGTGTGTGTGTGTATGTGTGTGTGTGCGCGTGTGACTAGTGCTCAGCAGGAGGGCTTGATACAAGCCAATCCAGCCAATGATGAGCCAGCAAAGCCCCTGCCCCGCCCCTCATAAGGATCCTCAGAGTTGTGGAGTTCAGATGACAGCCCACAGGCGGCACTTCAGGTGCTTCGATGCACAGCTGGAAGACCAATCCCAGTGCTGCATTCCCCACTCTCCTGATTATGTCACTTCCTGCCTCTGTTCCACTTCCTGGCTGGGCCACGCCCCCAGGAGGCCTGCTTGGATGGAGGATGCCTTGGCTGCAAGGCCACAGCTCCGGCGACAGCGAAAGCGTGTGGTGCTGGTGCGGAACAGTGACCCCACTGTCCGGAGGAACATTATCCTGAACCCACGAGCATTGCGCAGCCTGCGGCTCTTCCTGGAGGAAGTTTCTGAACTCCTGCACTTCCGCGTCCACAAACTCTACACCCTGGATGGGCGCAAGGTGAGGACTGTGGCCTGAGCTCCTCCTGCATCTTTCTGAAGGAGTACAGCACTGCTCTTTATTCTAATTGTACTGCAACCAATGCTAATACTGCTAATGTAAATGGTGGTACAGCTAACACTGCCACTGCTAACACACACACTGTCATCTCTACTGTTTGGATACCTCTAATAGTTTGGAGCCAGACTTTGAGCGAGGAGCGCTGTCTTGGACATGTTAATGCTGATCAAAATACTCAACACAAAATACTGAAAAATATAGCAACCTGCCGGAAACAGACACAAAAATTAGCCCTGATGAAGAGTTATCCTTTTTTACGACAGCACTGCACATCGCCTGTATGCCCGTCGGAGAATTTTTTCCCCCATGAAGCACAAAATGTGCTCAAAGCACTGCTTTTGCTGAATTAAAAGGGCTGTGTGCGTAGATGCACCCAAAGATGCACTGAATTAATGCCCAACTGGCAAATACACAGCATCACACAGGCCTGCGGTGTTTCGTCCTCGGGGTGACATTTGGCCAAGACTCTGGAAGTTCTGGACTTAATCCAGCAGCTTCCTGTTTATCAGCTCTGGCAAGGCCACTGCGGCGCTGCGCTCTCAGGCCAGAGCGCCTATTAGCTCTGTCCTTCTTGTACTGACGGAGAGAACATGCTCTAATGGGGCCAGTTAGAGCTCTGATGCTCCCTCTGCCTCCACTGGGAGCTTTTAGGGAACCCAAACCTTCCACTGGGAGCTTTTATGGGACAGTGCCATCGGCCCAGTTCAGCTGGAGGGGCAGCATGAGTGATGTCTGCACTTGCTGTGGGAAATTAAAAGTTTCTCCCTGTGAGAAGCAACTTTACTGACATAAAAGCAAGATCTCGCTACTGATTCAGGAAGCTCTTCATGGGGAAACATTACACTTTATAGCTAACTAACGAGTATAAATCTAAAACGATACAAGTTATAGCTTAAAAGTTATGCTTTGTCATGAAATATATATATATATATATATATATATATATATATTTGTTCTTGTCACAATCCTTTTGCTGAAACAAACAACCGGAGTGATTAGAGTAATTTTTTTAGCAAATTGCTTTCTGCTGAACCAATGCATTAATTAGCATCATTTTCAGTGAGTGCTGTCAGTACTTGATTACTGACAATAAGTACTGTAAGTATATGATTTGCATCACCGTCTGTAAATGCTCTCTGCTTATGATTAGCATGACTGTCAGTAAGTGCTGTGATTTCTCAAACTGGCCCGGTTGGAGTCTGGATTCATATCTGCACCTCCTGGGAGGAAGAAATGAGAAAATTCTCCTGTCTGTATTTTTAGCCAGGATCACTAACCAAAGCCCAGTTATATCTATTCATCTTGCTCAGAGCAGAGCTATTCTAAAACTGCAGAAACAGGTCAGCATGCAGAAAACTTGGTTCTGCTCTCAGTAAGAGAAGGCGCTCAAAGGCCCGATTAATAACACTGAGTGTCCTGGGTTGTGTCCACAGAATATAAGGCCTGAAGTGGCACAGAACCGCTCTGGTCTTGAGTTTAATCTGCTGCTCATTTTGCCAGAAAAAACACGACTGACTGAGACAGAGCATCCTGTGCATGCGCAGAATTGTTAGTAACTTCATAATATGGACTAACTATGCTGACACATTTTGCACACAATCACTGACATTGACTCATGGACAGAATTATCATAGCACTGAATGGAATGACTGCCTTACACTGAGCAAATACATATTCAGTCATTTAAAGCAAAGCAGAGTGAACATGAGCGTTCAGCGCTCTCATCTGAACTGCGTTTATTCATTCTGCTGTTTCAATGCAGAAAACCTGGAGCATTCAGTCAACCTGACCCATGCAGGTGTGTAGAAAACAGAGGTTTCATGCATGACTAATGGACTATTTTGATGACATTACCTCTCTCGAAGGCACCAGGAGTTTATCCCTGCAGATGGATAGTATAAAATATCAGTTTATGATGCTCTGTCATGGTGCAAAGCAGAGGGAATAAATCATGTAGCTAATAATGATTCTCTCCATAATGGAATATAACAAGTTACCGCCCCGTCTCCTGCATCAGCAGCATGCTGTACTCTGTATCGCCGCCGCATAACCACCCTGCTGCTGAAGTAACCATATAATCACCGATCTTGGGTTATTATCACCTATTAATCTGAAAGGGTTTACATTCAGGGTTCCCTCAGAACTGCTCGTTTGTGATGATGACGTACTCAGTGCTTTAAAGGGGCTCATTGTATTTGCACATGTGCAGTTTGCATTAACACGATGGTTAAATGATCAAAACACGGCATAGGAAAATGAAGATTACAGATGTTCGGGTTTCCCCTGCATGTTTGCTGGCTTTGTGTTTGATATCGCATGAATCTGTCACTTCCTTTTGCCTAGAACAGCAGTAGTCCCCAGGACAGCATCTTTTCGACCTTGTGACGTATGTTTAAAAAATTAATCATTAGAAAATTAAAGGGCTTAGGCACAGTGTGCATGTATCTGTGTATGGCCACACTAATGATAGGTATGTGTGTGTGTCTGTGTGTTTCAGATTGACAGCACACACACCCTATTGCAGTGTCCCAGTGTGCTGGTGTGTGTGGGGCGGGAGCCGGTTCACCCTCCCCTGCTGCAGACCCTCAGGAGGAAAGCAGAGGAGAGACTCCCGCCAGTGTCCCCAGCGCCCCGCTGTGTCACCAGTGCGAGGGGGCTGGAGGCTGCGAGAGATGGTGGGTCCTGATGCACGGATCACACGTTCAATAATACAGCCTATTTTATGCTAAGCAGTTCCTCTGAATTCAGGGGCAGCATATATGATATACTGTATACAGTCTGTTCATGAATTGTTTCATACCTGTGACTCTGCTTGTCAAGTCTGAACTTGAAGAGCCACAATCATTATTTGCTATGAAGTCTTGCACAATCCAATCTATTCGAACGGTTTCTTCAAAATCTTTAAATGTTTCTTTCTTCCTATTTCTCAAATGCAATTTCTATAGCAAACTTGGGACCTGAAACGAAGCAGAGTATCATCCACCCAAGATCTGATTCTACGACCCGAACGAGGAGGAACTCACCGTCCTCAGAAAAGTCCTTCCCTAACCGACTGAACTCCACATCTCTGGGGAATTCTGGATTTCCTGGTGCCTGTCAACAGATTAAACACAGCCTGTCGGGTGATGATATTGAGAAGAGGGTTATAGTCCACGAGAATGGGAGCCTTTCGATGGAGATGAAAGTGCGTTTCCATCTTTTGAACAATGAGGTGCTCCACTGGTCTACTGAGGTGAAGAAATCAGCTGGAACCAAAACAGACACAGGATGTAACTGCTGCCAAATCAACTCTGAAAGTTGCTCAGAGACAGAATCAATCTCTGCATATGAGGCTCAGGATGCTGACATGACAAGACTCTTCCAAAGACATCTGGAGGATCCTCACTGTCAGTACTGCTGTGCTCAGTGCCTGGAGTATGAGATCTGGAAGAGCCAGAAGCGCTTGAATCTGCAAACTGTGCGGCACATAAGATCATCAGGTTCTAGTGCTTCCTCACATACTGTTCTGTGCAAAAAGTCATCAGTCGACAGCATGAGCACCATGTCCCTTTCCAGCGAGGAGTATGTGGAACAGATGGTTGAAAAGGTAGAGAAAGGGGATGCCACCGTTGAATATTGCACAATAAGTCACTGCTATAGTCACAGTGAGGTCTGCTCAGTTACCACAGCATCAAAGAGCACAGGAGAAGAATACGAGGACACAACTAATATCCAAACCTGTGGTACCACGCAACCTGTTGGTGCTGGCTCTGTCCATTCAAGGGGCTCCCAGATAGACCAACTCAGTGTGACGATCACACAGGTCTCAGATGAGGATGATCGACCAATTTCTGCAATAAGCAATTCCTCCCAAGTGCTGCAGATGCTTAAGGAAGATCAGGATAATGACAGCGACCTCCCGCCAAGCATTTCCCAGGCGTCGTCATATTCCCATCAAGATTATTCAGAGGATGACACGGTCAAAAGTGCCTCATCAGTTGTCTGCAAATATGCATCACCCCTGCACCATTTGACTCTGAGGCCACACAACAAAACACCAGCCAGCTCAGGTCATTCAACAAGGTCGACAAAGTCCCACCAAGCTGCACTAACAAACCAGGTTGTAAACTCTTTTGAAAAGTGTGAAAATGGCACAAAAGAATCTGAGACAAGAGCATGTAGTGTTGTGTCACCAAATTCAAATACCTCTGCTAACTCCAAGAAATCTGACAAATCTAACTGCAGATCATGTGGGGGAGTCATTACACCACATTCAGTCATATCCCATTGCCACGGACAGACGAAAGATGAAAAGGTGGAGACCATTTCTCTGGTCTCTTTAGCAACAGCAGATGACGAGAGAGAGCAAAGAGTAACCAGAGCCCCAAGTACCCAGTCTGTCAGGTTGCAGACGTCCACAAGATCCATGAACTCTGAAGCACCTGAAAAAGCTGAACATAAAGTTGGACTCAAAGAAGAAGCAGAAAACAGATCCCAAAGCACCTTGTCCAATAAGTCACACATTTCTAGAAAATCTGTCAACTCAGAAGTTTCTAAAAAAGTAGAACAGGAAAACAGAGGTGAAGAAACAACTCAGGAGAGAGTTCCTGTGCAGCCAAATCCTTCTGCAGGCCATCAAGAGTCTCCAAGGTCTGAGAGTGGAAAACACCAGAGTGAGAAAGAATCAGAGAAAGAGGAGCACAGAACAGCGAGCTCATTGTCAGCAAATTCAAATGTTTCAATACGATCCAAGAAATCTAAAGGATCTGATAAAGCTGAAGATGACATTGACAGGGAAGAACAAGTACGAGATGGAGCCGCGAGCACACTGTCCGTTATTTCCAACACTTCCACAAGATCCAGGAAATCAAAGATGTCTGAAAAATGGCAGGAGAAAAGTGGAAAAGAAAAAGGAAATATCACTGACATCAGTGAGTTAGGAAGAGAAACTCGATCACTAAGTGCACAGTCAACAAAATCAGGCATTTCACCAGGACCCACGAGCTCCAGAGTTTCAGACAAAGCTCATGAATTGAAAGAAGAGGCAGAGGAAATTGGAACTAGAGCACCAAGCACAATGTCTTGCAAATCATGTGCCTCCACTAGATCCAGGACATCTAAAATGTCTGTAAAAGCTGCACATGCAATTGAAAGGGAAGGAAAAGATGGAGCTCGAGCCCAAAGCAGTCGGTCCATAAAGTCACCCGGGTCCATGAGATCTAGGGAATCACAAGCATCTACTAAAGCTGATGATACAAGCAGAGGTGAAGAGCCATCACAAGATAGAGTGTTAAGTGTTTGCTCAGTGAAGTCCCATCTCTCGGTCAGAGCCAGCGAGTTACAAGCTTCTGTAATATCTCCAGAGGATAATGGTGAAGGGGAAGACTGTGCTGCTGCTGGGAGCCGAGAGGAGGAGGGCGTACACCCAAGACCCATAAGCGCACTATCCAGCAAATCAAATGCATCTGAAAAATCTGTGACTTCCGAGTGGTCTGAGGCTGTTATCGAATTGAACACAGATGAGGAGGAAACACAGACTAGAGCCCCAAGTAACTTTTCAGGCAAATCATACTCTTCCACCAGATCCAGGAAATCTGAGATGTCTGAGAGAGGAAAGGAACATGGTGAAGGACAGAGAGACATTACTAATGATTTTGGTGAAGAAAAGCAAGAAAATCGATCTCTCAGTGCCCTCTCCATAAAACCTGATTTTTTAGTAGGACCCAGCAAGTCCACCATTTCAGAAAAAGATCCTGAACTGAATGCAGCAGAAGAAAAACAGGAAGAAGGAACTAAATCCCCCAGATCCCTGTCTGTCACGTCACACATTTCCTCTGCATCTGGGAAATCTCAAATATGTGGGAAAGTTGATGATCAGAATGGAGGGGAAGAGCCGTCTCAAGACAGAGCACTAAGCACGCTGTCTGTCAGGTCGTGCAATTCTGCGAGATCCAGTGGGTCTAAAGTACCTGAAAAACCTGAAGTAGCTAAGGCAGGAAAAGAGGAAGCAGAAAATAGAATGCCAAGTGTCCTATCTTCACAAACAAATGCTTCTGAAAGAGCCAAGAACTCCAGCACTTTACACTGTAGGTCATGTGGAAGACCTGACACCCCACACTCGATCCCCAACTCTGGAACTCATGCCATCGAAGGTGCAGCACAAGAAGTTTACCCTCCTGTGGAGGACAGAGATGATGTTGATGAGCCTGCAGCAGACACAGAGGAAAAACAATTCCGAGATCAAACCACTTCATCAATTAGTTCTGATATTTCTGCTAGAAATATGAAGTCCACAACAGAGGAAAATCTTTGTGATCTTAATCGAGAAGGAAAACGAGAGGGACATGAAGATACAGTATCAACAGCATCAAACAGCACGTCAAAGAGCTCAGTTCCTCAGAAAATGTCACTGAAAATAAGGGATGAAAACGGAACCAGTGAAGATGTGGATAGTGAGAATAGAGCGATGAGTGGAGCATCAAACTCATTTGCAGGTCTGTGCATGGCGGCAGCAGTGGAAAGAGAAGACAGAGAATCATCATCAGCCTCGATCAGCCAAGAGTGCCATGAGTGTGAGGGAGTTTGTTCAGCAGAGTCTGCGCTGTGTGACACCTGTATTGAGCCAGACATAAGGAATTTGGCACAGGGAATAACAGCCTCTGAAAACCAGCCCAAAGATGCATCGACAGACACAACAGAAACTGTCAAGGAAAGGGCAGGCAGTGTTTTATCCACAAAATCCAAAAAGAGCAACCAAACGCCCCGTGAAAGAGGTTTCACACCCACAACAACACTGGTTTCCACTGGACTTATGGATGAACAAGAATCTGCAACAATCAATGAAACCAGAGGATCTGCCGTTTCAGTCAGCTCTCAAGCTTCAGCTCAATCAAATAATTCTGCAAGTATTGGCTCTAGTCATCATAAAAAATGCCCCTCATTGTCTGTAGGATCCAAAATGGCTGATAATAATGAGATTCTGCACAGCGATGAAAAGTCAGATGACAGACTAAAGAGTGCAGCATCAACCAGGATGGAAACATCAGAGCAAAATGAAAGAAGCAAAAAAGGCAGCCATTTAAATGCTGAGAATGACAGAGCATCTTCTTCCATGTCAAAGTCATCCAGAGGTTCTATTCGTAAAAGCAGGGACTTGCGACCCTCCAGTAATGCCTCTCGTGTGTCATTACCCTCAGAGAAGGCTGAGGCAACTAAAAACTCATCAAATGAGACTCTCCAAAAAGTTCCTTCAAGGGGTGTCTCGAGTGCCTCGGTAAAGTCCTCAGCAAGCAAATCAAAGCTCATAGACAAAGTGTCCACAGTGATGGAGGACAGTAATAAGATGTCCAATCATTCTCCTACTCTGCAAGTGACTGAACGTGATATTAAATCTGTAGACAAAATTGAGAATAGCAGTATTTGTTCAGTAAAGTCATCTAACTCAAATAAGAATGGTTCACCCACAATCTCTGTAATTTCACCTAATAAGCTGGGCCCCTGTACATCAAAAGGGTCACCTAAGAAAACTGAAACATCCAAATTCGTTTCTGAGACATCTAATGATGGTATTGGGTCACAGACTGATTTTCAACTGGAAAGAACTGGCAACACAAGACCAGCTACGTCACAGTCCAAATCTCACTTATCTGACTGCACAAGCAGTGACGCCATGGACTTTGATTGTATAAAAAACATGACCTGCAGCAAAAGTAGTCGGAGTAACAGGTGCGGACACAGAAAATACACAAGTCCATCTCAGAAGACAGAAGTTGAAGAAGATAAGTCTGGGCTGACACCCTCCAGCTTACCTAATGCATCTCCAACAGAAGTTGTGAATGAATGGCTGAAAAAAATACCATCTGATGGCTCTATGTATGAGTTGAGAGATGAATTGAATGAAAATTCTGATGTTATCAAAGTGAAAAATCAAATGGAAAGTGCGGTAGAGCCCATCCTTCAGGAGCTGGAGAGAGGTACTGGAGAATCCAGTGAAGCAACTGAGGAGCAGATATGTGCAGCGGAGCGTCAGGGAAACACAGCAGAGGTTCTCATTGGTGAGGAAAACAATGACCCCTGTCATGAAGAGCAAACCACAGCTGAGATTACAAAGACAGATTTACCAAACCCGAACCTTTCAGCTGAGACTTTACCGACCACCTTCCACTCCTCAGTACAACTCATGAGGGCACTGTTGTGTCCTAAACTTTATAGATGCAATAGCCTACCAGAGGTATCACATTTTCATGGAGAAAAACTTAGTAATTCAGCTAAAGAACTCCTAGACTGCCTCACAAGTCTTCAGTTGATAGACTCTGGTTCACTGGGTGTAAATGCCAAAGATGCTAAATATGAAGAAGTCATGAGCTTCTTGCAGTCACTGTGGCTAACTTGCCAATCTGATGGTGAATATCAGAAGATACAGAAGAAGAACTTGAGAAAGGAGCAGTCAGGAGAGGAAGGGTTCACTCCCAGGTCATCCTCAGGGGTGGACGTTAGCAGTGGTTCTGCAGGCTCTGGAAATGGTAGTATTAGCCTGATACATAAAATGCAAACTGCAGCAGAGGGCAGAGCCAAAGACCATGAAGACCTGTTCAAATTATCAGAAGAAACGGAGGGGAATGAGGGTGTGGAGAACTGTGCTGTCTTCTCCCCACAATCAGGGACTGATGAGGAGACACATGTGTCTGACCCTGCGACTTCAGACATAGCAAGTCAAGTACAGCTGACCCCTCAGAGAGCGGAGATGCTCCTCGCTGAAGAGAAACTGAAAGGGGAAGAAGGCCCAACTTCAAGCAAGACAATGGCCAGCAATGAGTCACCGTCTTCGTCCATCACAAGCTCTGCCAATGGCAGTAAAGCTTTGAAATTATTGGTGGAAACTCAGACAGATCCACCAGAAGACACAGGTTCTGGGACCCGTCAATCTATTGATCCTGTTTGGGTGCTGAATTTATTAAATAAAATAGAAAATAAATTTATGTCACATTACATGAATGCAATGACTGAATTTAAGAGCCGATGGAATTTAGAGGACAATGAACAGCTTGACACCATGATAAATGAGTTGAGGGATGAAGTTCACATGAGGATAAAATCGAGCATCGACAGAGAAATGAAAAAGATTCATGCTGGTAAAATTCCCAGACCACCAGAGAAAAGTTCATCTCAAGGGTCATCTGTTCAAAGCGTACGATGGCGAAGGCAGTTGAAGACGATGCTCTTCAGGTCAAATGATGCACAAAAAAGTGATGTTTCCACTGTTTCTGGGCCTGATTTCAGTGAGCCGCAGAGTGAAGAGGAATACTGCCCATGTGAGAGCTGTATGAAAAAGAAAACAACATTGCAAACTGCAGCACATCTAGAACCAATGAGTTCTGCCCCAGTGGTGATGGACTTTGATTTAAAGAAAGTTCTGAATTTAAGGAAGGATATTGTAGATAATATCCAAGAGGAGGAATGTGGAGTTGAAGAAAGACATCAGTCTGTTCCAGCTGAAAATGAAGCATCACAAGCAGGAAAATGGAGCTGTGAGGAGGATCACAGAGATGGAAGAGAACAAGGCGAGAGAGAAAAGGAGGAGGCATTTGCTGTTAAAATGGAGGCAACTGCTGGGGGCTCCCAGGAAGATGCGGATAGAAGTGATGACTTTCATGGACACATTCAGAAAAATGAAGAGAATGTAGTAGTGAATGTGGCTGAAACAATAACTGAGTCATTGATTGACGTAAATGGAACCGAGGTGATGAATAAAATGGAAAAAGAAGACAATGAAACAATGGACAAAGTCTCTGAAGAAGCTGAAAAGGCTGGAGGAGACATAGCTGAAGCTGAAGAAGCTGAAACAGCTGAAGGAGACACAGCTGAAGTTGAAGGAAGTGAAACAGCTGCAGCGGAAGAGGGCGAAACAGCTGAAGGAGTCACTTCTGAAGCTGAGGAGGGTGAAACAGCTGAAGGAGATACAGCTGATGCTGAAGAAGCTGAAACAGCTGAAGGAGTCACAGCTGAAGCTGAGGGAAGTGAAACAGCTGAAGTTGAAGAGGGCGAAACAGCTGAAGGAGTCACTGCTGAAGCTAAAGAGGGTGAAACAGCTGAAGGAGACACAGCTGAAGCTGAAGGAGGGGAAACAGCTGAAGGAGACACAGCTGAAGCTGAAAAGGCTGAAACAGCTGAAGGAGACACAGCGGAAGATGAAGCTGAAGGTGAAACAGCTGGAGGAGACACGGCTGAAGCTGAAGAGGGTGAAACAGCTGCAAGGGACACAGCTCAAGCTGTAGAGTGTGAAACAGCTGAAGGAGACACAGCTGAAACCGAAGAGGGTGAAACAGCTGAAGGAGACACAGCTGAAGTTGAAGGAAGTGAAACAGCTGAAGCTGAAGAGGGCGAAACAGTGGAAGGAGTCACTGCTGAAGCTGATGAGGGTGAAACAGCTGAAGGAGACACAGCTGAAGGTGAAGAGGGTGAAACAGCTGAACGAGACACAGCTGAAGCTGAAGGAAGTGAAACAGCTGAAGGAGATGTAGCTGATGCTGAAGAGGGTGAAACAGCTAAAAAAGACCCTGCTGAAGCTGAAGAGGGTAAGTCAAGTGAAGTAGACACTGCTGAAGCTGAAGAGGGTGAAACGGCTGAACGAGACAGAGCTGAAGCTGAAGAGGGTGGAACAGCTGAACGAGACACAGCTGAAGCTGAAGAAGGTGAAACAGCTGAACAAGACACAGCTGAAGCTGAAGAGGGTGAAACAGCAAAAGGAGACACAGATGAAGCTGAAGCTGGAGAAACCGCTGAAGCTGAAGAAAATGAAACAGCTAAACAAGACACTGCTGAAGCTGAAGAGGGTGAAACAGCTGAAAGAGAGATAGCTGAAGGTAAAGAGGATGAAACAGCTGAAGGAGACACAGCTGAAGCTGAAGAAAATGAAACAGCTGAACGAGACACAGCTGCAGCTGAAGAGGGTGAAAACGCTGAAGGAGACACAGCTGAAGTTGAAGAGGTTGAAAAAGCTGAAGGAGTCAGTGCTGAAGCTGAAGATGGTGAAACAGCTGAAGGAGACACAGCTGAACCTAAAGGAAGTGAAACAGCCGAAGGCGACACAGCTGAAGCTGAAGATGGTGAAATAGCTGAAAGTGACACAGCTGAAGCTGAAGAGGCTGAAACAGCAAAAAGAGTCATTGCAGGAGCTGAAGAGGGTGAAATAGCTGAAGGAGACACAGCTGAAGCTGAAGGAAGTGAAACAGCTGAAGCTGAAGAGGGTGAAACAGCAGAAGGAGTCACTGCTGAAGCTGAAGAGGGTAAAACAGCTGAAGGAGACACAGGTGAAGCTGAAGAGGGTGAGACAGCTGAAGGAGTCACAGCTGAAGCTGAAGTGGGTGAAACAGCTGAACAAGACACAGCTGAAGCTGAAGAGGGTGAAACAGCTGAAGGAGACACATCTGAAGCTAAAGGAAGTGAAACAGCCGAAGGCGACACAGCTGAAGCTGAAGAGGGTGAAATAGCTGAAGGTGACACAGCTGAAGCTGAAAGAAGTGAAACAGCTGAAGCTGATGAGGGTGAAGCAGCTGAAGGAGACACAGCTGACACTGATGAGGGTGAAACAGCTGAAGGAGACACAGCTGAAGCTGATGACGGTGAAACAGCTGAAGGAGACACAGCTGAAGCTGAAGAGGGTGAAACAGCTGAAGGAGACACAGCTGAAGCTGATGCAGGTGAAACAGCAGAAAGAGA
Source organism: Gymnothorax reevesii (assembly GCA_029721435.1). Lineage (NCBI taxonomy): Eukaryota > Metazoa > Chordata > Actinopteri > Anguilliformes > Muraenidae > Gymnothorax > Gymnothorax reevesii. The sequence goes on from CM056576.1 coordinate 143,485,792, forward strand.
CACAGCTGAAGCTGAAGAGGGTGAAACAGCTAAAAAAGACCCTGCTGAAGCTGAAGAGGGTAAAACAAGCGAAGGAGACACTGCTGAAGCTGAAGAGGGTGAAACAGCAGAAGGAGTCACTGCTGAAGCTGAAGAGGGTGAAACAGCAGATGGAGTCACAGCTGAAGCTCATAAGGGTGAAACAGCAGGAGTCATTGCTGAAGCTGATGAGGGTGAAACAGCAGAAGGAGTCACTGCTGAAGCTGATGAGGGTGAAACAGCTGAAGGGAACACAGCTGAGGCTGAAGAGGGTGAAACAGCTGAAGGAGACACTGCTGAAGCTGATGAGGGTGAAACAGCAGAAGGAGTCACTGCTGAAGCTGATGAGGGTGAAACAGCAGAAGAAGTCACTGCTGAAGCTGAAGAGGGTGAAACAGCTGAAGGAGTCACTGCTGAAGCTGATGAGGGTGAAACAGCAGAAGGAGTCACTGCTGAAGCTGATAAGGGGGAAACAGCAGAAGGAGACACAGCTGAAGCTGAAGAGGGTGAAGCAGCTGAAGGAGACACAGCTGAAGCTGAAGAGAGTGAAACAGCTGAAGGAGACACAGCTGAAGCTGATGAGGGTGAAACAGCAGAAGGAGTCACTGCTGAAGCTGAAGAGGGTGAAACAGCTGAAGGAGACACAGCTGAAGCTGAAGAGGGTGAAACAGCTGAAGGAGACACTGCTGAAGCTGATGAGGGTGAAGCAGCAGAAGGAGTCACTGCTGAAGCTGATAAGGGTGAAACAGCTGAAGCTGAAGAGGGTGAAGCAGCTGAAGGAGACACAGCTGAAGCTGAAGAGAGTGAAACAGCTGAAGGAGACACAGCTGAAGCTGATGAGGGTGAAACAGCAGAAGGAGTCACTGCTGAAGCTGAAGAGGGTAAAACAGCTGAAGAAGACACAGCTGAAGCTGATGAGGGTGAAACAGCAGAAGGAGTCACAGCTGAAGCTGATGAGGGTGAAACAGCAGAAGGAGTCACTGCTGAAGCTGATGAGGGTGAAACAGCTGCAGGAGACACAGCTGAAGCTGAAGAAGATGAAACTGCTGAAGCTAAAGAGGCTGAAACAGCTGAAGATGAAACTGCTGAAGCTGAAGAAGATGAAATAGGCAAAGCACTAACAGCTGAAAGAGCTGAAGCTGCCCCTGCTGTCGAGACGAAGCGAGATGATCATGAGCGATGTGATCTGCAGCAGGGAGGGGAAAGAAAGCTGGAGAAGAATATAAAAGTCGTCACAGGAGAAGATCTTATCACTGAAGCTGAGAGACAGGAATCTGCGCTCAGAGTGAGCAGGGAAGTTTCAGCTGAAGATGGTTCTGTTGAGGAGGAGCACCAGATGAGCGCGGTGAACCCCAGGTCACCTGCTGCCTCCCCATCTGCATCTCCTGGTGTCTCCATAGCGTGGCAGAGCACTCTGGGGAACTCGAGGAGCGCAGGGCTCCAAGCCCAACAGATGTACCCCATATCTTCTGAGGAGAGTGGGGACACTAAGCAAAACGAGCCGGCACTCTGCGAGAAGTCTCCTGAGAAAAAACACCAGCCAAACGAGACCGACATCGACCAAGATGATTTTGACTTCTAAATTCAGCCTTGGGAATCCCAGCACTTTATGCATTCAGAACTGTTTCTCTGTGTCTGGCGCGCTGGCACAGTCTGTCACAAGGTGATATTTCACAAGTCTGAGTAAAAGGGAATTATGAACTGGGAACATATAATTTTCCTGTTCCATGAAGCCAGAGAATTGTTCCATTTTCTGGTAATTAAAGAACATTTTAAGCACTCATATATAAGTATGTATATCTAATGTATGTCTCTTAAAAATAGGACTATTTAAACAGTTTGTATAAATGCACATTTTAATTGAAAACACTAAAAAATGTATCACTCTCTAAAGTTAAAGTCTAAGCCATATTTTGCACATATTTTGCTGCAGTTGTAATGTATATTTATGTATATGTATATTTCCTTTTAAGTTTAAAACATAAATTGAAGACCTGTGTGAGAGAAGCACTTAAGTCACTAAATAACACTTCTGTGAATTTCGGGGTCTCAGTTTTCAAAACATGTTGCACACACACTTTTTCTACGCTGTTTTAACACTGAAGTATTGTATATTGTACTGTGCATATAGTATAATACTGCTGTGTAAAAACAGCACATTATATATATATATATATATATGCAACATGTTTTGAAATCTTCAATGCCAAAATCGCAAAAGTGATTTAGTGACATAAGATAAGTAGGAGTGTTCCTATGATGCATGTTTTTGTGGGTGGGAGGAACCCGGAGAACCCGGACGAAACCCACGCGAACACGGAGAGAACATGCAGACGCCACACAGAAAGGCCCCAGGCCGGAATCGAACCCACAACCTTCTTCAATTGCAAACACTTTTGTGATTATTTGTGAAAACAAACTTTGAAAAGTTTCAGAATTATGAGCACTGTGGTTACTTATACCTACTCTGTGAAGTAAAATGATCATAAAGCTTATGGAATTTATCTTTAAATTAGTGTGATTCATATTTTTGAATTAATTGCTTCAAAAAGAATCTGTAGTCCTATGACAATAAGTACAAACCATTTAATGGGTTAATGTATTTTTTTTTTTTGAACGTATGGTGGGATATATTATAATTTTAAGAAGCTTTCAGTAGCACGAACAGCTCATGCAAAATTCACTAATTTCTTTTTTCTAAACATTGGCTCTAACATCTTCCAGTGATGAAATATATTTCAAAACTATTTTGACTTTGTCACTTTTCTGTACCGTTTTCACATTTTGTTTGTCATCAGGTTAGTAGACAGTAGGGGAAATGTAATCTTTGTGATCAAAGTGATCATTAAATTAAGATGAATTCTGTTTTGTATTTAGCCTGAGTATGACAATCTTCCCACAAACATCCTGCTTCATCCTCTGCTGATGATCTCATGTGATTCTCTGTCACAGTAAAGTACCTTAATATGCTGAACTTTCAGAAAAATATTGCACATATAAACCATGTGATACATACTGACGTAACCTTGCAAAGGCACATTAGAACATTTAAGATCCTTTAAAAAAATAAGCCCTTGGTGCATATAACACAAATCTAAATATACAAAATTGTATATTTTCTTTTAATTAATGTATATTTTTCCAGCAGTAACAGATCCACAAAAAATATTCAATTCCTCACCCTACCTCAAACAACTCAGTCAATATTAATGAACAATTTCAATAATGAAGTGAAAAAAACCATATTTTACGTAATTTATGTATTCTGTAATCTCTATCAGATCATTTTTGCCAGTTTTTTGGGAGCCATCAGATGTTTGTGTGTGCGTCCATGAGCATGTGTGTGTATGCGTGTGCCTGTGTGTGTGTGTGTGTGTGTGTGTGTATGCGTGTGCCTGTGTGTGTGTGTGCGTGTGTGTGTGTGTGTGTGTATGCGTGTGCCTGTGTGCGTGTGTGTGTGTGTGTGTGTGTATGCGTGTGCCTGTGTGTGTGTGTGTGTATGCATGTGCCTGTGTGTGTGTGTGTGTGTGTGAGTGTAAATGTGTGTGTGTGTGTGTGTGTGTGTGTGTGTGCGTGTGCCTGTGTGTGTGTGTGTGTGTGTGTATGCGTGTGCCTGTGTGTGTGTGTGTGTGTGTGTGAGTGTGAGTGTGTGTGTGTGTGTGTGCCTGTGTGTGTGTGTGTGTGTGTGTGTGTGTATGCGTGTGCCTGTGTGTGTGTGTGTGTGTGTGTGTGTGTGTGTGTGTGTGTGTGTGTGTGAGTGTGTGTGTGTGTGTGTGTGTGTGTGGGTGTGTGTCTGTGTGTATGTGTGTGTGTGTGTGTGTGTATGCGTGTGTGTGTGTGTGTGTGTGTGTGTGTGTGTGTGTGTGTGTGTAACCAGAAGACTAGCATATATGTCTCTTATTGCATCTGTATCCTGGAAAACCTGCTGCGTTTTGCATTGGGATTAGAATACTGTAGGAGCTCATGACCAAATATCAAATCTAACTTATCGCTCTCTGGTTATTTCTGCTCTGTCATCAAATAGAAGTTATAATCAAATATGGCTCTTTTAATCTGGACTGGATGTTAGTACTTGTGCCATAATACTCATTGGACAATACTATTATCAACACAAACTCTCATGATGCTGTTAGGTCTGGGGCTGTGGCCCTGTGCTGTTTATTCCAGAAAGACATTCTGCATTAAACTGTGTACATTTTACCATTGCCTGCTGGTACTGTGATTGATTTGGCTGAATTATTGTTGCATGATTATTGTTCCATGCACATCAAAATCCTGGCTACTCTGATATGAGTTTATTTAACATCTATGCCCTCAGTGTCCCCTCTCGGATGACGTAATCTCACTGAGCGGGTCGCATTTAAGAGCTTGAATTCATTGCAGTGAAATTTTTGAAGCTAAAGATAATTCATACATCAGGCATAGTCAATTACTTCAGTGGTTTAAAATCTCCCAGTCGCTGCAGGCAGAGTAAGTACAGGCACCATGTAATTAAATAAAACTGAACTTAGTTACCTTATTCGTCTGAAAAATAGGCAAATATTATTTGAAAGAGAAGTGACTGTGCAGCACTAATAGATCACGGCTGCTCTGCTATGACAACATAAATAATGCTTCCGAAAATATTGAGGTTAAAAATCAGCAAACTATTAATAACAGTTCAAGCCTCATATATCAAAGTGAAGCCCTCTAGTTAGGAGTCAATTCCCAGTTATTCTGACACCTGAAGGGCTGTTTTATTCTACTCTCTCGCTGGGCGAGTTTTAGCGGTCCGAGCGGGTTCAGTGAACAAGAGGAGAGAGGAGCACCTGCGGTGACACATGCAATCACTCAGCTCCGCCCAGAGTGACTCCGAGCGCGACACCGCCCCCGCACTCGCCTCCTACAGCTGCAAAGCACAGCTCCATTTATAAGTGGCTGAGGTCCACTCCAGTGCCGCAGGCGAAAACTGCGATGACAACCTTGGGTTTGTCTCCAGTGTCTAACATCCTGTCATCCTTACTTAGAAGACAAGAGAATCAAATCAACGTAGATCATGAGGCAGATATTTGCATGGTCCTGAATACTCTCGGAGAGTGAACCATTTAACACCCTAACTCAGCTGTGAATAAGATCTATGCTTGGTAGGATGCCCCGGGGGTCAGGGCACTGAGGCTGCAGTTTGGAGTCACCGATGGAATTCGAGCTGTGATTGGTTCCTAGCGATGGGGCTGATGCTGTAATTGGCTGTGAGAGTGGGGCTTGGACAGTGATTGGCTGCTGGGGCACTGAGTTTGGAGAGTGGACTCTCGGTACACGGCCCTTATTCGCGGCTGATAAATGAATCTGCTCGCGGAGCCCCGGCTTGCTGAGGGGACGAGGCATAAATAATTGATGTCACTTCAATCGACCGAGTGCCAAACGGCACGGCTACCAAACAGCTGACAATACACTACAGAATACCTGAGGTCCCAGATATCCCAGCATGCATTGGACTGCCTTACAGTGGGACATGGTTCCAGAAGAGTCAGACAGGACCTATCGCTCAAACATGCACCCCTGTCAAGCGTAGGGTACAGTAAGAGATACAGCAGGTAACTACGCTACTGTGACTTTACCGCCAGGGCAGGATTCTGTTTTAGACATGCAGCCATCTATACTGTGCTCTGAAGATGCATTTGCTCCATTCCCAATTTTTTCTATTTTTATGTAATTATCACATTTATTCTTTAGATTATCAGGCTCATTTTAAATCAGGCAAGGTCAACATAAAATACAGGTTTTATATGGTGATTACATTTGCTGAAGGAAAAAAGATATCCAACCTTACCTGGCCCCATGTGAAAAAGTAATTGCACTCTTAGTTAATCAGCCAATTTGACAAATTTAATTGATAAATTGGTGCATTTTCACAAGACCATGCATGACTATTTTCACCAAGGCATGATAACTGCAAGCCCTGCTGTATCTCAACATCACATAAACAACAAACAGCACTGCTAATCAAAAAGGACAAGAGGGCTAGTCCCACATTTGCTAAAAGGCATCTAGATTACCCCTAAGACTTTTAGAATAATATTCTGTTGGCTGATGAGTCAAAGGTGCAAATTTTGGAAGACATGGATCCAGAGGCGTAGCCAGAGGGGGGGCCAAGACATGTCCCTTTATGACTGCAATTAGTAGTTATCAATCATTTTCCTTCATTGACATGTTTTCCAATGATCGTAACTGGCAACCGAAGACACGGTTTCTCTCCATATGTGATCTAACAGCGATTAAATTATGGGCTAAATTCAGTACTGCTGGCGAACAAGAACTGAGAATTGGGTTACACAAAACTTCGGTTAAAAACAATTATTACTCCTGACCCGTTCTCAGTCTTTTTCATAATTAACAAAAGGTTCAGTCCGAGAGCACTCCTCACTTAACAGGTGCTGCTTGTTCTCCACGATTAGGTAAGACAACAATCATTGTCGTCTTACCTAATTGGGGGAACACGCAGCACCTGTTAACTGTGTAGCGCTCTCGGCCCAATTCTCTGTTCTTGTTCCGCAACAGTAGTGAATTTAACCCATGATTTAATCGCCGTTAGATGACATAAGGAGAGAAACCGTGACTTCGGTTGCCAGTTACGATCATTGGAAAATGCACCAATAAAGGAAAATGATTGAGAACTGCTAATTGCAGTCATAGAGGGACGTGTCTTGGCCGCCCCGCTGGCTTCACCTCTGCATGGATCCTGTTACATCTGGCAAAAAGCCAACACTGAATGTCTATCAGTTTCTGACCTAAAGCTCCAGCACAGTGGTGTTGTGCAACAGAACAATTATCTGAAGCACAGAAGCAAGTCCACCTCTGAAAGGATAAAAAAAAAAAAAACACAGAGGTTTGGGAGTGGCCAAGTCAAAGTCCTGTAGCATGACCAGAAACAGGCATTTCATGCTGGAAAACCCTCCAATATGGCCAAATAAAAACAGTTTTTGGACAGAAGAGTGGGCAAAAATTCCTCAACAAGAATGTAAGACACTAATTGCCAAACTTTTGGTTGCAATTGTTGCCACTAAGGGTGCCCCAAATGGCTGGTAGGCTTGGGCAATGTAAATTGTGTGTGATGTAGATTTTGAGTAACTCTTTACATGCACTCATTAACTGAAACATTGATTTGAAAGCTGCCTTTTGTGTTGACTCACATTGACTTTTTATTGCATTATATTAGGAAAATGATGTGAAACATTTAAAAATCACAAAAAGTAATTGAAGCAATTGGGAAGGGGGAGAAATTTTTTCACAGCAGTGTATATGGGATTACAGCACGTGTGCAAAATAAATTTGTCTAGCTGACATGCTATGAGAAGCACAACCCCATTTCATGATGTTTGGAATGCATGAAAAATCCAAGTTTTAAAACACTATTGATAACTAAATCATATTGAAAACAAACAAAAAAAGGTTTAACAACATTATGGACTTTTTTTGGGAAGTATCCACAGGTGTTAATAACACAGCTCTATGCTGCAGGATGATATTTGGGAGTCATGACGCTATTAATAGCACGGCTCTATGATGTAGGATGATTATTAGGATTAATTTAGTTATTAATAACACAGCTCTGTGCTGTATGATGATAATTAGGAGTCAATCAGGCATTAATAACACAGCTCTGTGCTATATGATGATAATTAGGACACATGCAGGCATTAATAACACAGCTCTGTGCTGTATTATGATAATTAGGAGTCAAATAGGCATTAATAACACAGCTCTGTGCTGTATGATGATATTTAGGAGTCAATCAGGCATTAATAACACAGCTCTGCGCTGTATGATGATAATTAGGACTCATGCAGGCATTAATAGCACAGCTCTATGCTGTATGATGATAATTAGGAGTCAATCAGGCATTAATAACACAGCTCTGTGCTGTATTATGATAATTAGGAGTCAAATAGGCATTAATAACACAGCTCTGTGCTGTATGATGATATTTAGGAGTCAATCAGGCATTAATAGCACAGCTCTGTACTGTATGATGATAATTAGGAGTCAATCAGGCATTAATAACACAGCTCTGCGCTGTATGATGATAATTAGGAGTCAATTAGGCATTAATAACACAGCTCTGTGCTATATGATGATAATTAGGACACATGCAGGCATTAATAACACAGCTCTGTGCTGTATGATGATAATTAGGAGTCAATCAGGCATTAATAACACAGCTCTGTGCTGTATGATGATATTTAGGAGTCAATCAGGCATTAATAGCACAGCTCTGTACTGTATGATGATAATTAGGAGTCATGCCGGCATTAATAACACAGCTCTGCACTGTATGATGATAATTAGGAGTCAATTAGGCATTAATAACACAGCTCTGTGCTATATGATGATAATTAGAACACATGCAGGCATTAATAACACAGCTCTGTGCTGTATGATGATAATTAGGAGTCAATCAGGCATTAATAACACAGCTCTGTGCTGTATGATGATAATTAGAACTCATGCAGGCATTAATAACAAAGCTCTGTGCTGTATTATGATAATTAGGAGTCAATCAGGCATTAATAACACAGCTTTGTGCTGTATGATGATATTTAGGAGTCAATCAGGCATTAATAGCACAGCTCTGTACTGTATGATGATAATTAGGAGTCATGCCGGCATTAATAACACAGCTCTGTGCTGTATGATGATAATTAGGAGTCAATTAGGCATTAATAACACAGCTCTGTGCTGTATGATGATAATTAGGACTCATGCAGGCAGTAATTACACAGCTCTGTGCTGTATGATGATATTTAGGACTCATGCAGGCATTAATAACACAGCTGTATGCTGTATGATGATAATTAGGAGTCAATCAGGCATTAATAACACAGTTCTGTGCTGTATGATGATATTTAGGAGTCATGCCGGCATTAATATCCTAGCTCTGTGCTGTATGATGATAATTAGGAGTCAATCAGGCATTAATAACACAGCTCTGTGCTATATGATGATAATTAGGACTCATGCAGGCATTAATAACACAGCTCTGTGGTGTATGATGATAATTAGGAGTCATGCCGGCATTAATAACACAGCTCTGTGCTGTATGATGATAATTAGGAGTCAATCAGGCATTAATAACACAGCTATGTGCTATATGATGATAATTAGGACTCATGCCGACATTAATAACACAGCTCTGTGGTGTATGATGATAATTTGGAGTCAATCAGGCATTAATAACATAGCTCTTTGCTATATGATGATAATTAGGACTCATGCAGGCATTAATGACAAAGCTCTGTGCTGTATGATGATAATTTCGAGTCAATCAGGCATTAATAACACAGCTCTTTGCTATATGATGATAATTAGGACTCATGCAAGCATTAATAACACAGCTCTATGCTGTATGATGATAATTTCGAGTCAATCTGGCATTAATAACACAGCTCTTTGCTATATGATGATAATTAGGACTCATGCAAGCATTAATAACACAGCTCTATGCTGTATGATGATAATTAGGAGTCAATCAGGTATTAATAACACAGCTCTGTGCTGTACGATGATAATTAGGAGTCAATCAGGCATTAATAACACAGCTATGTGCTATATGATGATTATTAGGACTCATGCAAGCATTAATAACACAGCTCTATGCTGTATGATGATAATTTCGAGTCAATCAGGCATTAATAACACAGCTCTTTGCTATATGATGATAATTAGGACTCATGCAAGCATTAATAACACAGCTCTGTGCTGTATGGTGATAATTAGGAGTCAATCAGGCATAAATAACACAGCTATGTGCTGTATAATGATAATTAGGACTCATGCAGGCATTAATAACACAGCTCTGTGGTGTATGATGATAATTAGGACTCATGCAGGCATTAATAACACAGCTCTGTGCTATATCGTGATAATTAGGACTCCTGCAGGCATTAATAACACAGCTCTGTGCAGTATGATGATAATTTCGAGTCAATCAGGCATTAATAACACAGCTCTGTGCAGTATGATGATAATTAGGAGTCACGCAAGCATTAATAACACAGCTCTTTGCTATATGATGATAATTAGGACTCATGCAGGCATTAATAACACAGCTCTGTGGTGTATGATGATAATTAGGAGTCAATCAGGCATGAATAACCCAGCTCTGTGCTGTATGATGATAATTAGGAGTCATATAGGCATTAATAACACAGCTCTGTGCTGTATGATGATAATTAGAACTAATGCAGGCATTAATAACACAGCTCTGTCCTGTATAATGATAATTAGAATTCATGCAGGCATTAATAACACAGCTCTGTGCTGTATGATGATAATTAGAACTCATGCAGGCATTAATAACACAGCTCTGTGGTGTATGATGATAATTAGGAGTCAATCAGGCATTAATAACACAGCTATGTGCTTTATGATTATATTGAAGGAATCAAATTTACACTGCAACATACAAAATCCTATTCCAATTCCTTGCTTTTCTGGAACATGTTGTAGACAATCAAATTCATATTCAATGTTCAATGAATATTTCCAAATACACACTAAAATGTATCAGTTTGAACATTAACGATCTAGTCTTTGTAGTATACTCAATCTATATTATAATAGCCGAGTGGACTCTTTGTGCGAGTGTTTGTGTGTGTGTGTGTGTGTGTGTGAGTGTGTGTGTGTGTGTGTGTGTGTGTGTGTGTGTGAGTGTGTGTGTGTGTGTGTGTGAGTGTGTGTGTGTGTGTGTGTGAGTGTGTGTGTGTGAGTGTGTGTGTGTGTACTTGTGTGTGAGTGTGTGTGTGTGTGTGTGAGTGTGTGTGTGCGTGCGTGTTTGCGTGTGTGTGTGTGTGTGTGTGTGTGTGTGTGAGTGCACGTAGTAGTGAGAGTGTGTGTGTGTGCGTAGGAGTGAGTGTGTGTGTGTGTGTGTGTGTGTGTGTGTGTTTGTGTGTGTGAATGTGTGTGTGTGTGTGAGTGTGTGTGTGTGTGTGTGTGTGTGTGTGTGTGTGTGAGTGTGTGTGTGAGTGTGACAGTATTTTGCTCCGTCTTGCAGGCGACTTCATGTTCCACTGAGCGCGGAATGTCAGCGCAGCGTTAAGGGAAACACCATAGCAACACGATGACATCATAGAGGTGCATGTGATAACATCATAATGGTGCATTGTTCACTATAATATAAAAGCGAAGTTACATAAAACAATAAAATTTAAACTTGGGCTGAAAATTGGGCCCCATGTGGGTTGAATGTAAAACCCGTGGATCCCCAGCGGCAAAGTGCTGGTCGAATATAAGTCGAAAAAAGGATTTGCAAATCATTGTTTTTTTTTTTTTTTTAATCACTTTGACACAACGTCCCAACTACATTGGAATTTGGGTTTGTACAAACTCACAGTGCCGTACAAACTACAAGATTATACTTTGGGAAGATTTTTTCTAAAACCTCTAGCATAAGCATACAAATACACTTGCATTAGACAGAAAAATATTCTTACCCACACACTTTTAATTAATTGCACTAATTAAAAAACCATGCACACCCAACTCGCACACACTCATCCACACGCAGTCTCGCACATACCTTTTTGAAAAATCACGCACAAGAACACTCTCTAATAAAAACACATCCCACCGTGCTTTGTTAAGACAGTGCCAGTCTTGTGGGAAAAAATAATTTAATCGCTAATATACCCTTGAATATTTCAAACAGAAAATATTTATGTATAAATATACATATTTATATACATTTATATATAATATTTGCAATCTCCTATTTTGAGACAAGTGTTCTACTGCCCTCTGCTGGTTCTTACTGCTACTGGGCAATTGTTTTTAAAAAAGTACATTAATGGAAAGATCATCAATTGTCTCACTGTAGACTGTAGGCCAATTTTTCTTGTTAAATCCCTGATTTCAGATCAATTTCACCATTTTCAAAACATCTCGCGCTATTTTTTAAAAATAAATCTTAGTTTTAGAGAAATTTCTTTTTTTCTGTGAGAAATAAGAACATACAATTTGCTGAGCATCGCAGATAAATTGTGGCATCAGCCAGTGGTTTGGAGGCCTGGAGCCTGTGCAGGCAGGACGAGGGGAGAAGATGATGACAGAAATAAACTTAATTCATAACTCGGAGGAGTGTGTGCTCTGTGATCAGGGGAAAAGGTCATCTGTGTAGTACATCATTTGTATAGAACACCCACACACACACATACACGCACACACACACACACACACACACACGCGCGCACACACACGCACACACACACACACACTCACATGCGCACACACACGCCTGACTGGCAATGCATAAAAAATGCTTTTAAAAATATAAAGGCCTTTCATAAAATAAGAAGGGATTTCATTTTTCAAAGTTTAGAATTTCTTTAATTTTGGTGAGTCTCTAAAACAGTGGGTGAAAGTTATGCACAATAACTCAATCTCCAAAATTATAAATAATGGTTATATTTTAAAACCCTTTCCCCTTTCACGGGGGGTAAAACAGGGCTGCCTGTTATCACCGTATTTATTTATTATGGCAATATAAATATTCGCTATCAAAATACGAACAAACAATAATATAAAAGGCTTGGAAATGCAAGGTCTAAATACAAAAATTTTGATGTTTGCTGATGATACAATTTTTTTATTGAGCCCTCACTGTACATCACTACAGAGCCTTACAAACGACCTGGATGACTTCGCAAACCAATCTGGGCTTAAGTTAAATTATGATAAATGCCAAATATTGGGGTTTAGTTCCCCGAAAATTAGAAATTTCACTCATCCATGTAATTTATCAATTCATTGGACAGATGGATTGGTCGAAGTACTAAGTATACACATCCCAGAAAATATGAGTGAAATTTCCACGATTAATTTTAATTAGAAATTGAGTAAAATTGAAAAAAATTCTGCTGCCCTGGAAAGGGAAACATCTGAGCATTTATGGCAAAATAACTTTAACCCTCAAATTTGACCTCACCTAATTAGCCCCTACCCTTCATTAGCAGATGTCAATCTTTATGCTAAGTTAATATTTTTCTTGAGGAAAAAAGATGTTTCGGGTTCTCCAGGGTTAATTAACTCATCAGTTGTATCCCAGTTTACATACTTATTCATGGAATTTTCCAACCCCAACAGAATCATTCTTCAAAATATTTCAACAGAAGATATTCAAATTTATACAAAACGATAAATCTAATAAAGCTAAACATACATTTCTCTATAATGATTATGTGTCAGGTGGACTAAAACCCTTAAACTTAAAAGCTTTAAATCTTTCACTGAAGGGCTTCCCTTCTTCCAAAATTCTACTTCAATCCAAACTGGTTTTCTTGCAAATTACTTAGAAGTGTCCATCCCATGTTTGATAAAGGCTTCTCTCCATTTCTGCAAATGAAACCTTTGAATTTCGCATTAATTAATGACATGTTTTCTGGTGTCTCCACCTTTTTTCGAAGAAGCTCGACAAAGTTGGTTACAATTTCAGTTTCACCCACCAGAAAATGCAAAACAAGTTCTGCAATAAATAATATGGTTAAATTCTAATATACTTGTTGATAGAATGATGATTTTTTGGAAACATAGGTTTGATAAAGGTATTATTTCTATAAGGGATATAGTGAATGAGGATAATAAACGTCTCACAAACAATTAACTAGTTTTTATAGAAAAGTCTGTACACTGCAGCAATATAATCATATTTTATTTTCAATCATTAATTTATGCAATTTTTTGTGTGTTTTGTTTTGTCGGGTGATGGTTGGAGGACTCGTACACAATTATGTAACTGACGAAATATTAAAAAGAAAAAAAATATATATATATGTTTATACATAAACTCCAAATAACGTGTGAGAAATACTGTACAATATTAACGTTCCAGTGGAACAAACCAAAATTGTTTGTATTAACTAAAAATCAATTTCCTCCAAATCAAGGTTTCACAGTTAATGGCATCTTTAAAGATTATTGTAAATAATACCTATCAAAATTAAACCAGGTATTAAATTCAATTTGTTTAAGTTTTATCAAAGTGTTAAGAAACAATATTGAGCCATTGCAGTGCTTCCAGTTTCACCCTTGGGGGCGCTGCTCGTGTGGCGACCGGCAGCAGGTTACTTGCGTTTCTCGCGCGTCCAGTGGCTGAGCGCGTTTGAGCGCGTTTTATGTGGGACAGATTTTGAGCTTTTTAAGTTTTTTTTTTTTTTCAACGTTGCTGATTTAGTTCAGAGGATGGAGTTTTTATTTCGCTGGCTTTTATTGATCTTATTCACGAACTTTGTATGGAGTCGACTACACTTCCAATCAATTCAGTACATGCGCAAGTTTCTTTTAAATCTACAATGGACTCGTCAGAACCTGGATTTTACACTTTGGAAATACTGCGTGATCATGTGATCACAAGAAATAACTCCAGGAAAGTGGCCTATGGAAGAAAAAGAGGGAAGAGAGGTGGAGTACGCCAGCGTTTCCGGAAGCAGCTGAAAAACAACTGCATTCTCCTGCCTTCTATCACTCTGGCAAACGTCTAATCTCTGAGAAATAAAATGGACGAATTACATGGGAATATCAGTCATCTACGTGAATACAGGGATGCTTGTCTCTTGGCATTCACAGAAACCTGGATTCGGACCCTGATGCTTCCTTGGACATTAAAGGCTTTCGGAGCTCCTATACGGCTGGATCGGGACTGTGAGGTAACACACAAATCACAGGGAGGTGGTGCCTGTACATTAATCCTAGATGGTGCAACAACTATACTGTGCGGCAGGGGCGTAGATTTAACTGGGAGTTGGGGGGGACGGAGGCACAGCCTTTATGACAATTAGTCCTGGCCAGTTCTCAATCATTTTCCCTCATCGACGCCTTTTCCAATTATCGTAATTGGCAACTGAAGACACGGTTCCTCTCTGTATGCGATTTAACTCCACTCTTTAATTGGAGAGAACAAGCAGCACCAGTTCATTATGGACTGCGAAAAGTTCAGTGTTGCATCAACACTCATGTAAGACGGCAATCGGTCATCAGGACGTGTATTTGCTGTGTTTAAATCAACGTTATTCAAAATTGCTTACCTGTCGACTCACAGGCAAGCAGTAAATTAATTTTCTGAACTTAATGTACCCCACCGTATCATCGCTGGATGCTGTTAGATCACATACAGAGAGGAACCGTGTCTTCAGTTACCAATTACGATAACTGTAAAGCGCGTCGATGAAGGAAAATGATTGAGAACTGGCCAGGACTAATTGTCATAAAGGCCGTGTCTCTGTCTCCACCAACTCCCAGTTAAATCTACGCCCCTGCCGTACGGGAGCAGTTGCGTTTGCCCGACATAGAGCTCCTGTCTGTGTCAGTGCGGCCGTTTTATCTTCCGAGGGAATTCCCTCAGGTGTTCATCACCGTGGTTTATATTCACCCTAAAGCTAACGCGGAGGTGGCAGCGAACACTAATCTTCAGAGTGATACAGACATTTCAGTCCTCCTCCCCCGATGCCCCCAACATTATTCTGGGATATTTTAATCACTTAATCTAACTTAAAGAAAAGGTTGAACGGTTTTTATCAATATGTTACCTGCCTTATGCGTCATAATAAAACACTGAACCTCTGTTATGGCTCCATGAAGGGAGCTTATAAGTCCGTGGCAGGCCCTGCCCTCAGATCCTCTGACCACAATACTGTGCATCTTTCACCCGTCTATAAGACTGTGTTGAGGCGGGAGCAGGTGCACAGAAGGCAGGTGATGGTCTGGAATGAGGAGTCCTCTCTCGCCTTGCAGGGCTGCTTTGATTGTACTGACTGGCCGCTGTTTACGGATTCCTCGGACAGTATTGATGAATTAACGGACGTTGTCTGTGGCGCTATCTCCTTTTGTAGAGACAATATTATTCCCTCTAAAGTTGTCAAGATCTTTCCAAGTAACAAACCTTGGGCCTCTCCAGCACTTGAGGGTCTTATTCATAAAAGGAAAAATGCTTTCAAGGAGGATAATGTTACTGACGTTAAAGAAATAATGAAGGAGGTTAGGTCAGAGATCAAGAAAGCAAAAATTAAGTGCAGAGTTAAAATTGAAGCTGAGCTGGGCGGAAACAATTTAAGGGAAGTCTGGATTGGTATGAAATCTATGACTGGGTCTACTGTTAAATGCAATAGTAATATTGCCCTGGCTGGTTTTAATTCTCACAAGCAGTTGGCAGATGAGCTAAACTCCTTTTATTTAAGATTTGAAAATGATGGCTTCACTGATACAGTGAATGAATTAAAGAGCAAGACTAGTGCGCCCCATTCTTTGTCCTTCAGGACAAGTGTGGAAAAAATATTTTAGACTTACTAACACGAGAAAGAGTCCTGGACCAGATAATATCAGCGGCCATGTTCTTGCTATCTGTGCTGACCAGTTGAGGTGTATTTTTCATTTTATCTTTAACTTTATCTCTTCAACAACAGAGGGTCCCCAAGTTATGGAGACATTCCACAATTGTCCCAGTTGCTAAGATTAAAAACCCGGCGACACTGAATGACTTCAGGCCATTTGCGTTAACTTCTTTAATCATGAAGACTCTGGACAAGCTTATTATAAGTGAAGTTTTATTGCAGGTGGAGGAGCTTTTGGATTCCCTGCAATTTGCATTTCAGTCGGGCAGAGGTGTGGAGGATCTGCTGCCACATTCTTACATTTTCTGTGTCGCCACCTTGAGGGGACAAAGGCAAATGCCAGGCTATTGTTTATAGATTTTTCCTCAGCTTTTAATACCATCCTGCCACATCTTTTGGCAGATAAGCTGATTGGCCTTTTTAAAGTGGATTTAAATCTTGTTGGCTGGATTCTGAACTTTTTGACTGATAGGTCCCTATGTGTGAGAGTAAACGGCTCTTCCTCCAAACAGCTGCACTCCTCCACTGGTTCCCCTCAAGGATGCCATCTCTCTCCACTCCTCTACATCTGATTCACGAATGATTGTCGCTGCAACTATGCTAGTCGGCACATTATCATATTTGCTGATGACTGTGATTGTGAGTCTCCTTGTACGGGATGAGAAACTTCATGGGCCTGTGGTAGATGATTTTGTAGCTTAGTGTGATGAGTCTTTTCTCCAGCTGAATGTGTCTGAAACAAAAGACACGGTAATCAGCTTTCGACAGTCTTTTCTTTGCCCACCACTGACCAGCATTAAAGGTGCAGACATTGAGCTGGTAGACGTCTATAAATATTTGGGCGTTTTAATTGATCATAAGCTGTGCTTTGATGCTCATGTTGCTTTTACAATGAAGAAAGGCCAGCAGCGGCTTTCTTTTAATGTTTCCTCCGAGATGACGAGTCTCTTTTACAAAAGTTTTATTGAATCTATTTTAATGTTCTGTATCATAGCTTGGTTTGGAAATTTGACTCTGACCAATAAAAATAGTCTTAGTAGCCTTATCAAAGTGGCCAGTAAGGTTTACGGAAGGAGTCAGGCTCTGCTCACTGACCTGTGTGGGAGGCAGGTGTTGAGAAAGGCTGCCTGTATTGTGGAGAAACAGGAGAGACAGGATCCCCCTTCACTCAGAGCGTTTATTGTTAGCATCAGGACGTCGGTGGAAGATTCCGGCCATTAGGACCAAAAGATTTAAGGTTTCTTTCATCCCTGCTGCCATTGGGTTACACAGCACTCTTCAGGCTGCTGATGACTGCTCTCTGCGCTCGTATCTGTACTCTGGCCAGTGATGCAAATGTGAACCCCTTTTAAATCCTCGTTTTATTTATTATTTATCTTATTTTACTTTTGATCTGCCTCTCTGTAATCTGTCCAATATGTGTGTTGATTGTCCCCCATCAGCGCTCGGTTGTCTGGTGTGTTTGTAAGTTTTTTTGTGTATCCTGGCTGCAAACCAATTTCCCAGGAAGGGAAAATAAAGAGACTTTGACTCTGACTGAGGGATGAAAATGAGGTAACGGGCATGCAACATCCCTTTGTCATCCAACGCCAGAAGAAGGAAAAACAACTGTCAGTTCAAAACGGGCAGACGGTCATAGACCTTCGTAAATCTGGTAATGGCTACAAGAAGAATCACAAGCAATTGAAGATACCACTGCGCTCTGTCAGGGCAATTATAAAATAGTTCCAAAGATATGGAACTGTTGAAAACTTCAAGGGTGGAGGATGCAACTGCATTTTGCTCCCCAGGATTCTGAGGAGGATGGTGAGAGAAGCAACAAAATCCCCAAGAATCACTGTGAAGGAATTGCAGGCCTTGGTGGCATCTTAGGGTCACCAGGTTTCAAAAGCACCATCAGGCGCCACCTGCACAACCACAGGCTCTTTAGAAGGGTTGCGCGAAGAAAGCCTTTTCTGAGCAGAAGACCGAAGCAGGCAGTTTGAGTTTGCCAAACGTCATTGAGACTATGACTGTAGCGAGGTGCTTTGGTCTGATGAGACCGAAATTGCACGTTTCGGTCTAATACAGTATCGGCGTCGATACAGAGATGCATACCAAGAGAAGCACCTCATACCCACAGTAAAATATGATGGTGGGTCAGTCATGTTTTGGGGCTGTTTTATTTCAAGAGGTCCAGGGGCGCGGGTGAAGATTAATTACATAATGACTGGTTCCCTTCACCAAAAGGCTGAGGTGAACTTTCCTACAAGACAAGGACCCAAAGCAGACCTCAGGATCCACACAGAAATGGTTCCATGACAACAAAATCAACATTCTGCAATGACCATCTCAGTCGCCAGACCTCAATTAAATTGTAAACCTGTAAGCTGAGCTGAAGAGGGCAGTTGATAAATGAAGACCACAAAGGAAAAATGGTCATAATTTTTGCATTTTTGTATATTTTATATATTATTATGAAATTTTATATATTTAAATTTTGCATATTTTTTCACAGGTTTTTTTCTAAGTCCGTTTTGAATTTTTAATTAATCATTTCTCCACAATGTTAAAATGTGAGTCTGATCATTTTTACATTGTGGTCTTCAAATGCAGACCCAAGATCATGAAGGATGTTGGTAGGATCTGCCCAGAGGAACAGTCCACAATCCCCCCAGGTATGTGCTTTAACCCTGTCCAAAATTACCGGGAAAGACTCTATGCTGTTATTCTTGACAGAGGTAGTCGAACTAACAACTAAATGAAATGTATTAAATGTAATGTAATGTAATGATTAGTATGGTGAAGTATTTCACACTGGCTGGTGTATTCTCTATCTCTGTAATTATATATATATACAAAAGATATATATATTGTTATGGCCCCAATTTGTTATTACATTTACGACAGCAAGGGATGACAGACACAATTTTAAAACTTAAACACATTTAATTAAACAAAGACTTTTAACTAATCTACTATCTACTCTACTGGCTAACATTGATATATACAAGAAAAAAAATATTTACAGTCTTTTTGGTTGGGTTGCTTGGTGATGTTCCGGGTGAGGAAAAATGCTCCAACACAGGCAAAAATCCACAAAAAGCTTCACAGGTCTTGGAAAGAGTGACAGATCTGGTCAAATGTATCCTTCTCCTTGCAATTTCTCCCACTACTCCACTCCCTCAATTTTCCTCTTTATATACTCTTTTGCAGACCCCTCCCACCTTTTAGACTTTTTTAAATTCTCTGGGACTTTCCATCTCAGACATGCCCAGGACATGTCCAAACCTAGCTCCAGCCTGGGCTTAACAAAAGAAAAGGTCAATACTATTCGCATTACACCTCCATTCCAAAAGGGAAAAATTTTGACTCTAAAAGGCAAAATTTTACTTTTCAATACAAAAATGGTTAAGTATATCAGAACAAACCAAAATTGTTATTGGTCCTGTCCGCCCCTCACCCAGTTGGAGAAAACTCTTGCAAAAAGCCCATTCGGAAAGGGCATTATCTCTGAATATTATGGCTTACTGATAACCTTCTCATCTGAGTCTTCGGACTCCAAGTTTAATGCCTGGAAATCAGATCTAAAGGAGGAATTAACACTGGAACAGTGGCGCAGGGCATGCAAAGCAGTCCAGACGGGGACGGGCTTTACTCGCTTAAAACTCCTACAATACAATTGGCTAATGAGGGTGTATATTGCTCCAGAAAAATTAAGCAAATTTAATGTGAGTATCCCAGATACTTGTAATAGGTGTGGTGTAAACAAGGGCACTATTTTTCACTGTTTATGGCAATGCCCAAGAGAGGAGTTTTGGGAAGAAGTTAGATTAACTGTGCAGGCGATTCTCTCGATCAGATTGGAGCTACAGCCCAAGCTCTTCTTACTGGGCTTATACCCAGAAGAACATAATATAAAACGTCATGAAAAAATCTTTTTAAACATATGTTTCCTACAAGCAAAGAGGACAATAGCTTTAACATGAAAAAATACAGGTAAGCCAGGTATTGCCATGTGGTTTAGGGAATTATCTTCTTGCTTACCTCTGGAAAAAATCTCTTACATGCTCAAGGACAAACAAGAGATATTCCAAAAAGTGTGGGGTCAAATTATTCAGTATACTTAAAATAATGATTTATCCCGTCTGTTAATGAATAAGTATACCCTCTGCATAATTCCGTTCCCTCATCCTTTAATCACTGGATTGTATGGCAGTAATATTTGGATGGACTCATGATGCTATAACTTATCTTATTAATCGCCATGTTTTTTTTTGTGTGTGTTTGTGTGTTTTGTTTTCACATTCGTGTCTGCTTGCACTGTAATAGTGAACATATGGGTATAAAAGGAATAATTTAATGCAATGTTTTAATAATATTTGCTTTAATGATTGTTCCCATCCTATAAGAATTTACACTGTATGTTAACACACTGTCATATCTGTGTCATTCTTAGTTGTTTTTTTCTTTTTTCATGGAAAATTCAATAAACATCATGTTGAAAAAAAATGTTTAAGTAGACGCTTATATATATATATATACATATAATACACGATGCTAATAAACACGTGATGTATACACATACTCAAAGACGGGTAAAGCAATCAGCAATTACATTGTCAGTACCCTTTACATGCTTAATTTCCAAGTCAAACTCCTGTAAAATCAAACTCCAATTCAACAATTTCCAATTCTTTTTTTTCATCTTACTCAAAAACATTAACGGATTGTGGTCAGTGTACACAATCATTGGCTTTTGCCCAATCATTGGTTTATGCCCAAACATAAACCTCAAAGTGTTGTAAAGATAGAGCCAGAGCCAACAGCTCCTTCTCTATTGTGGAATAGTTCCATTGGTGGCGATTGAACTTCCTGGAGAAGTATGCCACGGGATGCTCAATGTCATCAGAGTCACTTCTCTGTAGGAGCACAGATCCACAAGCTTTTCACTAGCATCGACCGCAATGGAGAACGGTTTGTTGAAGTCAGGAGATTTTAGCACGGGGAAGTGACACAGCAGAGACTTCAGGCGATCGAAGGCTCTCTGGCATGCTTCATCCCAAGTGAACTTTATGCCTTTCTTCAGTTGGTTGGTGAGACTGAGAGCAATCTCAGCAAAGTTCTTGCAGAACTTGCGGTAGTACCCGATCATTCCAAGGAAGCGGCGCAAAAGCTTTTTTGTTGTCAGGAACTGGAAAGTCCATGATGGCTTGGAGTTAAGCATTCATGGGTGCCACCTTACCCTGGCTAATGACGTAGCCAAGATACATGACAGTAGCGCAACCAAAGTCAGGTTAGCCTGGGTCAGATGCTGGAAAAACGTCTCTACATCTTTCAGATGTTCTTCCCAGGAGTCACTCCATGTGATCAGGTCGTCAATGTACGCACCCGTCTGTGGCAATCCAGGGATTGTAGACTATCATCCTTTGGAACGTGGCTAGGGAATTTCTCATGCCAAAGGGTAGGACTTCATACTGGTACAACCCAGATGGTGTGGCAAAAGCAGAGATGCTCTTGGCCTTCTCAGTTAAAGGCACACACTAATAACCCTTCAATAAATCAATCTTGGTCAGAAACTTGCCTTTCCCTACTCTATCGATACACTCATCAATCCTAGGTATTGGAAACACATCAGTTCTAGTTACAGCATTGACTTTGCGATAATCTGTACAGAATCTAGTACTTCCATCAGGTTTTGGAAATAGAACACAGGGTAAACTCCAATCTGAGTTGGAGGGTCTGATAATATCATGTTCTAACATGTACTCAACCTCTTTCTCAGCAATCTTTCTCTTTTCAGGATTCATCCGGTATGGATGCTGTTTTATTGGTTTGGCATCACCAATATCTACATCATGACAAGCTACTGAAACTCTCTGTGGAACATCAGGAAATAGATCTTTGTATTTCTTGATCAGCCTCTCAAACTGATCTTTCTGTGAGGGTTCTGAGTGCTGGAGTATTGCATCAAGATTTTGCAAAACTTCAGAATTTGTCAATTTACATGAAAGAACTTCAGCTTTAATTCTAGGTTCATCATCTTGAAACTCCCCCTCATCTTCACAAGTCTCGGCCATAGGAGGATCTGAAGTGACAGCCCCAACCCTAGCATTTCTGTCATGATAAGCCTTCAGTATGTTAATGTGACACAACTGTTTTGGCTTTCTCCTATCTGGAGTCTTAACAATGTAATTGAGATCATTGAGTTTTGCCAGGATTTCTTACAGACCATGAAATCTAGCCTGCAGTGGATTGGACTGCAAGGGAAACAACACAAGAACCTTGTCTCCTGGTTTAAACTCACGGCTTCTAGCCTTATGATCATTCCAAGTTTTCATTTTTCCCTGACCTGATTTCAAGTTCTCTATGGCTAGGTCACAAGCTGCACGCAGTCTTTCCTTGAACTTGCCAACATAGTCGAACAGACTGATGTGCAGTTCTTTCTCTTGCCATTGTTCACTCAACAATAGCAAAGGTCCTCTCACTTCATGGCTAAACACTAGCTCAAATGGACTGAATCCAGTAGACTCCAGCACTGCTTCTCTAGCTGCAAACAACAGCAAATGAACACCTTCATCCCAGTCTTTCTCATGGTCATAAGGATAAGTTGTCATCATTGTCTTGAGAGTGGAATGAAACCACTCTAAGGCACCCTGACTCTCTGGATTATAGGCACTGAAAAGAATCTGCTTCGCACCTAGTTCCTACACAACCTGCTAAAACAGTCCGGAAGTGGAATTGCTACCTTAGTCTGACTGAATTTCCCTGGGAAGGCCAAACAACGTGAAGAATTTTATCAAAGCCTTTGAGATTGCAGTCGCCTTGATGTTGCGTAGAGGTATGGCTTCAGGGAATCTGGTAGATGCACACATGATTGTCAACAAGTACTGATTTCCAGATCTAGTCTTGGGTAATGGACCAACACAATCAACAATGACCTTGGAAAAGGGCTCCCCAAATGCTGGGATAGGCTGCAATGGAGCTACAGGTGGGTCTAACTGGTGTTTTCCAACTACCTGACAAGTATGACAGGTTTTGCAAATGTTGGAAACATCTTCCGAAGTCCAGGCCAGAAGAAGTGTTTCATGATCTTATAAACAGTTTTGTTAACACCAGGATGACCTCCTAAAGGTGAACAATGAGCCATTGTTAAGATCTCATTCCTGTAGACCTTCGAAACAACAATTTTCCAAACCACTGCCCAATCTGCATTGGCAGGGATATCAGGAGAGCACCACTTCCGCATCAACACTCCATCTTTGAGATAATACCCAACTGGAACTGCGTCTATATCTTTATCAGGAAGGGCTCTCCTCTTAAGTACACAAATTTCAGGATCATTAGTTTGCTCCTGAATCAACCGCTTTCTGGACAGAGACAAGTCTCCAGACACATCAGAATCACCAGACCAATCTGGCTGGCTGAACAGATAACTGATAAAAGTATCTGAGTCCTCAAACGGAGAAACCAAAGTAGGCCAATCAGAGTCATGAAGCGAACCATCTGAGTCCTGACTATTTCATGTGCTGGACGGCACCACATCATCTTCTTCTTTAGCCTTCTTGGCCATAGCATGACTCACTGCACAGGAAGGATACAAAGATGGGTCTTCATCGCCATCCTCAGTGCTCGGCTGTGAAGTAAGATGAACAGGGGGAACTACATTGCCCCCAGCCAGGTCATTTCCTAGCAACAGAGAAACACCCTTTATTGGTAGACTTGACATAAGTCCAACCTTTACCAGTCCTGTAACTAAATCTGACTTCAAGAATACAGAGCGCAGGGGTACAGATACAGTTCATCCTTCAATACCTTGTACAAGTATGAAATCCCCAGAGGCAGTCTCATCACGTACCTCCAAGGAGTCCATCAACAAAAGTGACTGAGAAGCTCCGGTATCCCTTAGGATATATATGGGGACAGGAGTAGTATGCTCATTCAGAGCCACAAATCCCTCTGACATCTGACAAAATGGAAAAAATTCCTCCCTCACAAAATCAGCAGTATCAGGCTTCTTAGCCCCACAAGGAGCAGGCAATTTAGCAGATTGGTCATCTACTACAGGGGTTTCTAACCTTGTCTTCACAAAGGCATTTGGTTTGGTATCCTTTTCTTATTCTTTCTTAGCTTTAACGAACCAACAGTTAGTTGCAGCGGCGGCTCGTCGGCCGTAACAAAGGGAGGCCAGAACCTCGCCCTTCAAAGCTTAATGACTTCAACATTTCGTAGTTCACTTTTCTTTATCAGCAGTTGCTCATACGAATTGGTTGAAGGACAATCAAATTTATTTTCGATAGCAAATGACGACGCAAATTATCAACACGTCTTTATAAATTAGTTTGCGAGCCTTCTTTCACAAGGAGCCACGACAGTCCATTTTCTACAATCTTAATATAGAAGAAAAGAATATGATGTTGCACAGCTTATTGCTAAATGAGCCTCACTAATCAATTTGCGCATCTATGCCATTTCGTGAGCTTCTTGAGCGCGGAATTTATAGCGTAGGCCTATGGTAATTTACGTCGTAATTCATGTGTGAAAGAAAACCCCTCATAATTTTGCGGTGCAATGTATAACAATGCTATCGAAATTAAATTTGACTCAACTGACTGTTCTTCTAACAATTCGTATGAGCAACTGCTGATTAAGAAAAGTAAACCGCGAAAGGTTTAAGTCATTAAGTTTTGAAGGGCGAGGTTTTGGCTTAACTTTGTTACGACTGACGATCCTCCACTATTTAAATGAATGATTGAAAACTGGTGATGAACAATCATTAACATTAAGGGATTGCTTGGGCTTCCCCTGTTGCCAATTGATGAGCCGCCACTGGTTAGTTGTAACATGACCAGATTTCTTGCAATAACTGAAAACTAGACAACTTTTGTCACTGTCAGCTTTCACACTTTGATGAGACCTGTTACTGGATTTCTGAGCACCATCACCAGATTTGTCTTTGTCTTTGGGTGTGGAATCTTGGGTATCACCGTTACCTTTCTTCTGAAATTGGGACCATCTATTGTTACTGCTAGACTGAAATTTGGACTTATGTGTGAGAACATATTCATCTGCAAATTTGGCAGCTGATTGCAAATTCAGTGCTTGCTTCTCATTAAGGTAGGTCTTACTATCATCTTTAACACAGTTCTTGAATTCTCCAACTAACACCATCTCTTTTAGTGAGTTGAAATCATCCTTGACCTCCATAGAAGTACACCAGTGCTCAAAGCGATCCTTCTCGTTAGCAAATTCCACATAAGTCTGATTGTCAGATTTCTTCAGACCTCTGAATTTCTGTCGGTAAGCCTCTGGAACCAACTCATAAGCTCTCAAAATAAACTTTTTGACAACCTCATAATCAGAGGAATCATCTGCAGACAAAGCCGAATAGGCTTGTTGAGCTTTACCCTTGAGGACAGTGTGCAACATCAGAGGCCAGTGTTCCTTTGGCCACTGACAACTCTTTGCCAACCTTTTCAAAACACTGGAAATAGTTGTCAACGTCCTTTCCAGCAAATGGAGGCACCAGTTTTACCTCCTGGCTAGCCCGAAATTTTTTTTCAGTAGCTATTTTTATTTTTAGCCGCTCCATTTGGAGCCCTTCTTCCATATCGAATTTATGTAAATCAAAATCTCTCTGCCTTGCTAATTTTTCAAACTCAAATTCTCTTTGTTTTTCTTTTTCCTCCCTCTCAAATTCTCTTTTTTCTCTTCTCTTGCTAATTTTTCTAACTCAAACTGCCTTTGTTTTTCTTTTTCCTCTCTTTCAATCTCTAGCATTTTTAATTTAAGTTCCATTTCTATATTTGGATTTTCCACTGGAAACTGTTCCAGATCTCCTGGTGCAAACACATTTTCATCAATGTAACATTCAACTATCTCTCTAGCCAGTCTTGCTTTTCGCATGGCTGGTTTTACCTCTGTCAGCTCCAACTGTCTGCAAATTTCTAGCAGTTCTGTCTTTTTAAAAGACTTCAAAACCTCTATGGTTGGTGATGGCAGGAAATCATCCATTGCTGTTGATTTGTAGGAAAATTCAAAAAACAATTTTACAATTTGAAATGTTAGATTTTCAATAAATGACTCACACAATGGTTTATCCCGATGAGCCCCCAATTTGTTATGGCCCCAATTTGTTATTACATTTACGACAGCAAGGGATGACAGACACAATTTTAAAACTTAAACACATTGAATTAAACAAAGACTTTTAACTAATCTACTATCTACTCTACTGGCCAACAGTGATATATACAAGAAAAAAAATATTTACAGTCTTTTTAGCTGGGTGGCTTGGTGATGTTCCGGGTGAGGAAAAATGCTCCAACACAGGCAAAAATCCACAAAAAGCTTCACAGGTCTTGAAAAGAGTGACAGGTCTGGTCAAATGTATCCTTCTCCTTGCAATTTCTCCTACTACTTTACTCTCTCAATTTTCCTCCTTATATACTCTTTTGCAGACCCCTCCCACCTTTTAGACTTTTTTTAAATTCTCTGGGACTTTCCATCTCAGACATGCCCAGGACATGCCCAAACCTTGCTCCAGCCTGGGCCTAAGCAAGAAGAAGAAAAGGTCAATACTGCAAGGAAGCTCTATTACATTTTGGAGTTTTTCACTGCATCTCAGCATCCTGTTGGCCCTCATGCGTGTGTTTGACGCAGCTCAGCTGTAAGACCAATCACTGCAGAGGCTTCTGCTGAAACAAAAAACTCCAAACCGTCCTCATCAGCACACAGCAGGGCTCTTCCTGTTTCAGTTGCTCTGGGTCCCTTCATGTCTGAAGGCATGAAGATGCCCCTTTCCAGGGTGGATTATGCTGGAGGGGAACTTTATGGTGTTTGATAGGCTGGTGTCAACGTCAGATAAAAACAGGGCTGACTATGTGCCCATCATCTCTGCACTCAGCGTTTCTGTGCTCTGCCTGCGCTGTGCTCGATTCTCTGTGCGCTGTGCGCTGTGTGCTCTGGGCTTTATGATCTGTGCACTGTGTGCTGTATGCTCTGGGCTCTATGCTTTGTGTGCTGTATGCTCTGGGCTCTATGCTCTGTGCGCTGTGCGCTGTATGCTGTATGCTCTGGGCTCTATGCTCTGTGCGCTGTGCGCTGTGTGCTCTGGGCTCTATGCTCTGTGCGCTGTGTGCTGTATGCTGTATGCTCTGGGCTCTATGCTCTGTGTGCTGTGTGCTGTATGCTCTGGGCTCTATGCTCTGTGCGCTGTGTGCTGTATGCTCTGGGCTCTGGGCTCTATGCTCTGTGCGCTGTGTGCTGTATGCTCTGGGCTCTATGCTCTGTGTGCTGTGTGCTGTGTGCTGTATGCTCTGGGCTCTATGCTCTGTGTGCTGTGTGCTGTATGCTCTTGGCTCTATGCTCTGTGCGCTGTGTGCTGTATGCTGTATGCTCTGGGCTCTATGCTCTGTATGCTGTATGCTCTGGGCTCTATGCTCTGTGCGCTGTGTGCTGTATGCTGTATGCTCTGGGCTCTATGCTCTGTATGCTGTATGCTCTGGGCTCTATGCTCTGTGCGCTGTGTGCTGTATGCTGTATGCTCTGGGCTCTATGCTCTGTGTGCTGTATGCTGTATGCTCTTGGCTCTATGCTCTGTGCGCTGTGTGCTGTATGCTGTATGCTCTGGGCTCTATGCTCTGTATGCTGTATGCTCTGGGCTCTATGCTCTGTGCCCTGTGTGCTGTATGCTGTATGCTCTGGGCTCTATGCTCTGTGTGCTGTATGCTGTATGCTCTGGGCTCTATGCTCTGTGCGCTGTGTGCTGTATGCTCTGGGCTCTATGCTCTGTGCGCTGTGTGCTGTATGCTCTGGGGCTCTGTGCGCTGTGTGCTGTATGCTCTGGGCTCTATGCTCTGTGCACTGTGTTTGGGTGCTTTATGCTCTGGACTCTATGCTCTGACCGAACCATGTGCAGCTCATCCTGGTTGAAGAGGTAACCTCCCTCTGAGAAATGAAGAATGATTTCAGAAGTTCTTTTTTTCAGATCACACATTTGAGTTCAGAGGGGTTGAATATTCTGTGGTAATACGTTGCTTTCACCACTAGAGGGCAGAGGTATTCTTTGCACAAATCAACAAAAGCCCCCATTTCAAGTGAGGCTTGAGCTGCATTAGCATGACTGCATTTATGCAGTACAACAACATGGAAAAATATTTGTTTACTTCCTGAATTTGGAGTACAGCGTGAGGCATTATTCTCAGATGAAGAGAACTTGCAGAACTTGGATCGAATGGTTGACTCATCAAAAGCCACAAAAAAACCTTAACAAATATCTAAGGAACTGTAGGCCTTGCTTTCCAAAGAAATAGTCAGAGGTTAGTGTCCCACTATAAGGAAGAGACAGCAAACCAAAGGGAATGCAATGGCTCATCTCAAGTTTCCCAAAAATGACCCTCAAACCATAATGAGCCTAAATCCTTTAAGGTGTAATATTCTGTGGACTGATGAGGTAAATGTAACTTTCTGGAAGACATGTCCCTTTACAACTACTGTAAAGGTAATGCAGCATTCTACAATATGAGCATCGAACCAGCAGCTGCATATGCTGATGGAACTCTTATGGTGTGAAGATGTTCGCGTTAGTGTTCGTGTTAGTGTTAGCATTCGTTTTAGTGTCAGTGTTAGTGTCCAAGGGCTAAGTTTAATGCAAAGGTAAGTTGCTATCATCAATAGGGCATAAATTCAGCTCTCGACCTGGAAATCCTGAAGGATTCGATCCAGTCAACAGTCCTTGATCTGAATCTGCTTCACACCGATGTAAAATACGAAGCCCAGCTGTACAGCTCAACAGTTTCTCATTTCTCATCTCATCATCTTCCGCTTGATCCGGGGCGGGGTGGCGGGGGTAGCAGTCTAAGAAAAGATGCTCAGACTTCCCTCTCCCTGGTCACTTCCTCCAGTTCTCCCGGGGGTATCCCGTGGCGTTCCCAGGCGAGCCGAACGACGTAGTCCCTCCAGCGTGTCCTGGGTCTTCCTCGGGGCCTCCTCCAGGTGGGGCATGCCCGGAACACCTTCCCAGGAAGGTGTCCAGGGGGCATCCGATATAGATGCCCGAGCCACCTCAACTGGCTCCTCTCGACATGGAGGAGCAGCGGCTCGACTCTGAGCTCCTCCCAGGTGACAGAGCTTCTCACCCTATCTCTAAGGGAGTGGCCCGCCACCCTGTGGAGGAAACCCATTTCAGCCGCTTGTATCCGAAATCTCATTCTGTCGGTCATGACCCAAAGTTCCTGACTATAGGTGAGGGTAGGAACGTAGACTGACTGGTAAATTGAGAGCTTTGCCTTTCGGCTCAGCTCCTTCTTCACCATAACAGATCAGTACAATGACCGCATCACTGCTGCCGCTGCACCGATCCGTCTGTCAATCTCACAGTCCATCCTTCCCTCACTCGTGAACAAGACCCCAAGATACTTAAACTCCTCCACTTGAGGCAGGAGCTCTCCTCCAACTCGGAGGGGGCTAGCCACCCTTTTCCGGTCGAGAACCATAGCCTTGGACTTGAGGTGCTGATTCTCATCCCAGCTGCTTCGCAATCGGCTGCAAACCGCCCCAGTACATGCAGAAAATACAGACCCATACAGAAATTCTGTCCATAAAGATAATGAACAGAGGGCAGCCCTACCGCAGTCCAAAATGCACCAGGAAACAGGTCTGACTTACTGCTGGCAATGCGAACCAAGCTCCTGCTCCAGTCATACAGAGACCGCACAGCCCTTAGTAGAGGGCCCTGGCCTCCATACTCCCGAAGCACCTCCCACAGAATGCCATGAGGGACACGGTCGAATGCTTTCTCCAAGTCCACAAAACACAAGTGAACTGGTTGGGCAAACTCCCATGAACCCTCAAGCACCCTGCGGAGGGTATAGAGCTGGTCCAGTGTTCCACGACCAGGACGAAAACCACATTGTTCCTCCTGAATCCGAGGTTCGACTATCAGCCGAATTCTCCTCTCCAGCACCTGGAATAGACTTTACCCGGGAGGCTGAGGAGTGTGATCTCTTATGGTTGGAGCACACCCTCCGGTCCCCCTTCTTAAAAAGAGGGACCACCACCCCGGTCTGCCAGTCCGAAGTACTGTCCCCAACTGCCACGCGATGTTGCAAAGGCGTGTCAACCAAGACAGCCCTACAACATCCAGAGACTTGAGGTGCTCAGGGCGGATCTCATCCACCCCCGGTGCCTTGCCACCAATGACCTTCTGATCTACCTCAGAGAGTTCAGCCCGAGTGATGGATGAATCAGCCTCCGGGTCCACAGCCTCTGCTTCCTCTACGGAAGGCGTGTCAGTGGGATTGAGGAGATCCTCGAAGTATTCCTTCCACCAGCCAACAATATCCCCAGTCGAAGTCAACAGCTCCCCACCTCCACTGTAAGCAGTGTTGGCGGGGCACTGCTTTCCCCTCTTGAGGTGCCGGACGGTTTGCCAGAACCTCTTCGGGACCGACCATAATCCTTCGCCATGGCCTCCCCGAACTTTTCCCATACCCAAGTTTTTGCTTCTGCCACCGCCTGGGCCGCAGCACGCTTAGCCTGCCAGTACCTGTCAGCTGCCTCTGGAGTCCCATGAGCTAACTAAGCTCAATAAGACTCCTTCTTCAGCTTGACGGCATCCCTTACTTCCGGTGTCCGCCACCGGGTTCGGGGATTACCGCCGCGACAGGCGCCGGAAACCTTACGATCACAGCTCTGAACGGCCGCATCAACAATGGAAGTGCAGAACATAGTCTATTCAGACTCAATGTCTCCAGTCTCCCTCTCGAAGCTCAAAGCTTCAAAGCTCTCTCGGACGTGAGAGTTGAACACCCCTCTGACAGAGGGTTCTGCTAGACGTTCCCAACAGACCCTCACAACACCTTTGGGCCTGCCAAGTCTGTCCGGCTTCCTCCTCTGCTAGCGAATCCAACTCACCACCAGGTGGTGATCAGTGGACAGCTCAGCCCCTCTCTTCACCCGAGTGTCCAAGACATATGGCCGAAGATCAGATGACACGACCACAAAGTCGATTATTGACCTCCAGCCTCGGGCGTCCTCGTGCCACGTGCACTGATGGCGCCCTTATGATTGAACATGGTGTTTGTTATGGACAAACCGTGACTAGCACAGAAGTCCAATAACAGAACACCACACGGGTTCAGATCGGGGAGGCCATTCCTCCCAATCACGCCCCTCCAGGTAACACTGTCGCTGCCCACATGGGCATTGAAGTCCCCCTGCAGAACGATGGAGTGCCCAGTTGGAGCACCTTCCAGTACCCCTCCCAGGGACTCCAAGAAGGTTGGGTACTCTACACTGCCATTCGGCCCATTAGCTCAGACGACAGTGAGGCACCTCTCCCGGACCCGAAGGCATAGTGCAGCAACCCTCTAGTTCATCGGGGAAAACTCCAACACATGACGGCTAAGCTGGGGGGCTATAAGCAAACCCACACCAGCCCGCCGCCTCTCACCGCAGGCAACTCCAGAGTAGAAGAGAGTCCAGCCTCTCTCAAGGAGTTGGGTTCCAGAGCCCAGACTGTGCGTGGAGGTGAGCCCAACTCTAGCCGGTTCCGCTCAACCTCCTGCACAAGCTCAGGCTCCTTCCCCCACAGTGAGGTGACATTCTATGTCCCAAGAACCAGATTCCATGTCCAGGGATTGGGTGGTTGGGGGCCCCGCCCACGACCGCCACCCAAAGCGCAATGCATCGGCCCCTTCTGAACCCTCCCGCGGGGGATGGGCCTACGGGAAGGCGGGCCCACGTCGCTCGTTTGGGCTGTGGGTACAGACTTGACCACTAGGTGCTCGCCTGCCAGCCCCAACCCCAGGCCTGGCTCCAGGGTGAG
>CM056576.1:143522972-143652972 GCA_029721435.1 Gymnothorax reevesii
CAGATGTGTTTATTGCAGTGTGTGTGTGTGTGGGTGTGTGTGTGTGTGGAGATTGGTTCTTTGCTGTGTTTGTGCAGATGTGTTTAAGGCAGTGTGTGTGCAGATGTGTTTATCCCTGTGTGTGTGCAGATGTGTTTATGGCAGTGTGTGTGTGTGTGTGTGTGTGTGTGTTTGCAGATGTGTTTATTGCAGTGTGGGTATGTGTGCGTGTGTGTGTGCAGATGTGTTTATGGCAGTGTGTGTGTGTGTGTGTGTGTGTGTGTTTGTTTGCAAATGTGTTAATTGCAGTGTGGGTATGTGTGCGTGTGTGTGTGCCGATGCGTTTAGAGCAGTGTGTGTCTGCAGATGTGTTTATGGCAGTGTGTCTGCAGATGTGTTTATCCCTGTGTGTGTGCAGATGTGTTTATGGCAGAGTGTGTGTATATGTGTGTGCGTGTGTGTGTGTGCAGATGTGTTTATCCCTGTGTGTGTGCAGATGTGTTTATGGCAGAGTGTGTGTATATATGTGTGCGTGTGTGCATGTGCAGATGTGTTTATTGCAGTGTGTGTGTGTGGAGATTGGTTTATAGCTGTGTGTGTGCAGATGTATTTATTGCAGTGTCTGTGCGCAGATGTGTCGACGGCAGTGTGTGTGTGCAGATGTGTTTATGGCAGTGTGTGTGCAGATGTGTTTATGGCTGTGTGTGTGCAGATGTGTTTATCCCTGTTTGTGTACAGATGTGTTTATTGCAGTGTGTGTGTGTGTGTGTGTGTGGAGATTTGCTTATAGCTGTGTGTGTGCAGATGTGTTTATGGCAGTGTCTGTGCGCAGATGTATCGACGGCAGTGTGTGTGTGCAGATGTGTTTACGGCAATGCGTGTGTGCAGATGTGTTTATGGCAGTGTGTGTGCAGATGTGTTTATCCCTGTGTGTGTGCAGATGTGTTTACAGCAGTGTGTGTGCAGATGTGTTTACAGCAGTGTGTGTGTGCAGATGTGTTTACAGCAGTGTGTGTGCAGATGTGTTCATGGCAGTGTGTGTACAGATGTGTTTACAGCAGTGTGTGTGCAGGTGTATTTACAACAGTGTGTGTGTGCAGATGTGTTTATCCCTGTTTGTGTGCAGACGTCTTTACAGCAGTATGTGTGCAGATGTGTTTATGGCTGTGACTGTGCAGATGTGTTTATGGCTGTGTGTGCAGATGTGTTCACAGCAGTGTGTGTGCAGGTGTATTTACAACAGTGTGTGTGTGCAGATGTGTTCATGGTTGTGTGTGTGCAGGTGTATTTACAACAGTGTGTGCGTGCAGATGTGTTCATGGCTGTGTGTGTGCAGATGTGTTTACAGCAGTGTGTGTGCAGATGTATTTACAACAGTGTGTGTGTGCAGATGTGTTCATGGCTGTGTGTGTGCAGATGTGTTTACAGCAGTGTGTGTGCAGATGTATTTACAACAGTGTGTGTGTGTAGATGTGTTCTTGGCTGTGCGTGTGCAGGTGTATTTATCGCTGTGGCTGTTTCGGGGTGCAGCTCCATCAGGGACACGTCAGGCTGAGTCAGCACTGGCTCACAGGCAGAGTTGTGTAGAGCCCTGACACTCAAGAAAAATGCACTTCCTGTTGCTGTCATCCTAACAGCTTCTGCCAGGAAACATTTTACAAGATTAAACTGTATATCCTGCAATAAACTCTAATCAGAGTGAAATCTGAAAACCGTTTCCAAGAAAGCGACCATAAAAACATTTGTCTGCTCAGCTGAAATACTTCATCGCTTTCACAACCTTTGGGAGCTCGTTGCCAGATAACTGTCAGCAGACAATAAGCGTTTGTGGTCGTCATCGACCAATAAACTAAACACATCCCCCCAAACCCCACCCCTGTCTACGCCCACCGCGCCTCAGCACCTCAGTCAGGACAGGACAGCCTCACATCCTCATTCCTGCAAAATTTACCGTAACCTAGTTCTAGCAAATTTTCCTTGAAGATGTTGGGCATTAATGCACATGGATGCCAGCGACTGCTGGTGAGATGAAAACTGAAAAAGATTGGAACAAGCCTCTCATCCAATGACTGGTCTTTTTTAATCATTTATATAAATTAACATTGTACTATCAAGTATGGCCAGTTCTCCCTGCTAAGGCGAGATGAGCAATGAAACATCATTTTTGTGTGAAAATTGCTTTTCATTCAACTTTAATATTATTCAGTTGCGGATACTCTTTGCCAATCTTTGTTTTCTGGTTAGATAGCCTGCATTCAGGATGCGCTTCAAACAAATGTGGAATATAACAGATTAGTTTATCCTTTTTCAAAAAGTGAATAAAACATTTTATCTAAATCGAAATTACTATTTAACTCTCACAGCATTGCATTAAGAAGAACGCTCTGTGATTAACTGCCAATTAACTATTCTTATCTTTGGTAAACTTGTTAAGGTTTATTGTTAGGCCCGCTAATTTTTACAAATGATCTGCCCTCAAGCTCTCGAGTAGCTGGTTGTCAGTTTTATGCCAATGACCCTGTCAGTTCTGGACCAGCGAAGACTCCTGTCATGGAAGCTGGGAAAAACACATGAAAGGTACATGCAAGCAGCTTCAGCACAAAACCATACATTTTCATCGAGCAAAAGCAGCGTCTGTGTGTTATCTATCAGGAAACAAGCTGTATCAAGTCATTTTAAGGTTTTCCTGATAAACAAAGACACTGAAGATGTCAACAAATGTAACAGTTAACGGAAAGTGTTACATCTGCAGCCTGTATTTGACAAATACATAAAAAAAGATTTACAAAACTGTTAAGGCTAATCTCAGTTGCTTTAAAATGATCAAACATTGCATACCCATTGCACACTGGCCTTTAACCTCTTTGCGCAGAAGCCAAATTTGGCTATTTATAGGTTATCCCATTTGTTGCTTTATAATTCAAGCTTTATAAGCTCCAGCTTTATGAAGAGGACAAATGTGGCTCAACTTAGAAAAGACACTGCAGCATTTAGAATTACATCTTATTTCAGTTTATTTTCATGATTTTGGTAGAGAACATGGGCTGTAAACATAGTAAAATCTTCATGAGAATTCACCATTGAAACTATAAAAAAAATTATAATTTTGAGGATTGAAAAATGGCTGGGGGTTAAAAACAACACATGTCTGGGATAATAAACTCCTAGACCACAAGTACTCTTCATCTGAACATGAAATATTAAATTATCCACTTTTTACAAGCCAAATAAGCCAGCTATCCAGGTGGCTCCCCAAACTCCCAGAGCCTTGAAAATAGCGCACATTCAATTCACAAAATAATCGTATTTTTAACACAAATCAACTTTGTACTCATAAAGTTCAATATGAAAGGATGATTTTCTGGTTGAATTTGGCATGAGTTCATCAATTTTTTCTCCTCGATAAAGTTCAGAGTCTCATCCATTTATTCACAAAGCCGCGTCAGCAGGCACACATACTCATTAGAGGAACTGCATATTTTACAGACAGAATGTTCATGCAGGTGGAAAGCTTGCGGTTTACTATTCCGATCATCCAAGCGAAACACAAGCTTGTAATGTTCGCTTTCACACCTTCTATGGAATAAGTATAACTCAGGTCACGGGAATACCTGTTCGCACTTTGAAAGAGCGAATATGCAAGACATTCTGTTTCATTGAATGAGGTATAAAATCTAAAACTGATCGCCTAGTTAAAAAAAATGCCAGCACACTGCAGTATCGACTACTCTTTTGTTACCCAATGTGACAAACTAAAAGCTCTGTGATCTCGGTGGTAAACCAAAAATAAGAAATAACTGGCCAGTTAGCATGCAGGCTAAAAGTAAGATAGAGCTACACCATACAAAGACAGCTTTACTCACTTTTCAGTAGAATTATTGAGCTGCTCCTCAAAAGTATGTTCCATTCAGAATAACTGCTATTTTCCATCTCAGAATCACATTTCCATCCCGCAAATAAGCTCAGCTCTCCAGGCTCATTTCTGGAGGCTTTTTGTACCCATACAACCACGTCGGTCTGAGCTGCGTAAAGTGTATTGCATACAACGTAACCCTATTACGCAAGTATTTTAATATGTTTTTTAAGGTCCAATCAATGTCTTTCACTTACTGAGGAAGCCTTATACTGTCTACAATTGGATAAAAATCATGTCAACCAACCGGTAATTATTCGAAGAATCTTTAATTGGCATGAACTACAGCGGGGCTTTCACGCAGATACCATTGAATCACCATTCAAGTGATTGGAATCTTGTGAATATTTAACAACTGATCCGGGGGTGCCATCTTGTGATAGAGTAGTGCAACTTCTTCCATAAAAAGAGCTGCTCTATGTCCGCAGGTGTCTATGTCTGCAGAAAGGTGTGAAGGTTCAAAGGGTTAAGCTTGTTAACAAATGCCTGAAAAAGTCAGTTCCACAGAACCTGAGTTACTCTACAGGAAGGAAATTGAGTCAGCAGAGGTGTGATTCAAGGGAACTGCTATACCATAGGACTGTTTTTTGTTTTTTCTGTTTTTTTGTACAAACAGTATTCTCTGTAAACGCTACAAAACTTTAGAAAAACTACCAACTGAAATAAAATTAGCTAAGGATATTAAAATTTTCCATTACAAAGTGAAAGACTGTGAAATCTAACCAAACTTGTACTTGCTTGTAGCCAATCACTATATTATTCTTATTATTATTATTATTATATGTTTAGGCTGACTAATTCAGGTGAAAAATGACCAGGAGATTGATTTATATATTTCTTGATTTTTGTGCGTTGTGTCAAGTGCTGCGGGATTTTAATGTAATGATGTTTAGTTGGGTGTATTTTTTGAGTATTTAGGATTTTCAATTTTTGTATTTTTTTATTTGTCTTATGCAAGCTATTTTAGATATCTGTAGACTGTCAAAAAGCCCAGCAAGGGACTAGGGTTGGAAATTAGCAGCAGTTACAAAACACACGTGCAACCTATTTTTTACATTTCAATTCTGAAGTGTAATTATGCCAATTGTACCATCCCGTCAAAAAAACTACAACTTAAATAAATCAAGAAAATGATGAAGAAAAAATGTGGGCCATTCCACCGAATCGGTGCCATTTGCATGTTGTAATTTTTCAAAAATAAACTTCATTTTTCAAATTTTTTCAGCATTGTATCTCATAACATACATGTTTAACTATTCAAAATATGTAATGGTCAATCTCAGGTACATTTATTTTTAATTTTACAAGGTTGTGAAATGGAAGATGGTAGCATTTTTTTTCAGTCCTGTTACCGATACTATTATAGCTATTAATATATCATTTAAAAGTCATTCCAAGTATTTGATTCATTTTTCACTCAATAAAGTGGGTATGTATAAGAAATAATTTGATACATGTTCAAAATATGTATATAACTACGGTAAAAAAGTCAGAAGTATACAGGCAAAATGCATTTCTTTTAAAAATACAAAGCCATTTTTTATTTTTAATGGGGACCTTAACCTCAATTTGATCAAAAATCTATTATGTGATCTATCCAAAAAGTGCTCAAATAATGGACAAAGAAAATTTGGGGGAAAAAAGTTTCATCTTTATTTTTTCAATTAAAACAATTAGGTAACAGGAATGAGAACCGAGTAACAGGATTGAGTGTCTCTGAACAGAACAGAATGGAGAACAGGTGTGTGTGTGCATGACAGTATGTGAGTATGTGTCTTTGTGTAAGTGTGTGTGTGTGTGTGTGCACAGAATGTGAGAGTGTGTAATTGCATGTGCGTGTATGCATTTATGAATATGTGTATAGACTCTATACACATACTCATACATACACACACACATACCATACTATTATAGAGTGCACGTGCATGAGAGTGTGGGTGTGTGTAGTTTTCTTGTGTGTATGGATGTGTATATGGTATGTATTTGAGTGCAAAAGTAAAAGAGCGGGGCAGTGGAGACAGAGAGAGGTGTGAGTTTCCCCGGCAGCATGTGTGTCTCGCTCCTCAGGTACAGTATGGGCTCTGCATCTTTCTCTGAAAAAGGTAAAAAGAAGAAAGACAACGCATATAACAGATATAAGTAGAGCATATTGAGTTCAACAGGCATTACTGCATAGAATTGCATGATTACAACATGTATTTTTATAGAATTGCAATGAATTAATGAGGAAAAATCTAACTTGCTTTTTTAAGAATCAGATTTTAGTTTAGCCCAAACATCTTTTTTTATTGCCATGTAATGGCTTGTGACCTGCCTCGCTGGTGGGATTATGCACAAGATATCTTGGAAGAGGTACCACAAGGTATCCTCAGGGGCTGGCCAGTAGAATCTGTTGGGTCCCTGACAATAATATGTTCACATTGTAAAACACCATAGTAATTCCAACTGTAATACTTAAAATCAAAGAATTCATGTTATATCATATAAACAATTAAATACAAACTGCTCTTCCCGCCCCTCTCTATCTTACCCCACCCCTCCCTGGATCTCTCTTCCCCTACCTACCTCCCCTTCCTTTCCTTACTTCTCCTCTCCTGTCCCTCCTCTCCCTACCCCCCCCTCTCTAACCCCTCCCTACTCAGCCCCACCTCTCTCTACCTCAACCCCACTCCCCTTCAATTTGTCACTTTCAATGAAAATCCTCACTCCTTTCACTCTTATTCAGTCTTGTTACCCTTTCTATGGGTAACAGGACTGAGGGTAACAGGACTGAGTTTTTAGCACAGAATTAGCTATGTTGCTAAAGCTAACACATGGAAAACCATGCTAGTAGCATGAGGCCCCGAAGCACCTTTAAGTGATTAACCAAAACTCAAAAAATAAAAATAAAATCATAAGAGCATACAAAATAATTTAGGTAACAGGACTGCATGTTATGATTTACGATGCCAGTCATATTTACAATATGATCAAAAATAAACAAAAGAGATTGAGAGAACTTACTTTTGGTCTTCCCAGTTCCTTCACGGGACTGAAATGATGCAATATCCAGTTGATCCTGTCATATGTGGAATGTTCCAAAATCTTTAGGGTGGTTAATGTATCAGGGTAACAGGACTGAGAAAAAACCTGGGGACACCACTAAAATTGTGTTTTTTAACTAATGTTTTACGATTTTTTCAGTAGAAAACGTATTTTATGTTTAAATTACAAATTGGGCCACAAAATAATGCAAAAAAAAATACTTTTATAAAGGATTCTAGTGACTATATTTAATAGTTAAGTTTAGTGTTAGAGAGTGGGGACAGGCGAAAATCCCATTTGTTCAGTATTCTACGTAGCTTTTATAAAATTTTTAGACCGTGCATCTTCAAATTGCAACCAGGACAATAAAAAGGACACTTTGATTGATAATATAATGTATTAAACAGATACTTTTCATGCATATTCGTGAATATTTCTGAAGGTAATGTCTTGGGGACAGAAAAGGCACCGATTCGGTGGAATGGCCCATGTATACTTATCAGAGGGAGTTTTTTAATCTTCCAGTAATTTCAGCTGAAGAGTCGTTAATGACGTCCTAATTCTCTGGTGCAAAGCTGCAGTGATGAATTGCTATTTTACTATATTATTTGTCCAGTTCATGCAGTGTGTAGATAAGGTGGGTATGCTGAAATGGATGTCAGTGTTTGAGATCTGTTTCTGTTATTTTTCGATTTATTGCTTCAGTTTTTGTTTCTTTTTTTGTATATTTTCACATTTAGTACAGTAATTTCATTCACTGCATTTACTTTCTTGTACTAATTTTGTTTCCCTGTTTTAGTCTGCGCATGTCTGTTATCATTTGCACTTCTGCTCTCGCCCTCCATGTTCTGGTAGTTGTTCCAGTTCCTGCCCGTGTTTGTACCCACATCCTTGCTTCTGCACGCCAAACTACACTTCTGCACGCCAAACTACACTTCTGCACGCCAAACTACACTTCTGCACACCAAACTACACTTCACTCCCTGTTAGCTGCTTTGCTGACGCTAGCATAAACCCAGTTTTCCATGTTTACTTATTGACTTTGTTGTCTTCCATGGTGATTATGCTGATGTTGATCTTTCACGGTCCACAGTTTTTTGAGATTGCCTTGCCCTTTGTGCATTGTGTTTTTTGGTTATGACTTTGGCTAGTTTTACAATATATGATTGAGCTTTCTCAGATTTGGCTTTACCACTCTTCGACCATTGACCCCTGGACTGTGTTTTGATTTGATTATGATTATTATTTGATTATGGATTCTCCCCTTTGTGTCTTTTTGTAGGGCCTTTTGCGCAATGGGCACCAGCTCAGGGAGAGATGAATAGTAATAGAAATTGAATCAGAATATTCCTTCCTGCTGTTCTGAAAAAATGGTCCCCCAAGTAATTAGCACAATGTGAAGAATTTTTATCATTTAGAAGTACTGTCAAATATTAAATAATTTTCCCATAGTAAGATCATAGTTTTGAATTGGCTTGGTAACAGGGTAGCAGTTTCCCCTTTAAGCTTTAGAGTCACTAAGCAGTGACCGTCCTGCTAATGTTATGGTTTTGTTCTGCCTGGCCATGTTTTTATTTCTGCCTGACTCCCATGTTTGATTATGAATTCTGCCTTGTCTGACCCTGCTCTGTATTTGTATCGTGATTTAGATGCTTTGCCATGTTTTGTTTTTGCTTTGTCTGTGTATGTCTTCCTTATTCCACTCCTGCAGTTATATTCTGATCGATGAATTGTATCTTACCATGCATTGCACTTTGTCTCCCCCTGTCTGGTCTTTTGTCATGTGATCGCTCACTGCCCCAGTACAGTGTGCCACACTTTCGGGTGATTTCATGGTTTCTAAGATTTCAACCATTCCTTCCAATCTTGTTTACTTCCTTCACCTTGCTTTTCTATTTTACTAACAATACTAACTGTTTGTTGTTTTAAGTAAACTTACTAATCATGACTAACATTGTTTATCGTACTAATTTACTAACAAGCACTAGGGATTGTATAGCTGCACATTACTAATTGACTAACGAGCTCTCAGCACTCGCTCTGCTCTAGTCTCCGCCTCTTGCCTTCACTCAGTTTACTTTGCTGTGCTTCAGCAGATTCTCTGCACCTGTCTAAACATTGTCCTGCCTCTCACTCTGCGCACGGTAAAACTCTCTAACCGGAGCCGTATGTTTGTCAGTTGGCTGTCTCTGTGATCCCTGCCCACGTTTTGGCTTTTGCCAATTTCTTGTAATCAGGAACTTCCTCGTGTTCATTCCTTTGTAATTAGTCTGATTCAACTCACCTGTGCCCTATCATAGCATGTGACTTCCCCTACGTGTATTTAAGCAGTCATTTCACTCACAACTCTTGTCTGAATGTTTTTCCTGGTTTGCTTGTGCTGCGATTTTTGATGCCTTGTACTCCTAGTGTTATACTTAGTGATGGGGAAACCAAAGCTTTCTGAACTACTGGATCAATTATGAAGCCATTGTGTTGAACGGTTCTGGGTTGCGAAACATTTGATACAATTAAATATCGCGACATCTGCTGGCCAATCTTCAACATAGCATTTGTGTGCAACAATAAAGGACAACGTGTCATGAAACAGGCACTGTTGTGTACGTTCAACAATAA
This sequence comes from Gymnothorax reevesii, assembly GCA_029721435.1. Classification (NCBI taxonomy): domain Eukaryota; kingdom Metazoa; phylum Chordata; class Actinopteri; order Anguilliformes; family Muraenidae; genus Gymnothorax; species Gymnothorax reevesii. The sequence continues at coordinate 143,532,505 of CM056576.1, forward strand.
AGGTTCTATGTGCATCTTCTATGTGGTTCTATGTTCTATGTGCATTTTTTTTCCAAGACAATTACATACTTGTGTTATAATGTGATTGTGCCATCATAAAATACTGTATATAATAGAGATATGCTTTTGCAAGATTGATAGAAATACAAAAAATATTTTTACAAAAAATGGCAAATGCTTGTGCAACTAGGGACTGTTATTTCAATAGTTCTGCAAAATGCTGGAGAAGTTGGAAAGGGGATTCACAGGGTTCAACGATTTTTATTTAAAAACAAGATAATTTCAGCTGAGTTAGACTTCAGTCTGTTTCTCTTCTTTGTTACTACCTCTCCAGCTTTGGAGACCCTTTCACATGGCACAGAAGTTGCTGGCATATGAGGATATCTGTGGCAGGCTTGTAAAGATTGGGATAAACTGCTGCCCTTGAGTGCCAGTATTTGAATGGGTCTTCTCATTAGTAAAGAAAAAAACTCCCGCACATGGTCTTCTCACTTGCAGGAAGGTCGGTTGACTGAAACGTTGACTAATAAATCAATTTCAAGTGAGAAGACCGGGTGCGGGAGTTTTTTTCATTACTTTGGTCCCTAGTCGGCCTTTCTCCTATGCACCTGTCTACTTACCAGTGTGCAAAGGTTTTTCTCCCTAATGGGTCTTCTCCAAAAATCCTGCCCTGGATTCAAAACCCGAGTGACATGTCGTCGATACGCGTGTGACGTAATGACGCTTCATTTGGGGAGTCACGTGGTTTTTTTGCATGGTGGAGCGAGGCATCGAAACATATTGGAGATTCTTCTGCTTTGAAAGATCGGTACTGCGTTGAGCCGTCTGCTTCGAGTGTAAAATCCCTAGTTATACTTCTGACTGGAACATCCCTGACTCTGACTTTGGCTTTTTCATTGATATTCATCTGCCTGTGTACCGTACCTGTTTTGCCCGACACTGAGTTTTGTGTTTGCTGCCCTGTGTACATTTTGGATTAGGATTACACAGGATTCTTATTTTGGATTGTGGACTTTGTACCGTTGCCTTCTGCCCTGTGGGGGTTGGTCTCGCATTTGGCTCCAGAACAGTACCTTACAGCTAACCACTCCTGGGATGATGTTAGTCACTGACCCCTGCTGTGCCAACGTCAGCCCAGGTGCAGTCTGGGACATATAGAGGAACTTTGCCAGAGTTGGATCAGAATATATGGAGAAACTCAGCCAGTAAGGGTCCACTGTGAGATATGTGTAGGAACTCAGCCAATGAGAATTCAGTCTAAGACCTCAGCCAATTGGAGTTCAGCCCACAGAATAAGCTGAGTTTGGCTGATTGTTACAATTTATATTTTAAATCACAGACAAACCTTCCTACCACCTGCCAGCACTTTGGGGCTTTCAGACTAATTGTGCTCAATGTATTTGTTCTGTCATGCAAATGCACTGTGCCAATTTTAAAAAGTCAGATTTAAATGATGTAATTAATTTGTTTGAATAAATCTTGAGGTATAATCATTTGCACCATTCTGTCTACATCCCTCCCACCTGGTGATGGTCATCAGAGCTGTATCTGGACCATGAGATCAATACAGGCAGAATATTACCCAGCAAATCACAGCCACCCTGTAATCAGCCTATAGCAGACCCTTATGAGTGGACTGTGGACACGACAGAACGTCAATAATCTCTGCATTCTGAGCCTGATAGGGAGGATTTAAACATGAATAATCCATCATGGGTTAAACGTATGTATTTTCTGTTGAACTCCGTTCATCTCCTGAAAAGATCCCCAGCAGTTTCCCACAAAATATACCTCCCTCTCCATCTCTGCGATCGGAATGAGAAATTCGGTTATGAAGACGCAAAGTCTTCCGCATTTATGCATATGAAATTAACAGGGTATTCTGATAGGTTCTTCTCTATACAGCCTTAGGCTTAGGAAGCTTGTCAAAGGTGTAATGAAAATTTCATTTGAAGTTACATCAGCAGTTTCCTTTTTTTTCCCAGTTTTAATCACCTTTGCAACATGCTGAGGTCAATACTGGTCTCAAAACTGTGCCTTTAATGCATCTAACAGAAGTCAATACTACGTGAAGTGATTTAGAATAACACACCAAGTAGTTTTCTTGAAATTACAAAACAGAGATGATACATCTTCCTGCTGCCTTGAGACAATCAACCCTTTCAGCACTCATTTTGTGTTTTTGAAAACCTATCAAGTGGGAACTTGTGTAAAAGAGCTCCCCTGCTCTTCAACAGCTTTGGTTTTGATATCTCACATCATTGAGCAACAGAAGCTGCATTTAGCACTCTAAGGGCCAGGAATACTGTTTAGTGGGTAAAAATCATCATTTGAAAGATGATTCTTCAGGCCTGGCCATCTGCATTTGAGAAGTCGACTTGCAAAACCTGCTGAGTCAAGTTTTGAAAATAAATGAGTTATCTCCCCTAGCCTCTCTTTCAGGCACCTGTGCATGTCCCACTGATAGCTCCACTTTAAAAACCAAATAAAACATGCTATAAATTGTAACAAAAAAGGCGAATCTCTGTCAAGACCTGCTAAGTCAAGGAGGAAAATAGTAAAAAAATTTTGTTATGTCATCAGCCAATGTGGAAACATGATTCCATTTTCGTTGCTTGAAGGAACCAATCACAGTCGAGCTTTTATTGCCTGTTAAGCTTTTGCTTTCTCTAACTCTTACCGGTTTGGGCAGGTCAGAAAAGTGTGATGATAGTGATACCATAAAAGGGGGATTTGAACCCATGGACTCATGTTCATGTTGTCATTGTTATAGCAGCTATTCAACCACTGTGCTGTCTGTAGCATTTAGTTGCATGTAGAGAGGGCCCTGAGTCAAATACCTTCACTAATTGAGCAATGTGGCTGGTTTAAACATTGTGAAAACCTGCTAAATTTCCACTCCACTTCCAAAACATGCTAAGGGAAAACTTTGTGTCGCAAAATTAAAGTCATTTCTTTAAAAAATAGTTAATTGCCTCATGGATCATGTCTGCAAGGCTAATAATTTCAGGATAGTAAAAAATTGGTATCTGTGGAAGATAATTTCTATGCCTATCAAAAAATCAGATTTTTCTAAAAAAAAAAAAATGGACCAAATTGACTTAAGAGGCTTTGCAAGTGGACTATGCACATAAAAAAAGCCCTGATCTTCGGGGCAGATGCGTAAGGAGTCACTGTCTCTCCTGTAGTACTGTGTGTCTGTGGGGTGTACGATAGTCACTGTCTCTCCTGTAGTGCTGTGGGTCTGTGGGGTGTAAGATAGTCACTGTCTCTCCTGTAGTACTGTGGGTCTGTGTGGTGTAAGATAGTCACTGTCTCTCCTGTAGTGCTGTGGGTCTGTGGGGTGTAGGATAGTCACTGTCTCTCCTGTAGTGCTGTGGGTCTGTGGGGTGTAAGATAGTTACTGTCTCTCCTGAAGTGCTGTGGGGTTGCGGGGTGGATGATAGTCACTGTCTCTCTTGTAGTGCTGTGGGTCTGTGGGGTGTAGGATAGTCACTGTCTCTCCTGTAGAGCTGTGGGTCTGTAGGTTGTGTACGATAGTCACTGTCCCTCCTGTAGTACTGTGGGTCTGTAGGGTGTAAGATGGTCACTGTCTCTCCTGTAGTGCTGTGGGTCTGTGGGGTGTAAGGTAGACACTGTCTCTCCTGTAGTACTGTGGTTCTGTGGGGTGTAGGATAGTCACTGTCTCTCCTGTAGAGCTGTGGGTCTGTAGGATGTGTACGATAGTCACTGTCTCTCCTGTAGAGCTGTGGGTCTGTAGGTTGTGTACGATAGTCACTGTCCCTCCTGTAGTACTGTGGGTCTGTAGGGTGTAAGATAGTCACTGTCTCTCCTGTAGAGCTGTGGGTCTGTAGGTTGTGTACGATAGTCACTGTCTCTCCTGTAGAGCTGTGGGTCTGTAGGTTGTGTACGATAGTCACTGTCTCTCCTGTAGTACTGTGGGTCTGTGGGGTGTACGATATCACTGTCTCTCCTGTAGTACTGTGGGTCTGTGAAATCTACAATAGTCACTGTCTCTCCTGAAGTGCTGTGGGGTTGCGGGGTGGATGATAGTCACTGTCTCTCTTGTAGTGCTGTGGGTCTGTGGGGTGTACGATAGTCGCTGTCTCTCCTGTAGTGCTGTGGGTCTGTGGGATGTAGGATTGTCACTGTCTCTCCTGTAGTACTGTGCGTCTGTGTGGTGTAAGATAGTCACTGTCTCTCCTGTAGTACTGTGCGTCTGTGGGTTGTACGATAGTCACCATCTCTCCTGTAGAGCTGTGGGTCTGTAGGATGTGTACGATAGTCACTGTCCCTCCTGTAGTACTGTGGGTCTGTAGGGTGTACGATAGTCACTGTCTCTCCTGTAGAGCTGTGGGTCTGTAGGTTGTGTACGATAGTCACTGTCCCTCCTGTAGTACTGTGGGTCTGTAGGGTGTAGGATAGTCACTGTCTCTCCTGTAGTGCTGTGGGTCTGTGGGGTGTACGATAGTCACTGTCTCTCCTGTAGTGCTGTGGGTTTGTGGGGTGTAAGATAGACACTGTCTCTCCTGTAGTGCTGTGGGTTTGTGGGGTGTAGGATAGTCACTGTCTCTCCTGTAGTGCTGTGGGTCTGTGGGGTGTACGATAGTCACTGTCTCTCCTGTAGTGCTGTGGGGTGTAGGATAGTCACTGTCTCTCCTGTAGTGCTGTGGGTCTGTGGGGTGTACGATAGTCACTGTCTCTCCTGTAGTGCTGTGGGGTGTACGATAGTCACTGTCTCTCCTGTATTGCTGTGGGTCTGTGGGGTGTACAATAGTCACTGTCTCTCTTGTAGTGCTGTGGGTTTGTGGGGTGTAAGATAGACACTGTCTCTCCTGTAGTGCTGTGGGGTGTACGATAGTCACTGTCTCTCCTGTATTGCTGTGGGTCTGTGGGGTGTACAATAGTCACTGTCTCTCTTGTAGTGCTGTGGGTCTGTAAGGTGTACGATAGTCGCTGTCTCTCCTGTAGTGCTGTAGGTCCTTGGGGGTGTACGGTAGTCACTGTCTCTCCTGTACTGCTATAGGTCTACGGGGTGTAGGATAGTCACTGTCTCTCCTGTAGTGCTGTGGGTCTGTGGGGTGTATGATAGTCGCTGTGTCTCCTGTAGTGCTGTGGGTCTGTGGGGTGTATGATAGTCGCTGTCTCTCCTGTAGTGCTGTGGGTCTGTGGGGTGTACGATAGTCGCTGTGTCTCCTGTAGTGCGGTGGGTCCTTGGGGGTGTACGGTAGTCACTGTCTCTCCTGCAGTGCTGTGGGTCCTTGGGGGTGGAAGATAGTCATTTTGTCTTTCTTATTTGTTGTTCCTCCTCTTCATCTTTAACTAGTAGTACTGCTCTCCCCCCCCCCCCCCCCCCACTGGCTGACCTGTCTTCTTCCTTAAATGCTGAACCGATGGGCAGATTCCTCCTAAATATTCATTAGCTCTCTCCTTGATTTCTGTCCTTTCACTCAGACACAATCTGCTGTGTTATTTTCCAAACTTTCTCAATGACTCATTAATTACCTGGAATAGGAAGTCCTACTCAAGCTTCTCTGACCCATGTCATTAGCTGGGTAGTTCAGCATATGATTAGCTGCTGGTTTCAGTTTTTAATTTTTGAGCTAGTTCAACTCTTAGTTAGACTTTGAATTTATCTTTTAATTTTAATGGCTCTCTTGTACAGTTCTGACCTACAGGTGCTGTTCCTTTCCCATCCATCAGACAAATGTTTAAATGTAATATTACACCTAATACAGACTAAGGGAGGATAGAGAATGTCATTATGGAGGAAGAGAACTCAGTGATAACAGACAGGTAAAATACTGACTTCCTGCCTGCTGATCTCAGACTGAACTCCCTAAAGTAAACTCCAGAAATGTCTCTGACCCCCATAATTTACGTTGCTTTGTCCTGGGGCCTGTTCCCTACAGCAGGATTGTACAGTCCTGGGGCCTGTTCCCTACAGCAGGATTGTACAGTCCTGGGGCCTGTTCCCTAAAGCAGGATTGTACAGTCCTGGGGCCTGTTCCATACAGCAGGATTGTACAGTCCTGGGGCCTGTTCCATACAGCAGGATTGTACAGTCCTGGGGCCTGTTCCATACAGCAGGATTGTACAGTCCTGGGGCCTGTTTCATACAGCAGGATTGTACAGTCCTGGGGCCTGTTCCCTACAGCAGGATTGTACAGTCCTGGGGCCTGTTCCCTACCGCAGGATTTTACAGCCCTTGGGCCTGTTCCCTACAGCAGGATTGCAGAGTCCTGGGGACCGTGCCATACAGCAGGATTGTAGAGTCCTGGGGCCTGTTCCCTACAGCAGGATTGTACAGCCCTTGGGCCTGTTCCCTACAGCAGGATTGCAGAGTCCTGGGGACCGTGCCATACAGCAGGATTGTAGAGTCCTGGGGACCGTGCCATACAGCAGGATTGTACAGTCCTGGGGCCTGTTCCCTAAAGCAGGATTGTACAGTCCTGGGGCCTGTTTCCTACAGCAGGATTGTACAGTTCTGGGGCCTGTTCCCTAAAGCAGGATTGTACAGTCCTGGGGCCTGTTCCCTAAAGCAGGATTGTACAGTCCTGGGGCCTGTTTCCTACAGCAGGATTGTACAGTTCTGGGGCCTGTTCCCTAAAGCAGGATTGTACAGTCCTGGGGCCTGTTCCCTAAAGCAGGATTGTACAGTCCTGGGGCCTGTTTCCTACAGCAGGATTGTACAGTTCTGGGGCCTGTTCCCTAAAGCAGGATTGTACAGTTCTGGGGCCTGTTCCCTACAGCAGGATTGCAGAGTCCTGGGGACTGTGCCATACAGCAGGATTGCAGAGTGAGTCCCATGACTTTACCTGATGAAACAAGGAATTCTCTGTCGTCTGCAACGTGAACCGGCCTTAAAAGAGCTCTTCTGGGTTTCGCTCTGTGCGACTGTTCAGCCGGCTGAGTGATGAAACACTGTGGAAACAGCTAATCGTCAGGGTCATGGGGGGGACATACTGCATATCGTCAGTTCAAAAAACTAAACATGAAATCTCTGTTCTCAGCCCTCAGCATTTAAAACGGCAGCACAGAGGATGGACAGTAATTGTACCCGAACTTAGGGATTTAGTTCAATAGGTGAAATCATACACGGCGCCCAAGCTGCTAAAAAAATAATTTCACTGACAGTTATTTGGATCAAAGACAGCGAGTAAAAAAATAGCCAATTCGAAAGCTTTTCCGATCTCAACTTGATTTTGGGTTTTGCTGCATTCGACCGCCAGGTGGCAACACTCCTGATGTCACACAAATCCGATGTTTGCCGAGCGAGCCCCTCTGAAAAGAGATCTGACCGATGCCACGACAATCCAGTCATCCAGTCTTCTCTATCTCGCAGTACGGTGGATTTGTTGTCAACTAGTGATGCGCGGGTCGGCCCAGAACCCGTGGGTCGAGCGGGGCGGGTCAATATTTTAATAACATTTAGCGAGTGCGGGCGGGTTGGGCCAAACAGTGGCGACGTCTAATTCCCACAAAATTGCAAATAAAAAGTATAATAGGCTATTGGCCACTTGAGGGCTCTAGACGTACAGCCTAGATAACATGCTCTTGACAAACGATGTAGAATGCCAATTGTACCTCTCCCTCTTCCTACTCTCGATGTACACGCACTCACGGTGAGGCCCCACTACACACGGGAAATCCGGATGTTATCCACACCTCCCTGCGGAGCTGCTTGTTTATGGGCGTTTCTGACTTGCTGGCTTGTGGGCGTGTCGGACATTGTGTGATCAAATAGAATCCATCCCTGCAAAATTTTGATTTTCCTGCTGTTATGAGTACAAATCAATTTTCGTATCTCTGTTAGCAGGTACACACTAACATTAACACGCAGCAGAATAATAATTCTATCAGACGAAAGTAGACGAGGCGAAATTCTCCTTCAGCCTTGTAGGCATATTTATTCATGACAAACGAATTGCTCTTCAGGAGCCATTGTGGAGAGAGAGCGAGAGCCTGAGAGCGCCAGCAGAGAGGAACAACAAAAAAGAAACATTCATTTATATTTAGTGCGTGAAGCCACCAATCACATTCCGCACGTAGAAAATCAATACCACCTCCTTGTGGTGTGGAATAGGTAGTTACGGTACAGAATACAATGCAGTCATACACATTACATTAACACTCCCACTTATGGATGACTTGTATACTGTACAGCTTCAACATCGTCAAAATAACAACTCAAAAAAATGACAGATGCCAAACATTTACAGTACACACCTATGTACTTAACATATATACACAATACATCAGACACTTACACACCAAACATGGCTCCTGCAAATTTCATTAACTTGACCTTGGAGACAGGCTTGGTCATAGCATCTGCAATCATCTCGTCTGTAGGACAGTAAACAAGTGTCATTTTCCCTTCTTTAATGGTTGACCTGACGAAATGATATTTGATGTCTACGTGCTTGCACCTTTGTCTGCACACAGGGTTCCTAACAAGTGCAATAGTGCCCTGGTTGTCCTCATAAACAATAGTTTTCCCATACTCATAAGTATCAATACCCTTCAACAATTGCTCCAGATAAAAACACTCCTGTATTGTCAGAGCTAAAGCCATGTATTCGGCTTCACATGTGGATAATGCTACTGTGGGTTGCTTCTTACTTCTCCAAGAGATCAATGAGCTGTCTTTGCTCATGTTTACACAGTAACCAGACATACTGCGTCTGTCGCTGGAGTCTGTCCCCCAGTCGGCGTCACTGTATGCCCGTAGGCTTAGATCCTCACTGCTCTTTCTGAAAATCAGCTGTTTGTCTGTAGTACCTCTTAGATAACGCAAAACATGTTTGACTGTAACCCAGTGTTCATCTGTGGGGTTTGCAAAATGTTGTGATAGCTTGCTTACCACAAAACATAGATCAGGTCTCGTACAAGTAGCTAAGTAGATGAGACTACCTACAGCTTCTCTGTACTTCCTAACATCAGTCATCTTAGGTGCATCATCAGAGTAGTCAATCTTTTGATCACATGGGGTCTCGCGTGTTCTGCACTCCTGCATATCAAAACGATTGAGTATCTTTTCAACATATCTCTGTTGTGACATTGTTACACAACCATCAGACTGGCTGAAGTCTATGCCTAAAAAATGCTTTAACCTGCCTAAGTCTTTCATCTTAAACCTGGTGGAAAGCATGACCTTCACTTGCTCTAGACTTCTTATGTTGTTTGCCGCGATGAAAAGATCATCCACCCAAATGACTATTATCACCTTCCCTGTCTGTTTTGACTCTTTTGTGTAGACACAATGGTCTGCTGGGCTCTGAGTGAAGTTGTCATTTATTAAACATTTGTGAAGCATCTCATTCCAATTACGCCCCAACTGCTTCAGACCGTAAATAGACTTTTCTAGTTTACACACTAGATTTTCTCCCACTGTTTCGTAGCCCTCAGGTTGATCCATGTAGATGTCTCGGTCTATGGGTGCATGCAGATACGCCAACTTTACGTCCATCTGCTGTAGTATCAAGTTTTCTTGGGCGGCCTTCTGCATCACTACACGTACACTGGTCAGGTTGGTCGTAGGGGAAAATGTCTCACCGTAATCTATCCCCGCTCTCTGACAATATCCCTTTGCCACAAATCTGGCCTTATACTGTTCACGTCCGTCACTACCCTCCTTAACAGAGTATACCCACCTACCCCCCACTGTCTTTCTGCCCTCTGGCAATTTAGTCAGGGTAAAGGTTCGGTTTTCCTCTAGTGACTGCATCTCCTCGTCCATTGCCCACTTCCATTTTACTGATTCAGGTGATGCCATGGCCTCTTTAAAGGTTAGTGGCACACCACACACTGCTCGGTAGCAATAGTCTATACTAGTGAGTGTACTATCGTCGTCATCGGCACTCCCTTCCTGAGTATACTCACCAAGATACCTCGGGGGTTTACGCTCTCTGGTGGGATATCTCCCACTGCTTGGGGCCTGTGACGTCACCCTGTGGTGCTCCTCGCCGTCATCCTCAGGGGATTGTGGACTGTCAGTCTGTGCATCTGTGCTAGTAGCATTTGGCTGCGATGTGTCTGTTTCCTCACCATCTACAATGCTGTCGAATCCTTGTTCCTGAGTCTGAGTCTCGCTCTCACATGTTGTCTTTGTGATGAATTTAACCAATCTGTGCTTCTGCACTTTTCCCTTACTGGGGTAGTAAACTAAAAAGGCGGGACTGCCCTTGTCGTGCCCTACGAAAAGTCCCTTCTCACACCTAGGATCTAGTTTACCTTTGTCTTGTTGATACGCGTAACACTCTGACCCGAATTTGTGCATCTTAGCTAGATCACACTTCTTCCCGGTCAGTGCTGTGTAAGGAGTAGTGCTAATGTGTTTATTAAAGCATCGGTTCCTGGTGTAGGCTGCTTCCTGAACAGCATAATGCCATAGGCTCTTAGGTAAGTTGCTGTCAATAAGCTTACACCTTGCCATCTCAAAGAGAGTGCGCCCTTCCCTCTCAGCTATCCCGTTCTGATGTGGGGAGTAAGGACAGGACGTCTCATGTCTGATTTTGTTCTTTCTCAGTAGTGTCTGAAAGTCTTTGTTTGTAAACTCAGTCCCGTTGTCTGACCGGATGCACTTCACAGTGCCATAAGGTGCTACATCAGCCAAGAACTTCTCAGTAGCCTGGGTTGCATCACTCTTTGCTTTGAGAATGTATGCAAATACTGCTCCTGTACACACATCTGTGAAAGATTGCATATACCTGAAACTGTCAATTGACTCATTTGTCACTGGACCAGCTAGATCAGTGTTCACCAGCTCAAGTGGTGTCTTTACCTTGTCAGTTGCATTTCTGTTTCTCGTCTGAGTAAACTTTCCCTCAATGCACACATGACATTCTTTATCAGGCCTACGCTTTGCACCTTCAATGTGCATGCCTACTGTTACATCCTGCAATTTCAGTATATCATCATAATTGCAATGACCCATAATTTCATGCTAAGTTTGGATATCATGGCTAACATTGCACACATCATTTTCGTCACACTCTGTTTGCAAGTAGTACATTCTGTTACACACTTGAATGTTAAACCTTCTGCCATTTGGCACCACAAGAACATCATTACCTTCCTCAAAGAGTACCTTGGCGCCATTTGCAGTGGCACACTTCACGGAGAAGAGTTCTTGAGGGAATGAAGGGATGTACAGAGCGTTCTTTAACGTCACTGTACATCTGCGCCCATTGCTGTCAATGAGACACACTTGTGCGTCTCCTCTGCTTTGCGCCAACCCGAATGTCTGCTTACCGTCAGCCAGCTCCATGCTGTGCCTCTCTGGCTTGAAGGAGCTGTCGAAGGTCTTGAACCGGCTTCTGTCGTTGAGGATGTGGGACGACGCGCCTGTGTCCACGATCAGTCCTTTCCTCTCGATCTGCCGTTGTTGCGCTGGTTTGCAGGCGCCCCCGGTCCCTGCTCTGAATGTGAAGTCGTCTACCGTGGCCCCCCGCGCTTCAATCCGTCCTCCACGACTCGCTGCATGACCGCCGCCGCCGCCATCGCCGTCATCTTGGGCTCGTGCACACTGAGAGCCTCGTGCACGCTCTTTCTTTCTGCACGCTTTGTCCGTGTGGCTTGTGCTCTTGCAGGAACTGCACCAAACTTTCTTTGTGCATTCGTCCTTTCGGTGTCCCTTTTCCCCGCATCGCCAACATGCCATGTCTGTCGATGATCCGCCACTCTTTTTCTTTGGTGCTGTGCGGGCTTTCAGCACCCTTTCTCCCGCTTCCTCAGCGACTGGCCCTGCATCCTCCGACGCCTCAAAGTTCCGCAACTTTGTCTTGAACTCCGCCAGTTTCATGTCCGCTGAACCATGCGTTACCATCAGCGTGAACGGCTTGTACATATCTGGAAGTCCCCTCATAATCATCGCCATCATTAGCCCCTCACTCGGTGCTTCACCTGCACTCCTGAGCGCCGTAATAATCTGCTCTGCTCTGATAATGTACTCAGTTACACTCTCTGTGTCCGCTTTCTTCAGCGAGGTCAATGTTATGTACAGTGAAACAATTCGTGGCCTACCTTTCCCAATGTAGTGCTCTCTCAATACTTGCAGGCTCTCACGTCCCTTGTTTTTAGTGTCTCTGAATATAAGTCCCAAACTCACGTTGTCCAGTAATGGTGCCAACACGCAATATGCGTCAGCATTCAGCTTGTCGTCTTCGGCTTGTTCCTCCACGGTCAGTGGTCCGACAGGCTCGTTCAGAATAGTCTCTTTTAATCCAACACGGTGCATACAACACAGCATCCGCTCTTCCCAGAGCTCGTATTCCTCCGCTCTACCGTCGAACGTCGGCCACTTTGTCTTGTTTCGGTTCGCCATCTTCTCAGCTTTAGCTTAGCTCCCCGGTTCCGCCGCACTAAGCTAGCTACCACACTTTTAGCTAACTAGCTAACGTGATCGTCGTCAAACTTTCCGTCGATAGAACTATTGTCGTCGTTACTGGGCCCATAACCTGTTAGCAGGTACACACTAACATTAACACGCAGCAGAATAATAATTCTATCAGACGAAAGTAGACGAGGCGAAATTCTCCTTCAGCCTTGTAGGCATATTTATTCATGACAAACGAATTCCTCTTCAGGAGCCATTGTGGAGAGAGAGCGAGAGCCTGAGAGCGCCAGCAGAGAGGAACAACAAAAAAGAAACATTCATTTATATTTAGTGCGTGAAGCCACCAATCACATTCCGCACGTAGAAAATCAATACCACCTCCTTGTGGTGTGGAATAGGTAGTTACGGTACAGAATACAATGCAGTCATACACATTACACTAACAATCTCTCTGCCATGGATCGTCGAAAGAAGATTCTGGCTGCGATTTTGCTGTTGTATCATAGATACAACCGCCGTCGCCACCGCCGTTTTTGGGTTCATCCCATCCTGCAACGTCAAAAAAATTATGGGGAATATCATCGGCTCGTATCAGAGCTCCGTTTGGATATAGCACTCTTCCAGCAGTACTTTCGACTGGACAGGTCCCAGTTCAGCTTCTTGTTCGTCCTTGTCAAAACAGGAAGATCTGCTTGCTCTGGAAGTTTTTCGGACGAAAGAGATTGGCTCTCAGGTTGCGGGCACCGTATTCATTTCCATATGGCTAGAAAATTTCATCTTCGTCCCCTCCCACTTTCCCGCACCGGAGCCCGGCTCGTATCGGATGATATCCCAGAATGCATCGCGCACCAAAACGCATGCATGCCATAGAAAATGAATGGGATGCGGAGGAGTGCGGAGATTTTCCGTGTGTAGTGGGGCCTCACCGTCACTGGTGCGCGGCTTAATCCTCCACCGTTAGACTAAGGATTTAAAGGTTGAAATATAGCTCATCTTATAAATCATTTTGCTGTCAGCACCGAAATATTATACAGTAGTAGCAGTGCTTTAAGTGGGCCGTTTAGCCCCCGTAGTACCGGGACTTTTTAGGGCGTACTGGGACTTCACACGAGCTCGTGGGCCATTCCACCGAATCAGTGCCATTTGCATGTTGTAATTTTTCAAAAATAAACTTCATTTTTCACATTTTTTCAGGATTGTATCTGATACCATACATGTTTAACTATTCAAAATATGTAATGGTCAATCTCAGGTACATTTATTTTTATTTTTACAAGGTTGTGAAATGGAAGATGGTAGCATTTTTTTTCAGTCCTGTTACCGATACTATTATAACTATTAATATATCATTTAAAAGTCATTCCAAGTATTTTATTCGTTTTTCACTCAATAAAGTGGGTATGTATAAGAAATAATTTAATACATGTTCAAAATATATATAACTACGGTAAAAGAGTCAGAAGTATACAGGTGAAATGCATTTCTTTTAAAAATACAAAGCCATTTTTAATTTTTAATGGGGACCTTAACCTCAATTTGATCAACAATCTATTATGCGATCTATCCAACAAGCGCTCAAATAATGGACAAAAAAAATTTGGGGGAAAAAAGTTTCATCTTTATTTTTTCAATTAAAACAATTAGGTAACAGGAATGAGAACCGAGTAACAGGATTGAGTGTCTCTGAACAGAACAGAATGGAGAAGAGGTGTGTGTGTGTATGACAGTATGTGGGTATGTGTCTTTGTGTAAGTGTGTGTGTGTGTGTGTGTGTGTGTGTGTGTACAGAATGTGAGAGTGTGTAATTGCATGTGCGTGTATATATGCATTTATGAATATGTGTATAGACTCTATACACATATTCATACAAACACACACACAAACCACACTACTATACAGTGTATGTGCATGAGAGCGTGGGTGTGTGTAGTATGCTTGTGTGTATGGATGTGTATATGGTATGTATTTGAGTGCAAATGTTAAGGAGTGGGGCAGTGGAGACAGAGAGAGGTGTGAGTTTCCCCGGCAGCATGTGTGTCTCACTCCTCAGGTACAGTATGGGCTCTGTATCTTTCTCCGAAAAAGGTAAAAAGAAGAAAGACAACAGATATAACTGATATAAGTTGAGCATATTGCATTAAACAGGCATTTCTGCATAGAATTGCATGATTACAAAATGTATTTTTATAGAATTGCAATGAATTAATGAGGAAAAATCTAACTTGCTTTTTTAAGAATCAGATTTTAGTTTAGCCCAAACATCTTTTTTTATTGCCATGTAATGGCTTGTGACCTGCCTCGCTGGTGGGATTATGCACAAGATATCTTGGAAGAGGTACCACAAGGTATCCTCAGGGGCTGGCCAGTAGAATCTGTTGGGTCCCTGACAATAATATGTTCACATTGTAAAACACCATAGTAATTCCAACTGTAATACTTAAAATCAAAGAATTCATGTTATATCATATAAACAATTAAATACAAACTGCTCTTCCCGCCCCTCTCTATCTTACCCCACCCCTCCCTGGATCTCTCTTCCCCTACCTACCTCCCCTTCCTTTCCTTACTTCTCCTCTCCTGTCCCTCCTCTCCCTACACCCCCCTCTCTAACCCCTCCCTACTTAGCCCCACCTCTCTCTACCTCAACCCCACTCCCCTTCAATTTGTCACTTTCAATGAAAATTCTCACTCCTGTTACTCTTATTCAGTCTTGTTACCCTTTCTATGGGTAACAGGACTGAGGGTAACAGGACTGAGTTTTTAGCACAGAATTAGCTATGTTGCTAAAGCTAACACATGGAGAACCATGCTAGTAGCATGAGGCCCCTAAGCACCTTTAAGTGATTAACCAAAACTCAAAAAATAAAAATAAAATCATAAGAGCATAAAAAATCATTTAGGTAACAGGACTGCATGTTATGATTTACGATGCCAGTCATATTTACAATATGATCAAAAATAAACAAAAGAGAGCGAGAGAACTTACTTCTGGTCTTCCCAGTTCCTTCACGGGACTGAAATGATGCAATATCCAGTTGATCCTGTCACATGTGGAATGTTCCAAAATCTTTAGGGTGGTTAATGTATCAGGGTAACAGGACTGAGAAAAAACCTGGGGACACCACTAAAATTGTGTTTTTTAACTAATGTTTTATGATTTTTTGAGTAGAAAACGTATTTTATGTTTAAATTACAAATTGGGCCACAAAATAATGCAAAAATAAATACTTTTATAAAGGATTCTGGTGACTATATTTAATAGTTAAGTTTAGTGTTAGAGAGTGGGGACAGGCGAAAATCCCATTTGTTCAGTATTCTACGTAGCTTTTATAAAATTTTTAGACCGTGCATCTTCAAACTGCAACCAGGACAATAAGAAGGACACTTTGATTGATAATATAATGTATTTTACAGATACTTTTCATGCATATTCATGCATATTTCTGAATGTAATGTCTTGGGGACAGAAAAGGCACCGATTCGGTGGAATGGCGCTCGTAGTTCCCTGTCCTGCTCTATTTTTCTCTTAGCGATTCACGATCCTATGGCTGTAGTACATTACCCACTCTGCACTTGTACGCGCCGCACGCCTGTCCCTTTACTCGCGGAACGTTCACTCGCAAGGAGATCCGAAGGAGGAGTGGCCTGTCTTTCAAACATTATTTGAGCGAGCTGCGTGATGTATTAGCGTCTCTTCGCGAACGATCAATGGCAAGTAGCAAGCAAGTTTGGCTGCAGATCGGACTCATTGTGGATGCGTTTTGCTGCGGAGAGACGGGTTTTAGCTGTCCTAGCTACCGAGCTAATTTGGTGGGGGTGTTTGTAATCATGCTTGCTAGCTACCTGCCAACACGTGGAATTTGATCATCTCTGAAATTATAACTGCTTTCAAATGTTTACTGGCACGTTCACCACGCGAAGGAAAGCATAGCTGAGTTCAATAATAGCTTGCATGCCAGATGATATTTCCAACGATTAACTGTTGGAATCGATATCAATCCACAGAATACCCACAACCAAATACATAAACCAATGCCAGTTGTTCTCCCATCCACATTACGTTATGTCACGTCCTTTCGACGAATAACTAATTCATGATAGTGTAACCGAGTGGCTTAGGCTCGCCTAATTATACTTAGATGTAATTAAGGACATAAGACGCGGAGTCGGATTTAGAGCACACAGCAACGACTGCTTGTCTTCTTTTACTGTTTTCTCAGCATACCTCATTATAACTAAAACAAGGCGGCTCCTCTTCTAGCTCTACGGCACCCGAAAGGGGACAGCGTGCTGATCCTTTTTAACCAACATGAACTATCCCAAATGCAGTTTTAAAGAACAAGAGAGCCGGTTACAATAGTGTTTGTAGGCCATTCATCAAGAATATATCTCATTACTGAATACAATCAATCGGCCGCGCGAACGTGGAGTGTGATGAGTAAAATAACACTCCCAATAACTTTTACATGGAATGGTGTCATGCAAAATAACCAATTGATTCTAATTCTTATTTGCATTCCAGTTATACATGTGTTGAAAATACAGCACCAGACCCTTTAATTTAAAAGAAAATGGCTCAGATTTCTCCATTATATTCATTGGAGTGACACACCCTAGTGATGGCAGAGTGAAGCTTTCTGAACCAGTGAAGCTTTCCAGCCAATTGTATCGGAAAAAGGATCATTCATTCAATGCCTCAAACTCTATGATGACCTCTGCTGTTCAAAACTTGTAGTGCAGTATGTTTGAAATAGCCTACCGGTATATTTTGGCCCAGTCTCTGTGGGTTGAACATGGTTCTGAAAACTTGAACCAATAAATTATCTAATAAATACACTGATTCCTATATGAATAAAACTGTTGTTTTAGTTTTAAAACAACAGGATAGTTTTAATTGTGTCCATATTTGCGTAATAAAAATTATAGCCTGTCTATTGCCAACCTTGTTATGGGAAATCAAATTAAAGTGCTCCCACATCTCAGAGCGACCTCTCTTTGCTACAGGTTCCATTATAATCTGCTGTTTGCTACGACTGACTCGCAACACTGCTTTTGATTACTTCACACCCACAAGTGCGCGCCCTGTTTCGCACATCTTTGAATCAAATCGAAGCGGTCACGTGAATGTAAGCTAGAACGAAGCTTCGGACGTCGCTGATCACGTGATCAGCAGCAAACGAACCAAGCACCGATACATTTGCTTCGCCTTCAACTGGTTCATACTTTGACACAAGCTTTGAAGCAGGAGGGTCGGAGGTAACAACACTAACACACCCCCATCTGAAATGAAACATCTGCAGGTGAGTTTATGAAAAGACAGATTTTTGTTCTGGCGCTGACACTGGAAAGCCATTGCCTATATTTTAATATAACCGTTAATAGAAGTTTGTTCGATAAAGATGAGCTGAGTCGTTGTTATGGAACCTGTTAGCTTAAAAATGATTGATGTTGGCAGAAGTATAACTACCAGTTCATGAAAAAAATTGAGCGGATTTTCTAATTACAACATGATTGAGCCAGCAAAGCAGTTTTGTGTTGCTATGTGCGGTATTTATTCAGTTTAGGGAAATCACGATGTCTAGAAATCATAAGCCCAAATTGGCTGGCTCACAAGGACTAGTTAACATCAGAACTCATGTATTTCCACGGAAACGGACAGAATACTCTCAAAAAACTTTTACAATTTGAGAGCGAAATGCCCATACTATGAATAAATTTAGATTATACATTTTGTTTTGGTGGTAATAGTTGTATAAATGCATTATTACACTCGAGCCTGTGCTTGACGGTCATTCTTGTCACTTAAGTGATGCTAACAAACTCTGCGCCTGGCCGCATCACTATCGTGAGAAGAATGACGATCAAGCACACCCTTGCGTGTAATAATGTTTAATTAACATTAGCTGCGATTAATATGGCCATGCAGCAAAAGTAACCAGCAACATTAAGGCTGAACAGAGCTACATAATTTCACCCCCACCTTTCGGGGGCTTTCGCTCATCACCTTTTCAGACTATTATCAAATTACCTCTGAAATAAGCAGTTTTCACAGATCCGTTGATTTATTAAAAGTTCATTTCAATGCCCAAATGCAAACAAATTGCCAAATTCGTTAAATCAATGGCCTAGGCACCAACGATAGGCAGAGTAATATTTTCAGTGATGAGGTATTTTTCATTTGAACACAGGCTACCCGTACTGTCTTTTTCATTTGAGACCATTCTAAACGTCTAATTGACTAATCAGATTGCTCGGTTGGATCTGCATGTTGGGTAATACGGGAAACTGGAGAGTGGGGTGCACTGAACGCCATATTGGGTTCTCCAACTATTAGCTAGCTAGCATAATTACAAAAAAAAAAAATGTGGCTGATGACATAGTCAAAAACAGTCGAAAATACTGTGCGTTGATTGATGAATCCACCACAATCAGTGGAAAGTCTGTGTTGGCATTTGTATGTGACGGAGCATCAGTAATGCCGGACAGATGAGTTGCTGCACAACTTTGTACCAGATTTCCAGACGTGTTTGTGTGGCACTGCTCAAATCATCATCTGGAATTGGCAGTTGGCGATGTTCTCAAGGAGGTTGGTGGACTTAACCATTGTAAGATCTTCTTTGACAAGCTCTACACTCTTGGCTATATCATGCCTCACCCAAAAACCAAAGAGGACTGTGTCATTGTGCACTGAGTGTTGGGCAACATCTCCTTTCAATTGGACGCATTTTGTCGGTAGATAATTCAAAGATGGATTTTAAGGAGAAAGTACTTGTTAAAACTCAAATTGTTTTAAAACTCCACTTTCTTAAAATCAGCATCATGTTCTAGTATCTGAATGTTTCACTTAATGATCTGCTGGTAACGACCATCCACCACTAAGTTAATTTACCTGCCAACAGTTGAAAAGGGGGAGTACCGGCACTTCTTTTTTTCCACTTAAAGCACTGAGTAGTAGTAATTTTATTGACCAGTGGGTCCAAACAACACATAGACAAAACATTTTTTCACCTCTTTACAGTGAAAGGCATATCACAATTCTTATTCAAAAATAAAATCAACTTGTTGAGGTGCTTCCGTGTATCAGCCACGTGTGCTCTAACAGCAGAGCGTGTGCTGTCATCGGCAGTAAAGACACTTCTTAGATATACATTTCTATAACACCATTCTATACACAAATCACCCAAACAAATAGGTAACTTATCATTACTGGAGCATGTATGGTCATAAACTTAGCCCAGCTCTCATTAATTACCATACCAAGAGACAAAGAATAATCGTGTAAAACTCCATGGTGGCCAAAGCAGTCCTCTGCGTCCCAGCAACTAGCGCAACAAGCGAACGAACCTTCAGTTCGGCTGGCTGTGTCTTGGAAGCGCGCCGTAATCGCTTAAACCCTGTCACTGTTGACTCGATTTTGTTGTTGCATAGTTTGGGAAAAAATACGCCTAGGCCTACATTATAAGCTGTGTTGAAAAAATAGCCTAAAAGCCGCCCCCCCCCAAAAAAAAAAATCTTGAAATAAATATATGAGGGGAAAAAAATTTCCTCATAGACCGGATGTCGCAACACTGTATGGAAGAGAAGGCGATAGCGCCAGTGCGCCACTGTCATGTTCATTTTGTTCCAATAAAACAGCCTGTTTGCAATATTTTGCCAGATGGTATTTTGTTTGGTTGCAAAGATCAGAAATCACAGTAAGGTTCAATTAATAGACAGAGCCTTAACTTTGGATCAAGAATTCCAGCCAAACGCCAGATGTGTGTTGTGCTCCACTCAAATCCATAGCGTAACAGTGGAATCGTTCTTTTCCATTGCAGATCATGTCACACAGACCCACTGTATTCTTTTTCTCCTGCCTCCTTTTTGTGTCGGGTCGGGTCAGGTTCGGGTTGACAATCAGTGCGAGTTTTAGCGGGGCGGGCGGGGCGGGTTAGCTGTCACGTCGAGTCGGGTCGGTGCGGGTGTTATCACCCGCGCATCACAATTGTCTACAGAAACCTACATGAGGTGAGTGTATGTATCCATAAATCTACCAGGCACATTACTCATATTACCCCCCAACTTATGTGTTACGAACCCCAATTTCAGTGAAGCTGGGACGTTGTGTAAAATGAGAATAAAAACAGAATGCAATGATTTGCAAATCTCATAAACCTCATAAATCTCATAGAACATAACATATCAGATGCTGACAGTGAGACATAGCCATTTCATGATAAATATTAGCTAATTTTGAATTTGATGGCAGGAACACATCTCAAAAAAGTTGGGACAGGGCTATGTTTACAATTGTGTAACATCCCCTCCTCTTTTAACAACAGTCTGTAAATGTCTGGGAAGTCAAGAGACCAGTTGCTGGAGTTTTGGAAGAGAGATGCTGTCCCACTCTTGTCTGATGAAGGATTCTAGCTGCTCAGCAGTCCTGGATTTTCTAAGCGAGATTATTTCCATTTGTGAAAGGTCAGGACTGCAGGCAGACTATTTCAGCACTCAGACTCTTCTACAGCAAAGCCATGCTGTAGTGATTGATGCAGTATGTGAGTTAGCATTGCCTTGCTGAAATATGCAAAGCTGTCCCTGAAAGAGACGTTGTTGTAAAACCTCTATGTACTTTTCAGCATTGATAATGCCTTTCCAGATGTGTAAGCTGCCCACACCGTAGGCACTGATGCAACCCCATACCATCAGAGGAGCAAGCTTTAGAGCTGAGCGCCGATCACAAGCTGGATGGTCCCTCTCCTCTTTAGTCCGAACGACACAGCGTTGATGGTTTCCAGAGAGAATTTCAAATTTTGATTAATCTGACCACAGAAGAGTTTTCCATGTTGCCTTAGTCCATTTTAAATGAGCTTTGGCCCAGAGAAGACAGCGGCGTTTCCGGATTGTGTTCACATATTCTTTGCATGATACAGCTTTAACTTGCATTTGTGGATTTCAAACTGTGTTCACAGAAAATGATTTCTGGAAGTGTTCCTGAGCCCATGCAGTGATTTCCAGTCCAGAATCAGGCCTGTTTTTAATGCAGTGCCGCCTGAGGGCCTAAAGATCACGAGCATCCAATACTGACCTCTGGCCTTCTCCCTAGCGCAAAGAGATTTCTCCAGATCCAATGAATCTTTTGATGATTTTATGTACTGTAGATGGTGGGATATTCAAAATCTTCGCAATTTTGAGGAACATTTTGCTGAAATTGTTCCACAATTTTTAGGCACAGTTTTTACAGGTTGGTGAATCTCTGTCCATCTTTACTTCTGAGAGACTCTGCCTCTCTAAAATGCTCTTTTTACATCCAGTCATGTTACTGACCTGTTGCCAATGAACCTGTTTAGTTGTAAAATGCTCCTACAGCTGCTGTTCATTAGTGCCACTTACTTTTCCAGCCTTTAGTTGCCCCTGTCCCAACTTTTTTGAGATGGGTTACGGCCATCAAATTCCAAATGAGCTAATATTTTCCATGAAATGGTAAAATGTCTCACTTTTCACATCAGTTTTGTTGTCTGTTCTGTTGTGAATAGAATCTAGGTTTATGAGATTTGCAAATCATTGCATTCTGTTTTTATTCACATTTTACACAACATGCCAACATCAGTGGAATTGGGGCTTCTATATTGCATTGGCTGCCTGTCAAGTACTGTGTAGATTTTAAGATTTGCCTGAGTACTTCTAAAGCCTGGCATGACCTCAAGCCTGCTTATCTGAGTAATGTAAGTTCAGTGAAGATATATAATGTCAATCTCAGGTCAAGCAACCAATCAGTGAGAACTGAAAATTTGGGGGGGTACAGAACAATCCGTTTACCCCTTTGCGTAAAATACAAAATTATTCCAATTAACCTGTTGCAATTGAGCCTATTTAAGCTTTACAACTCAGTATGTGTGTCACAGGGACTCTAGAAAATTATGACAGTGAAGCTAGAAAGGAAATTCAATTACAAAATTGTTTTGGAATTAAATATCAGAATTTATAGACACCGGTGCCTATATCTGTGCAAAAGGGTTTTAAAAAATTAATATTACTGTTACTTGTTCTCAATCTTTTTCATAATTAACCCTTTGATGCATAGAGTACATACAAATGCCTTTGACCATTTGTTGGGATTTGGTACAGTATTTTGTGAGTGTGTGTATTTCGTGTCAACTCGTAAGAGTTAAGTGTTAAACCTAAAAATATCTGTTGATGTATGTAATTGTACTATACTTGCTGTGGGCCTAGTTTTATGAATTTTAAGAATAGGGATTACTGGAGGCAGTTAAGTCCTGTTGCAGGGGGTGTAGAACTGAGCTGTTTGGAGGCTGTGAATAGTATGGGCGATGCATGTACTGAGAGTCAATTATCATTTATATTACAGTGTACAGGTTTCTTCTCTGGGTCAAATTGTGTGTAGTGCATTGACAGGTTCTAGAATATTCATTTGGCAACTAGTGGTTGTCACTTGAGTGCTGTGGTCATGTGAAAAGGGGAGATTGTCAGACCTAACTGCTCTTAGAGCCTTAAATGGGGCATGAGTTTTGACTGTCAGAGACATGAGTTCCTATATTGCTGCGACCGACAAATATTCCCAGGGCGACAGCCACCCTGTGGCCGTACGCTACTTTTCTCATTTCCTTCACTTACCATGAAATTATTGTAATCAATAAAAGTTGTGTTTTTCCTACTATTGCTGTTGTATTGTGGTTCTCTCGTGGGTTTGACGCTAGACCATACCGGTAACTAATGCTGGTGGCAGTTAGTGTGTGTACAATCCAGTAGCCTGTCCCTTCAAGCACAGAAGGTTTGCTGGAATATTCACTCTGGGAACACTCCACGCTGTCAGGTGTCGCTAGTTCTCCCTGTTTAGGTAAGATGACAATTTAGATGTGAAATCTGGTGCATATAAATCAACATTATTCAAGCATATGGCATGAGTCTCATACTTTTTGGTATACATACAGTCAGGCAATCCCACTCCGCGACAGACAACAGAAGCCCAACTCCAGTGGAATCCGGCGTACTCATCGGCAGACCAACAGAACCCGGCGCAGCAGAACTCCGACCAAACCAGCCCAGACCACCAGGGGCCAGCCCAACAGTACCCAGCCCAGCCAGGCTCAAACCAGGAGCACTAAGCCCAGCACCCCACAACCCATCAATGTAGGACCTAGTCAAGCTGAACTGTGCCTGACCCAAGGGCCATCCACACCATCAGCGAATATGAAGACAGCTGTCACTGCTGTGGAGTCTTACAGCACAATCCAACCTATTTAGACCTCCTCCAGAGTGAAAACCACCCTGTCTGTACAGACATCAGGGGTGTGAGACAACTTCTTCATCTCATCGTCAGGAAACTAAGCAAAACTGTAAAAGGGGACGGAAAGAAAAGAAATTGTACATAATATTATTTGTTCAAATGTATAATATGTAACAGAATACTGAGCTAAAATGTCACTTTACATGTAGCAGGGCTCGAATTTCACGACGGCAGTCGCTGCCCTACCTGTTTACCGTGCTGCCCACCAATAAAAGCCCCAGTTCACGGCAGTAGAATGCTGTGCCCTTTCCCCGCATTGCCGTAAGTGCCCCTCGGCCAAAACACCTACAAAATAAATTGTGAAAGGAATTTTGATTTTACATTCAAAGTATTACCTTCACAAGAGAAAACTCAAGACAACTCAGGAAAAAAATCAGTCGGAGACAGAGAAGTTAATATCTAAGCCAAAGTCCTTTTTTGCAAAAAAGGATCCCCACATACAGAAGTTCAGGTCAAAGTGGAGGATGATACAGTTAGTCTCTCTCTGGTTTTTGTAGGGGCACTCCATGACGTTCTCCTCCCCCCGCGCTGATTTACACATCATGAGGTCTCACGCAACCTCAAGCTGTCTAGGGATGCACACATACATCTTGCTAGGGAGGAGAGCACCTGCCTTCTCTCTCAGCTCTGGCTCCAGCTTATCTTGTTATGGATTCCGGAGCTTTCTATAAACACATAAACTTAGAGAAAGAGAAAAACATCTTGTTCTTGGTACAGACATTCAAGTTGTCATGACTTTTTAGATAGGCTACATGTCATGACTCACTAGTACAGTTATGCAGGCCCCTGCTAAATCAGAAATATGCAAGCACACACACACTCTAGGCCTATGAAGTTGTGAACTAAAACAGAATATGAGCAAGCAAGGATAAGCAATTAATAATAATTAAATGAATCAATAAAAAATGTTTCCACAAAATCACACAGCATTTCCCGTTTTTACTAGTGGCAGTTCGTCGGCCGTAACAAGGGAGGCCAAAACCTCACCCTTCAAAGCTTCATGACTTAAACCTTTCGCAGTTTACTTTTCTTGATCAGCAGTTGCTCATGCGAACTGGTAGGAGGACAGTCAAATTTATTTTCAACAGCAAATGATGCAAATTATCGATACGTCTTTATAAATTAGTTTGCCAGGCTTCTTTCGCAAGAAGCCATGAGAATCCGTTTTCTACAATCTTCATACAGAAGTAAAGAATTCAATGTTGCGCAGCTTAGCTTTTAATCAATTTGCGAATCTTTGCCGTTTCATAAGCTACTTGAGCGCGGAATTTATAAAGACGTCGGCCTATGGTAATTTACATTGTAATTTATGTGCGATAGAAAACCCCTCAATTTCTTGGTGCAATGTATAACAATGCTATCGAAAATACAATTGACTGTCCTACCAATTCGTATGAGCAACTGCTGATCAAGAAAAGTAAACTACGAAAGGTTTAAGTCATTGAGCTTTGAAGGTTTTGGTTTCCCTCTGTTACGGCCGACGAGTCACCACTGGTTTTTACAACTGTCTTTTTCATCCTTTTCTTGCCATCGTGGGCGCAGAATATTCTTGAATAATTTCTGAATCTCCTCTATTTGAACTCCGATCTCGATGCCGGCAGGTGCAAGGAACAAAAAGAAATAAAGAAAAAATTACGAATAACACTCGGCAGCCGCAAAGTGTGGCAAATTGATGAAGTTCTGGAGGTACTGAAATTCTCTCAGGTTGCGTGTTTTGAGTGTTGTGTGTTGATAAAGCTTGGGAAAGGGTCTTTTTGGCCAGTATTTAGCGCTGTTGTCAGTGTGAGTGTTGGAATGACAGGAGAAAGTTCGAATTACACTGGTGGCAGAAGATGGACAAAATGGATAAATATGATTATTTTTTCAATGACCCCGCGTTTGATTGGAATGTCCTTTGCTTGTACTTGCATTATAGCAATGCCCAAACGATGTCCCAGTGCAATACTGGGCCAATTTTCAAGACGGGGAAAAATTGGGGAAGCAATTTTCAAGACGGGGAAGCAAGCGGGGAAAAATACGGGAAACGTTCTTTCAAGAATGGCTTTGATTTGCATAGCGCACGCTGATTGGTCACTTTATGTGAGGAACATCTGAGACTACGGACCTTTACTTTTTATTAGCTGAAGTGATGACCCAAAGCTCCACGGTGGATTTGCTGCTGCGCCCCAAAGGTAGTCACAGGCTTACATGGAGACACATTTGCTGCAGCGCCCTTATATTTTCACCATGGACCACGGCAACTATTGCCGTGCCCCTTATCACCTGAAGTTCGAGGCCTGTGTAGCCAACATATTTCTCCCTTTCACTTATTTAGATTACCCTGAAACCAAAATATGAATACATGAAATCTTTTTCCATAAGCTCCTGGAACACCCAGGAGCTGTATTAATCAGCATCCAGAGCAATGAGTCTTAATACTGACTTTTTGCTCAACATCAAAAACCATGATATTGCTATCCTTTTGGAAACTTTGTGTAAAACTGACGTAACTACACACTGTCCCTTAGGCAATAAAGAAATTATTTTACCATCTTTTAAAAACAAAAACATTAGACAAGGCAGAGACTCAGGGGGTGTTATAATTTGGTTTAGAGAATACCTGTCATCTTATCTATCCATTGAAAAAAAGAGATAAAACTCAAGCATGGTTAAGGTTAAAAAAGGGGGTCATAAATCAAGAAGGTGCCCTAGACGTTTGTGCAAACTACACCCCACCTGCAGCGTCATCACACCTCCAGGAAGAGTTTTTCAGCAATTTAACACCTGAATGTAGCCATTTCCAGGCTCAGGGGTGGTTTCAGTGCCAGAACCGGCCTCAAAAATGAAATTGTTGAAATAGATGATAAAGAAAACAAATCTATTTTGTCACCAAACTTGGAAACACAAGCAAACCCGAGACACAACCTTGACTCTGTCATCAACAAATATGGGAAGGAGTTTGTGCATCTCTGTCGAGGCCTAGGCCTGTATTTCCTGAATGGCAGGATTAAAGGGACTTATTAGGCCGGTTCACATGCTGCTCAGCTCTTGGGTCTGGTGTCGTTGATTATGCTCTTATTGACATGGACCCCTCCTTCGTCAGCAAATTCACTGTGAGACCACAGCTTCCTCTTTCAGATCTCCGTCAGATCAATGTTTACCTGAAAACAATTATGCAAATTAAGACAGACAAAAAAAAAACTTATCAAACACAAACCAACCTATAAATGGACATTTGACAGTGCTTCTGAATTCACCTTTGCAGCCAACTCTTGTGAAATTACTAAAAAAATTTGATCCACATGCAAAAGCTCTTAAAACAGCTGTTACTCAAGTAAATGAAATATACCACGCAACTGCCCACAACGCAAACCTCCCCAGAGGCACAGTCTACAAAGAGCAATGGTTTGATAAGGAGTGTGATGTTATGAGAAACAAACCCAAAACCAGTGAAGTTGGCACGTTGTGTATATCGTAAATTAAAACAGAATACAATGATTTGAAAATCCTTTTCAACCTATATTCAATTGACTACACTGCAAAGACAAGTTACTTAATGTTCGAACAGGTAAACTTCGTAATTTTTTGCAAATATTAGCTCATTTGGAATTTGATGCCTGCAACATGTTTCAAAAATGCTGACACAAGTAGCAAAAAAGACTGAGAGAGTTGAGGAATGCTCATCAAACGCTTATTTGGAACATCCCACAGGTGAACGGGCTAATTGGGAACGGGTGGGTGCCATGATTGGGTATAAAAGCAGCTTTCCTGAAATGCTCAGTCATTCACAAAAAAGGATGGGGCGAGGGTCACCACTTAGTGAACAAATCCGTGAGCTGATTGTCGAACAGTTTAAAAACAACATTCTTCAACTAGCTATTGCAAGAAATTTGGGGATTTCATCATCTACGGTCCGTAATATCGTCAAAAGGTTCAGAGAATCTGGAGAAATCACTGCACATAAGCGACAAGGCCGAAAACCAACATTGAATGCCCGTGACCTTCAATCCCTCAGGCGGTACTGCATCAAAAACCGACATCAGTGTGTAAAGGACATCACCACACGGGCTCAGGAACACTTCAGAAAACCACTGTCAGTAACTACAGTTTGTCGCTACATCTGCAAGTGCAAGTTAAAACTCTACAAAGCAAAGCGAAAGTCATTTATCAACAGCACCCAGAAACGCCGCCGGCTTCGCTGGGCCCAACCTCATCTAAGATGGACTGAAGCAAAGTGGAAAAGTGTTCTGTGGTCTGATGAGTCCACATTTCAAATTGCTTTTTGAAACTGTGGACGTCATGTCTTCTGGACCAAAGAGGAGAAGAACCATCCGGACTGTTATAGGCGCAAAGTTCAAAAGCCAGCATCTGTGATGGTATGGGGGTGTATTAGTGCCCAAGGCATGGGCAACTTACACATATGTGAAGGCACTATTAATGCTGAAAGGTACATACAGGTTTTGGAGCAACATATGTTGCCATCCAAGCAACGTCTTTTTCATGGACGCCCCTGCTTAATTCAGCAAGACAATGCCAAGCCGCATTCTGCACGTGTTACAACAGCATGGCTCCGTAGTAAAAGAGTGCGGGTACTAGACTGGCCTGCCTGTAGTCCAGACCTGTCTCCCATTGAAAATGTGTGGCGCATTATGAAGCGTAAAATACGACAGCGGAGACCCTGGACTGTTGAACAACTTAAGCTGTACATCAAGCAAGAATGGGAAAGAGTTCCACCTGAAAAGCTTCAAAAATTGGTCTCCTCAGTTCCCAAACGTTTACTGAGTGTCGTTAAAAAGAAAGGCGATGTAACACAGTGGTAAAAAGGCCCCTGTGACAACTTTTTTGCAATGTGTTGCTGCCTTTAAATTCTAAGTTAATGATTATTTGCAAAAAAAAAAAAAGTTTCTCAGTTTGAACATTAAACATCTTGTCTTTGCAGTGTATTCAATTGAATATATGTTGAAAAGTATTTGCAAATCATTGTATTCTGTTTTTATGTACGATTTACATAACGTGCCAACTTCACTGGTTTTGGGTTTTGTATGTCAGACAACTGTCCAATCAAAAGCACCATCAACCAGAAAATCCAGAGATGAGAGAACTATTGCAAAACACTCAAATATAAACAAATCATTTCAAAGAAAAAAAAAGGTCATTATAATGCAACAGTACAAGAAATTGAAAGCTCCATCAATAACAATCAGTTTTGGGAAAAATATAACATGCTGAACCTCAAACAAAATCAAGAGTTATCCCTAAAAGATGGAGGTATGGAGGAACTATTTCACGCAACTCTCAGAAAATCCCTCCAGATAACCTCACAATTGGCCAACAAATTATAACACAAAAGCTACACCTCCTCAAAAAAGTTATTAAAGACAATCAAACCCCCTTGACTATAAAATCACATCAGAAGAATTGGCAGAAGCACTCCTGAAACTCAAAGCCAAAAAAGCATGTGGACCTGATTATACAGAGACTGAAATTTAAACCTTTAACCTTGTTCTTCAAGCTGGCTGCTTTCCCAAGGTCTGGAACAGGGGGCTTATATCCCCTGTATTCAAGAATGGAGACAAATTCGACCCCAGAAACTACTGAGGCATCTGTGTAAACAGTAACCTGGGGAAGGTTTTCTGCTGTATTCTTAACGCCCGAATACAGGCCTTCCTTATCAAGCACAATGTACTGAGTAAAGGTCATATTGGCTTCCTACAAAAAAACACAGAACCACTGACCACATTTACACTAAACTGCCATGTAAAAATGAAACTTTTTGAGGCACTCCTTAGGAAAGTTAAAAAGCCTTCATTGAACTATGGCTACATGCCTACGCGTTTCGACCAAGTGTCTTCATCAGGGCATGCCAAACAGGTGCAGGTGAAGCAAATTAATCAGGTAGGGAGATAGAGCTAGGTCACATGACAAAAACCACACCCCTCCAAACCCACACAGGATACAACCACATACATTTTTAAAAAGTATCTATCCAACACAAAACAAATGCCATTTAAAATCTCTTATTCTTAATCCACCATTTTTTACATCCCACAGTCAAAATTCCCTAATATATACAAGGCAAAGTAACTAGGACCTCCTAATAGATCTAAGACATTAAGACAGATTTAAGAAATCTTAAATAAGGGTTAAATAAAAATAAAAATAAATCTTATAAATCCTTGCAATGCGCTGTCGAAGGGTGAATTTACCTTGTGGACCCAGGTTGTAGAAGTGAGAAACTGGACTAATGGTATGAAAATGTGCAATATGCAGTGATATCCACGATACTGAAGTAGCAAAGAAATCTTGTCCCTTTTTACTTTAAGGTGCTTTAGCACATGGGGCACCAGGCACATACCAACTCACTGATTCTCTGATCAGACGATTGATTGACTGACTGACTACACAACTTAGCAGTATTTCAGTTACGGTATATGAAGACCCCTTTCCATTTCCTCGGCAGCAATTCAAAAATAAAAAGATAGGCATTACAACTTTATTATGCTATAATGGAAAACGTATGTAAGCTTTTGTTCTATTATAAGGTGTTCTATAGCAAATTCCTATAGAACACCTGGAAAATCCCATTGAACATGTGGTTCTATTAAAATGGCCATTGATGCTCTATAGAATCCTATAGAACATTTTTTGTAGGGTAAGATAGCAGTTGTGGTTGTAACAAAAACCAGCAAACACAATGGGGCACCAAGAAGGAGTTTGAGAATCGCTGTAGTAAAGGAACTTGATACAGAATTATTTGTGAACAGCATGCGTTATGCCGCGTTTTGCAGCAATATGTAGTTGGGGAGAGCCGGTGCGAAAGTAACGTGGGACAAAAGTAATACGGCGATTTACTCACAGCCATCTGCAGTTCGAGGCGTCAAATTAGGTCAGCCGCACAGCTCACAACACTCTCCAGACTCGGGAAAAATCTTTAGGTTTCCTCACTTCCCGCGTAATGAGACCGAAAAGACTGTTTTTTTTTTTTCGGCATGATTGAAAATCATTTCATGACAATTTCAACACACAGCATGTATCATGACCGTAAGGGTCGCGGGGGAAGCGAAATCGCTTATCAGAGTCCCGCCCCCAGCTTCCAGAAAAAAAACATTTTGATTATGATTAAAATATCATAAGGATTATAAGTCACAGCAGAGTTAATGTCCATGTACGCTACATTTAACTTCAGAAAATAAGATCATGAAGTTTATGAATATCATAAGAATTATAATTGCAAATTAAGTGAGTGATCATATCATTTGGATTCAAATGTCACTCTTGATCCAAAGCGACATTGTCCCGAATCCCCATTCTTGCTCATTTGATTTGTTCCAGCTGAATTGGCGTAGATGAGTGGAAGCAGATACTGGATCTATCCTTGGATCTCTTAAGCGTCCAGCGACAGGATACAATTGAATAAGATTAAACATGTTTATAGTTACTCAGATATGCACATTTCAACGAATATTTGAAGACCTTCAGCTCTCCAGCCATCCTTATATTATCATCAAGTACATTCCATGCCCTGACTCCAGCCACAGATAGCGAATGCTCCCTACGAGTCGTTCTGACCTTGCTTGATTGTAATAACATCCTACTTCTGGTGTGCTGCATGCAGTCACGCTGAAGAAATAGGTTTTGTACATTTTTGGGCAAACAATTTTTATATCCCAAGTAGACCAGTTGCAAGGAGTTGAATTTTACTATATCCTCTAATTTAAGACGCTTTGCCTTAATAAACAAATCATTTGTATGAGTTCCATACGGTACGCAGTAAATAATTCTAAGGGCCTTTTTTTGAAGTTTAAATAAAGGTTCTATTGTATTTTTGTAAGTATGACCCCACACTTCAGCGCTGTAATGTAGATGGGGTGCTATGAGGGCTGAATATATTATTTTAAGAGACTTAAGGTTTAATAATTTCTGCAGTTTCCAAAGAATACATACACTTTTAGCTAACTTTCTTTGAACTAAATTTACATGCGGTTTCCAGCTTCAGAGATTATCTATCATAACACCCAAAACTTTATATTCGTTTACTCTTTCAATGCTGATACCATTAACTTTTAAGTCTATGTCGTCCTTTAGGCCTTTTTTCCCAAATATCATGAATTTGGTCTTTGTAAGATTTAATGATGGTTTATTTACATTAAACCACGTGTGAAGTTTAGACATTTCATTATTAGCCAATTTAACTAATTGGTTGAGATCAGCACCAGAGCAATAAATAGTCGTGTCGTCAGCTAATAAAATTAATCTTAAGGATATCGGATACCTTAACAATGTCATTTATGTAGATTATGAAGAGTTTAGGACCTATGACCGAGCCCTGAGGAATTCCACAGGTAATGTCCAGGCAATTTGATTTATTATTGCCCATCTGTGCAAATTGCGTTCTATTTGTTGAATAATTTTTAATCCATTTTAATGCGGTCCCTCTTATTCCATATTTATACAGTTTTTCAATCAATATATCGTGATTTATAGCATCAAAAGCCTTCTTCAGGTCAATAAATATACCTATAGAATATAGTTTTGATTCTAGTGAATCTTTGATCATCTCAATAAGTTCTGTTAGGGCTAGTGCTGTCGAATGCTTTTTCCTGAACCCATACTGACTATCACATAGAAATTTGTGTTTATCTGTGTAATTGTCCAATCTATCATTGAAGAGTTTTTCTAAGATTTTTTAACATTGAGGTAAAATCGAGACAGGTTGATAATTTGAAAAATCATATTTATCCCCGCTTTTGTAGAGAGGGATAACCTTTGCTATCTTCATTTTATCTGGAAACACTCCGTAGGAGAAGGATAGATTGCATATATGCGTAAGTGGAGTTACAATTGCGTTGGTTAGTGTTTTCAGTAATTTCATATCTAATTGGTTTACGTCAACAGATGTCTTAGCTGTACAATTATTCAGAATTGATCTAATTTCGGATTCAGTAACAGGAGTTAATGTCAATGTGTCTTGTACTTCCTCATCCTTATCAAGGTAGTCCCATCTTAGGTGTGAGGATTCAGCACCCTTTGCTAGTTCTGGCCCAACATTCACAAAATAACTGTTAAAATTTTCCACGACCAATTCCATGCTCTCTATCTTTTTTCCATGAATATTTAAGAAGGCAGGGTACTCCTTCTTCGGAGACCTCCCAGAAACGGTCTTTACTATATTCCAAAGATTTCTGGTGTAATGTTTATTTCCTGTTAAAAGCTTTTCGTAATACTCCTTTTTAGGCTTCCTCAACAAGCTTGTAATTTTATTTCTGTAAGTTTTATATCTTACTTCCGCTTTCTCAGTCCTTTCTCTCAGAAACTGCTTGTATAGAGTATTTTTTTTCTTACAGGCATTGGCCAGTGCTTTTGAAACCCAAGGTCTTCTCTCTTTGTTTTTCTTCAGATTATTGACTGTTTTGACTAAGCAGTGGGTATCATACAGAGAATTTACAGTCCACAGGAACGCCTCATACGCTCTATTCGGGTCGTTTTCTGCTAATACATTATCCCATTTTTGATTTAACAGATCTATTTCCAGATCCTTTAACCTTTTTTCACTTTTATTTCTGATTTCTGTGTATTCCCCGATTTTTGATCCGGCCTGATCTTTTATATCTACCTTGCAATCACAAATAGCAAAGACTGGCAGATGATCAGTAATGTCATTTATCATGATGCCACAAAATATATCAGAATCCAGTACATTAGTATAGATCTTATCTATCAAAGTGGCACTATGCCTAGTAATCCTGCTTGGTTTTGTAATTAATGGTTGCATACCCATGGCATACGTGGTGTTAATATAATCTTCTATTACAGAGCTGTTATTTGGATTTATCAAGTCAACGTTCAAGTCCCCACACATGAAAACATTTTTATGGCTTATATTAGTGAGTAGTTCACCGATACATTTGCTGAAAACATCAATTTGCGAATCTGGTGCCCTGTACACACAAGAAATAACAATATTTTTACCTTTCAATCTGGGTATCTCAATTGTAAGGCATTCCATAACATTTTCCACAGCATATGATTTACATTCTATTACCTGGAAGTTTATGGCTTCATGAATAAACAGACCAACTCCCCCACCTGCTTTATTCAGTCTACTCTTGCACACAAAGTTATATCCCTCCATGTAGAAGTCCTTGCCCTTTTCCTCTTTCATCCAAGTTTCCGATAAGGCGATGATGTTAAACGGCTTAGCAAATGACTGAAGGTATTCCTTTATTTGATCGAAGTTGGAATATAGACTCCTACTATTAAAGTGGATAATGGACTAACTCCCATCCATTTTAATGCTTTTGTTGAATTTGTCCACAGAAAAGTATTTGCATGTGTCAGACTCTTTGTAGAAAAAATTGTTATCCGGATCGATTTCTTCATTTGGGTCTATTTCGGAAGAATGGTGACCTCCTGTCAAAAATCCATTTCCCGAAAAATTTATTTCTGTAGGTTGATGACTACTCATGAATATCTGTCAGGGACCTCAGTGGTCGTACTTCTCCAAATCACGCATCATCTTGATCAGCACCGGTCTGGTGGTTTCCGGTGAAGATCCATTTGGTTTGATAAAAATTCTGCAGTTTGTCGACCAGGTGCTGTGTATCTTACCCACTTTCCATAGTTGACGAGCTTTCCATGCGAGTGTTGCATTTTGCTTGGTGAGGTTTTCATTCATGAATACATTGGATCCTTTGAGATTTTTCCCTTGCTTCAACAGAGAGATCTTTTGCTTGTTACTTGTAAGTCGTAGCAACACGGCTCGTGTTGTTGCATTTTGGTCTCGGCTTACATTCCTTTTCGGTAGCAGATAACATGAATCCACATTGTTTTGGTCCAAAGTTTTCCACTGTGGTGAGTAAATTCAGACAAATGGTAAACCTTTTAGATTTAAAGATTGTCTTTATCGCTCCATGTGTCATATTAATGATGAAATGATAGGTTGTTTAGTTTTGTAACATATCCTGAAGTTTGAAATGTCAGACTTTTTCCACTTTAGAGGTAATCCTCGTTCAAATGTCAGGAGTCACTGTCGGGGTGGAAGTACCAATGGTTACGCTCATCCCTCTCTGCTAAAGCAGCCACATTTTGTGGTTTAAAGCTCATTAAAAATGTGTGTGTTATATTTTACCGAGAGAAAATGCCAAGAGTTAGGGTCAGAACTACCCAGAGAGGAACAGTTGACCCAGAGGTTTACCCGAGGGCCTTTTTTGATGTCCGACGAGGCGAGAGTATAAGGAGGGCAGCCGAGGTGCATGGCGTTTGTCATGTGTAATGTGAATAGAGGCCACTAGATGGCAGCATTTACCTTTTTTTTGTTAAGCCCAGACTGGAGCTATGTTTGGACATGTTCTGGGCATGTCTGGGGCAAGTCCCAGAAAATAAAAAAAAAAGGTCTAAATGTGGGTGGGGTCTGCAAAAGAGTATATAAGGAGCAAAATTGAGAGTAAAAGTAGTAGGAGAAATTGCAAGGAGAAGGATACATGTGACCAGACCTGTCATTCTGTCACCTGTGAAGCTTTTAGTGGATTTTTGCCTGTTATAGCATTTTCCTCACCCAGGACATCACCAAGCAACCCACCAAAGGGACTGTAAATATTTCGGTTTTTGTATAAAATCAATCTTGGTCTGTAGATAGTAGATTAGTTAAAAGTGTATGTTAAATTAAATGTGTTTTAGTTTTAAAATTTTTGTCTGTCATCCTTTACTGTCATAAATGTCATAACAAATTGGGGCCATAACAAATTGGGGGCTCAAGTGCGGGATAGACCATTGTGACAGTCATTTATTGAAAATCTAAAAATTTTCAAATTGTAAAATTGTTTTTGTGAATTTTCATATATATATATATTGACAGATCAACAGCAATGGATGATTTCTTGGCACCAACTGTCGAGGTTTTGAAGTCTTTTAAAAAGACAGAACTACTAAAAATATGCAGACATTTAGAGCTGACAGAAGTAAAACCAGCCATGCGAAAAGCAAGACTGGCTAGAGAGATTGTTGAATGTTACATTGATGAAAATGTGTTTGCACCAGGAGATCTGGAACAGTTTCCAGTGGAAAATCCAAATATAGAAATGGAACTCAAATTAAAAATGCTGGAATTTGAGAGAGAGAAAGAGGAAAGAGCAGAAAGAGAGAGACAGAAACAGAGAGATTTTGAATTAGAGAAGTTAGATAAAGAGGAAAGACTCCAAATGGAGCTACTAAAAAAAAATTGAATCTAAAAATACATTTTGTGCTAGCCAGGAGGTAAAACTGGTGCCTCCATTTTCGGAAAAGGATGTTGACAACTATTTCCAGTGTTCTGAAAAGGTAGCAAAGAGTTGTCAGTGGCTAAAGGAACACTGGCCTCTGATGTTCCAGACTGTTCTCAAGGGTAAAGCTCAAAAAGCCTATTCGGCTTTGTCTGCAGATGATTCCTCTGATTATGAGGTTGTCAAAAAGGTTATTTTGAGAGCTTATGAGTTGGTTCCAGAGGCTTACCAACAGAAATTCAGAGGTCTGAAGAAATCTGAAAATCAGACTTATGCAGAATTAACTAATGAGAAGAAGGTTTGCTTTGAGCGCTGGTGTACTTCTATGGAGGTCAAGGATGATTTCAACTCACAAAAAGAGATGGTGTTAGTTGAAGAATTCAAGAACTGTGTTAAGGATGATGTTAAGACCTACCTTAATGAGAAGCGAGCACTGAATTTGCAATCAGCTGCCAAATTTGCAGATGAATATATTCTCACACATAAGTCCAAATTTCAGTCTAGCAGTAACAATAGATGGTTCCAATTTCAGAAAAAAGGTAACGGTGATATCCAAGATTCCTCACCCAAAGACAAAGACAAATCTGGTGATGGTGCTCAGAAATCCAGTAACAGGTCTGATCAAAGTGTGAAAGCTGACAGTGATAAAAGTGGTCTAGTTTGCAGTTATTGCAAGAAATCTGGTCATGTTACAACTAACTGTTGGTTCCTTAAAGCTAAGAAAGAATAAGAAAAGGATACCAAACCAAATGCCTTTGTGAAAACAAGGTTAAAAACCCCTGTAATAGATGGTCGATCTGCTAAATTGCCTGCTCCTTGTGGAGCTAAAAAGCCTGATACTGCTGACTTTGCGAGGGAGGAATTTCTTCCATTTGTGTCGGAGGGATTTGTGGCTCTGAATGAGCATTCTACACCTGTCCTCATATATATCCTAAGGGATACCGGAGCTTCTCAGTCACATTTATTAATGGACTCCTTGGAGTTACGTGATGAGACCGCTTCTGGGGATTTCATACTTGTACAAGGTATTGAAGGGAGGACTGTATCTGTACCCCTGCGCTCTATATTCTTGAAGTCAGATTTAGTTACAGGGCAGGTAAAGGTGGGACTTATGTCAAGTCTACGTATCAAGGGTGTTTCTCTATTGCTAGGCGATGACCTTGCTGGGGGCAATGTAGTTCCCCCTGTACATCTTACTTCACAGCCGAGCACTGAAGATGGCGATGAAGACCCATCTTTGTATCCTTCCTGTGCAGTGACTCGTGCTATGGCCAAGAAGTAGATGATGTGGTGCCGTCCAGCAAATTGAATAGTCATGACTCAGGTGGTTCGCCTCATGACTCTGTTCGGCCTACTATCATTTCTCCGTTTGAGGACTTTTCAGATACTTTTATCAATTCTTTGTTCAGCCAGCCAGATGGGTCTGGTGATTCTGATGTGTCTGGAGACTTGTCTTTGTCCAGAAAGCGGTTGATTGAGGAGCAAACTAATGATCCTGAAATTTGTGTACTAAAGAGGAGAGTCGTTCCTGATAAAGAAATAGACGGAGTTCCAGTTGGGTATTATCTCAAGGATGGTGTGTTGCTGCAAAAGTGGTGCCCTCCTGATATCCCTGCCAATGCAGATTGGGCAGTGGTCAGGCAAATTGTTTTTCCGAAGGTGTACAGGAATGAGATCTTAACAATGGCTCATAGTTTACCTCTAGGAGGTCATCTTGGTGTTAACAAGACTGTTGATAAGATCATGAAGCACTTCTTTTGGCCTAGGCTTCGGAAAGATGTTTCCAACTTTTGCAAAACCTGTCACACGTGTCAGGTAGTTGGAAAAAACCAGTTAGACCCACCTGTAGCTCCATTGCAGCCTATCCCAGCATTTGGGGAGCCCTTCTCTAAGGTCATTGTTGATTGTGTTGGTCCATTACGCAAGACTAGATCTGGAAATCAGTACTTGTTGACAATCATGTGTGCATCTATCAGATTCCCTGAAGCCATACCTCTACGCAACAACAAGGCAACGGCAATCTCGAAGGCTTTGATAAAGTTCTTCACGTTGTTTGGCTTTCCCAGGGAAATTCAGTCAGACTAAGGTAGCAATTTCACTTCCGGATTGTTTCAGCAGGTTGTGTATGAACTAGGTGCGAAGCAGATTCTTTCTAGTGCCTATCATCCAGAAAGTCAGGGTGCCTTAGAGCGGTTTCATTCCACTCTCAAGACAATGATGAGGACTTATTGTTATGACCATGAGAAAGACTGGGATGAAGGTGTTCATTTGCTGTTGTTTGCAGCTAGAGAAGCAGTGCAGGAGTCTACTGGATTCAGTCCGTTTGAGCTAGTGTTTGGCCATGAAGTGAGAGGACCTTTGCTATTGTTGAGTGAACAATGGCAAGAGAAAGAGCCGCACATCAGTCTGTTAGACTATGTTAGCAAGTTCAAGGACAGATTGCGTGCAGCATGTGATCTAGCCAAAGAGAACTTGAAACCAAGTCAGGGAAAAATGAAAACTTGGTATGATCATAAGGTTAGAAGCCGTGAGTTTAAACCAGGAGATAAGGTCCTTGTGTTGTTTCCCTTGCAGTCCAATCCATTGCAGGCTAAATTTCATGGTCCTTATGAAATTCTGACAAAACTGAATGATCTCAATTACATTGTGAAGACTCCAGATAGGAGAAAGCCAAAACAGTTGTGTCACATTAACATGCTGAAGCCTTATCAGGATAGAAATGCTATGGTTGCAGCTGTCACTTCAGATCCTCCAATGGCCGAGATTTGTGAAGATGAGGGGGAGTTTCAAGATGGTGAACCTAGAATTAAAGCTGAAGTTCTTTCATGTAAATTGTCAAACTATGAAGTGTTGCAAAATCTTGATGTAAAACTCCAGCACTTAGAACCCTCACAGAGAGATCAGTTTGAGAGGTTGATCAAGAAATATGAGGATCTGTTTCCTGATGTTCCAAAGAGAGTTTCTATAGCCTCTCAAGATGTAGATGTTGGTGATGCCAAACTAATTAAACAGCATCTGTACCGGATGAATCCTGAAAAGAGAAAGATTGCTGAGACAGAGGTTGAGTACATGTTAAAACATGATATTATCAGACCCTCCAACTCAGATTGGAGTTCACCCTGTGTGCTAGTTCCAAAACCTGATGGAAGTACTTGATTCTGTACAGATTATCGCAAAGTCATTGATGTAACAAGAACTGATGTCTTTCCAATACTTAGGATTGATGATTGTATTGATAGAGTAGGGCAAGCAAAGTTTCTCAAGATTGATCTATTGAAGGGTTATTGGTGTGTGCCTTTAACTGAGAGGGCCAAGAGCATCTCTGCTTTTGCCACACCATCTGGGTTGTACCAGTATGAAGTCCTACCCTTTGGCATGAAAAATGCCCCAGCCACGTTCCAAAGGATGATACAGTCTACAATTGCCGGATTGCCACACACGGGTGCATACATCGATGACCTGATCACATGCAGTGACTCCTGTGAAGAGCATCTAAAAGATGTAGAGACGTTATTCCAGCACCTGACCCAGGCTAATCGGACTGTTCACCTGAACAAGAGTGACTTTGGTTGTGCTACTGTCACCTATCTTGGCTACGTCATGGGCCAGGGTAAGGTGGCACCCATAAATGCTAAAGTCCAAGCCATCATGGACTTTCCAGTTCCTGACAACAAAAAAGCTTTGCGCCGCTTCCTTGGAATGATGGGGTACTACCGCAAGTTCTGCAAGAACTTTGCTGAGATTGCTCTGTCTAACTAACCAACTGAAGAAAGGCGTAAAGTTCACTTGGGATGAAGCATGCCAGAGAGCCTTCGATCTCCTGAAGTCTCTGCTGTGTCACTTCCCCGTGCTCAAATCTCCTGACTTTAACAAACCGTTCTCCATCGCGGTCGATGCTAGCGACCAAGCTTGTGGATCTGTGCTCCTACAGAGAAGTGACTCTGATGACATTGAGCATCCCGTGGCATACTTCTCCAGGAAGTTCAATCGCCACCAAAGGAACTATTCCACAATAGAGAAGAAGCTGTTGGCTCTGGTTCTATCTTTACAACACTTTGATGTTTATGTTTGTACAGGGCAAAAGCCAATGATTTTGTACACTGACCACAATCTGTTAATGTTTTTGAGTAAGATGAAAAACAAGAATCGGAGATTGTTGAATTGGAGTTTGATTTTACAGAAGTTTGACTTGGAAATTAAGCATGTAAAGGGTACTGACAATGTGATTGCTGATTGCTTATCCCGTGTTTGAATATGTGTGTATATCACGTTATGAGCATATTGTATTATATGTATATAGGTATACACAAGTGTCTTCTTAACCATTTTTTTTTGTATTTAAAAGAAAAAATTTGCCTTTATAAGTCAAAATTTTTCCCTTTTGGAATGGAGCTGTAATGTGAATAGAGGCCACTAGATGACAGCATTTACCTTTTTTTTGTTCAGCCCAGACTGGAGCTATGTTTGGACATATTCTGGGCATGTCTGGGGCAAGTCCCAGTAAATTTTAAAAAAAGGTATAAATGTGGGTGGGGTCTGCAAAAGAGTATATAAGGAGCAAAACTGAGAGTAAAAGTAGTAGGAGAAATTGCAAGGAGAAGGATACATGTGACCAGACCTGTCATTCTGTTCAAGACCTGTGAAGCTTTTAGTGGATTTTTGCCTGTGTTAGAGCATTTTCCTCACCCAGGACATCACCAAGCAACCCACCAAAGGGACTGTAAATATTTCGGTTTTTGTATATAATCAATCTTGGTCTGTAGATAGTAGATTAGTTAAAAGTGTTTGTGAGATTAAATGTGTTTTAGTTTAAAAATTTTTGTCTGTCATCCTTTGCTGTCATAAATGTCATAACAAATTGGGGCCATAACACATGTTACCCTGTTCAGGTACTGCAAGAGGAGGGCAGAGGCAGGAGGGCAGCAGACCAGGGCCCCGGGGTACAGGGGTCACAACAGAGTCTTCACAGAAGAACAGGAGAAGAGACTGCAGCAGACCAGGGCCCCGGGGTACAGGGGTCACAACAGAGTCTTCACAGAAGAACAGGAGAAGAGACTGCAGCAGACCAGGGCCCCGGGGTACAGGGCTCACAACAGAGTCATCACAGAAGAACAGGAGAAGAGACTGCAGCAGATCAGGGCCCCGGGGTACAGGGCTCACAACAGAGTCTTCACAGAGGAACAGGAGAAGAGACTGCAGCAGATCAGGGCCCCGGGGTACAGGGCTCACAACAGAGTCATCACAGAAGAACAGGAGAAGAGACTGCAGCAGATCAGGGCCCCGGGGTACAGGGCTCACAACAGAGTCTTCACAGAGGAACAGGAGAAGAGACTGCAGCAGATCAGGGCCCCGGGGTACAGGGCTCACAACAGAGTCATCACAGAAGAACAGGAGAAGAGACTGCAGCAGATCAGGGCCCCGGGGTACAGGGCTCACAACAGAGTCTTCACAGAGGAACAGGAGAGGAGACTGCAGCAGATCAGGGCCCAGGGGTACAGGGCTCACAACAGAGTCTTCACAGAAGAACAGGAGAAGAGACTGCAGCAGATCAGGGCCCCGGGGTACAGGGCTCACAACAGAGTCTTCACAGAGGAACAGGAGAAGAGACTGCAGCAGATCAGGGCCCCGGGGTACAGGGCTCACAACAGAGTCTTCACAGAGGAACAGGAGAGGAGACTGCAGCAGATCAGGGCCCCGGGGTACAGGGCTCACAACAGAGTCTTCACAGAAGAACAGGAGAAGAGACTGCAGCAGACCAGGGCCCCGGGGTACAGGGCTCACAACAGAGTCTTCACAGAGGAACAGGAGAGGAGACTGCAGCAGATCAGGGCCCCGGGGTACAGGGCTCACAACAGAGTCTTCACAGAAGAACAGGAGAAGAGACTGCAGCAGACCAGGGCCCCGGGGTACAGGGCTCACAACAGAGTCTTCACAGAGGAACAGGAGAGGAGACTGCAGCAGATCAGGGCCCCGGGGTACAGGCCTCACAACAGAGTCTTCACAGAAGAACAGGAGAAGAGACTGCAGCAGACCAGGGCCCCGGGGTTCAGGGCTCACAACAGAGTCTTCACAGAAGAACAGGAGAAGAGACTGCAGCAGACCAGGGCCCCGGGGTACAGGGCTCACAACAGAGTCTTCACAGAAGAACAGGAGAAGAGACTGTAGGCATATATAAAGAGAGCAGCGCATATATATTTTGGTTTGAGTCCTAAAGAGGTGCGACTAACACCACAGACAGAGCTATACCACCTACATTAGCCTACATCAAAGTCATAACAGCCTGTTCATTTTTAAATTAACTTGACATTATTTATGTCATTGACATTATTTATGTATTAGAAGTGAGTTCAATGTGTAGCTAGAGTCATACTAAAAGCAATTTTAAGTAAAACCACATTAAAACAATCTGATTAATTGTACGAATTAACTCTCAATTAACCTGTTTTTTCACGCTGTTTTAGGTGCGAAAGTTTGCATATTAGCTGACCAGAAATATTGGCCTCAAAACTCCATGTTCATGGAAGAAAAACCAGATGGCAGGGAAGGATTGGCTAACCTCCTTCCTCGAGCGCAACAAAACCCTGTCCATCTGTCGACCTCAAACCACCAGCATGTCCCGTTCCACCAGCTTCAACAAGACGAACGTGACCGTGTTTTTTAACAACCTAAAGACTGTCCTCACCTCCTATAATTTTGAACCAAAGGACATCTGGAACATGGATGAAACAAGTAAAAATTTATATTTAGATAAATTAAAAAGCAACAGTGATTTGCAACAGCAATTA
Organism: Gymnothorax reevesii; assembly: GCA_029721435.1. Lineage (NCBI taxonomy): Eukaryota > Metazoa > Chordata > Actinopteri > Anguilliformes > Muraenidae > Gymnothorax > Gymnothorax reevesii. The sequence continues at coordinate 143,575,153 of CM056576.1, forward strand.
TTCATTTCATTTATTATTTCAGGTACCATAATGGTTCAAGTGCCGGAAAAAATCACTGCCACCAAGGGCCAGACCAGGTCGGTGCTGTGACCTCCAGGGAAAGAGGGACATTGACTGTTGCCTTTGCTGCCAACGCACAAGGCAACTTTCTTCCCCCTGACTTTATCTTCCCAAGGAAGAAATTCCATGACCACTTCATCCGGGATGGTCCCCCTGGCTGCACTGGTTCTGCCAATGAATTGAGTGGATGGAGGAGACAGATTTTTTGGCCTTTTTACAGCATTTTTTAAGACACCCCGTGACCCCGGAGTCAAAGTTGCTGCTACTCTTAGACAATCATGCATCACACCTCTCTGTGGCAGCTAGTGACTTTTGCGAGTCACAGGGCACTGTACTCCTGTCTTTTCCACCCCACTGCTCCCACCGTCTTCAGCCGCTCGACCGGAGCATTTTTGGCCCACTGAAGCACTACATTAACAGCACAGCAGACAATTGGATGCAAATGAACCCTGGAAGAACTTTGACCATCTACAACATCCCAAGTCTTGTGGCTAAAGCTCTGCCTCAAGCTGCAACACCAAGCAGCATATCTTCTGGGTTCAAGTGTAAAGGTATGTGGCCCTTGAAACCAGACATTTTCAGTGAGACAGACTTTGCTACAGCTTTTTGATCGACCGTCCTGCACCAGCACCAGCTCCATCACCAGCGCCCTCTTCATCACCAATGTCCGCTCCATCACCAGCGCCCTCTACATCACCAGCACCAGCTCCATCACCAGCACCCTCTTCATCACCAGCACCAGCTCCATCACCAGCGCCCTCTACATCACCAGCACCAGCTCCATCACCAGCACCCTCTTCATCACCAGCACCAGCTCCATCACCAGCACCCTCTTCATCACCATCACCAGCTCCATCACCAGAGCCCTCTTCATCACCAATGTCCGCTCCATCACCAGCGCCCTCTTCATCACCAGCGCCAGCTCCATCACCAGCACCCTCTTCATCACCAATGTCCGCTCCATCACCAGCACCCTCTTCATCACCAATGTCCGCTCCATCACCAGCGCCCTCTTAATCACCAGCACCAGCTCCATCACCAGCACCCTCTTCATCACCAGCACCAGCTCCATCACCAGCACCCTCTTCATCACCAATGTCCGCTCCATCACCAGCACCCTCTTCATCACCAGCACTAGCTCCATCACCAGCACCCTCTTCATCACCAGCGCCCTCTTAATCACCAGCACTAGCTCCATCACCAGCGCCCTCTTAATCACCAATGTCCGCTCCATCACCAGCGCCCTCTTAATCACCAGCACTAGCTCCATCACCAGCGCCCTCTTAATCACCAATGTCCGCTCCATCACCAGCGCCCTCTTCATCACCAATGTTCGCTCCATCACCAGCGCCAGCTCCATCACCAGCGCCCTCTTCATCACCAATGTCCGCTCCATCACCAGCGCCCTCTACATCACCAGCACCAGCTCCATCACCAGCGCCCTCTTAATCACCAATGTTCGCTCCATCACCAGCGCCAGCTCCATCACCAGCGCCCTCTTCATCACCAATGTCCGCTCCATCACCAGCGCCCTCTTAATCACCAGCACTAGCTCCATCACCAGCGCTCTCTTCATCACCAATGTCCGCTCCATCACCAGCGCTCTCTTCATCACCAATGTCCGCTCCATCACCAGCGCTCTCTTCATCACCAATGTCCGCTCCATCACCAGCGCTCTCTTCATCACCAGCACCAGCTCCATCACCAGCACCTTCTTCATCACCAGCACTAGCTCCATCACCAGCGCCCTCTTAATCACCAATGTCCGCTCCATCACCAGCGCCCTCTTCATCACCAATGTCCGCTCCATCACCAGCGCCCTCTACATCACCAGCACCAGCTCCATCACCAGCACCCTCTTCATCACCAATGTCCGCTCCATCACCAGCGCCCTCTACATCACCAGCACCAGCTCCATCACCAGCACCCTCTTCATCACCAGCACTAGCTCCATCACCAGCGCCCTCTTCATCACCAATGTCCGCTCCATCACCAGCGCCCTCTTCATCACCAATGTCCGCTCCATCACCAGCGCCAGCTCCATCATCAGCGCCCTCTACATCACCAGCACCAGCTCCATCACCAGCGCCCTCTTCATCACCAGCACTAGCTCCATCACCAGCGCCCTCTTCATCACCAGCACCAGCTCCATCACCAGCACCCTCTTCATCACCAGCACTAGCTCCATCACCAGCGCCCTCTTAATCACCAATGTTCGCTCCATCACCAGCGCCCTCTTCATCACCAATGTCCGCTCCATCACCAGCGCCCTCTACATCACCAGCACTAGCTCCATCACCAGCGCCCTCTTCATCACCAGCACTAGCTCCATCACCAGCACCCTCTTCATCACCAGCACCAGCTCCATCACCAGCACCCTCTTCATCACCAGCACTAGCTCCATCACCAGCACCCTCTTCATCACCAGCACCAGCTCCATCACCAGCACCCTCTTCATCACCAGCGCCAGCTCCATCACCAGCGCCCTCTTAATCACCAATATCCGCTCCATCACCAGCGCCAGCTCCATCACCAGCGCCCTCTTCATCACCAGCACCATCTTCATCACCAGCGCCCTCTCCATCACCAAAGTCCGCTCCATTAACAGCGCCAGCTACATCACCAGCGCCCTCTTAATCACCAATGTCCGCTCCATCACCAGCGCCAGCTCCATCACCAGCGCCCTCTTCATCACCAATGTTCGCTCCATCACCAGCGCCAGCTCCATCACCAGCGCCCTCTTCATCACCAGCACCATCTTCATCACCAGCGCCCTCTCCATCACCAAAGTCCGCTCCATTAACAGCGCCAGCTACATCACCAGCGCCCTCTTAATCACCAATGTCCGCTCCATCACCAGCGCCCTCTTAATCACCAATGTCCGCTCCATCACCAGCGCCAGCTCCATCACCAGCGCCCTCTTCATCACCAGCACCATCTTCATCACCAGCGCCCTCTTCATTACCAAAGTCCACTCCATCACCAGGGCCCTCTCCCTTAAGACACCACCCTAGCCAGAGCCCAATTGAGCTGCATCCCCATGAGTCAGCCATTCCTGTAGATGGTGAGAGTTTGTGTCTGTGCGTGTCTTTAAATGTGCATGTTCAGCCTTGCCAAGCATTTTTTTTTAAATATTATCTATCCAGGTATGCTAGTGGTTCCAGGAACATCTAGTGACACGACCATACAGAGGTTCAGCCCAGAAAAGGTTCATCCATACCCAAAGGCTCGAGGAAAGGAAATAAAAGGAGAGGCAGAAAGAGGTGAGCAGAGTGTCGTTTTTAACTCATCTTGATTCTCTTGCTTGTATAAAAATTAGCTGATTCTGACTATAATCTCAGTGAATGTTGCAGGTCAACAGCAGTACTGACGACACCCCAGTGAGAGCTGCTGTGGAGGAGGAGAGTCGCAGAAGGGCCAGAGAAAACAGGCCTCTGCACAACTCCCAAAGAAAACAAGGCTTAGTGGACACTTAGTGGCCAGTTTCTCAGGGCAACGATGATGAGTGTCTTGTTTGTGGGGAGACATCTGCCTCTTCTTTGCCTGGAGAAGTGTGGGTGTGGCGCATCTGTTGTCTGCTGTGGTCCCATGAGGCATGTACTGAGGGTGCAGCTCATTATACCTGTCACAATTGTGATAGTGAGTGAAGTAATTTCATCATTTTTATAAATAGACCAATTGCACGTTAAACATGTTCACATTTACTTTTGAAACATTTGAAGCAAATGAAAATGTTTAAAACAAATGTCTGATTTTTTTTTGTTTGTTTTAATGTCATTTTTATGATTGAATTAAATAAACTCATTCATTTAAAATGAAATAAGATTTTTTTAGATAAAGTGCATTGTATATTTACTATTGTATGTTAGTAAAGACAGTTTGATTTTTTTTATGAAAAACGACAGTAATTCAAAAGATTTCTGTTAATTTGATCACGTTACTTTTGTCTCACCTGTATGTTACTCTCATCCCGACTGTTGGGGTCGAAAGTAGCAATGCGCAACTTCCGTTTGACGTGAAACTATGCCGAAGTCAATATATATTGGGATGATTTAGTACCTGATATTGACAGAGCACACACAAAAGTAATTAATCGTTCCAAACATTTTCGGTCTGTAACAAAATCTTTTAAAATGACGTCTATGGAAAAATGTTACTTTCGTACCAGCTCTCCCCTATGCAAATGGCTGTAGTAAAATGTTTCACGCGTAAGCTATCGTAGAACGCAAATTTAATAGCCTACCTTATGGAGAAAATCGCGTTTACATGCTAATTAGCTAATTAGCCATTTTATTGACCTATAATGATGACAATCATAACCTGAAATAAATGTTTTTGATAAAATACATCATTAATTATGGTCAAAATCAGTTAAATAGAACATTACGTGCGCATTTTCATATCACACCTTGCATCAACCCTCGACCAGCATCAGCTCTCGAGCTAAAGCTCTCGGGCTGATACAGGGGGTCTTGGGTTGATACAGCGTGGGATAGGAAAATGCCCATATGACATTCTTTCTTTTTTTTCTTTCTATTTTTTTTTTTTTTGACATTCTTTATTCCTCATGATGTAGTCAGCAATCTTATACTTAAAAGAAAAGTAAAGATTGAATTGTTTAATGCAGCAAACAAAATATTATATAATTGCTGAGTCCAATTTTATAATTAACCCATGCAGTACTGAGAGTGAAAGATGATATTTCATTGGAACGCAGGTCAATCATTATTCAATCAATTTTCCAGATTCTCACTTGTGCAAGTCCTTGTGCATGGAGGTTTTTCAGTTTCACTCGCGTTTACCATTTGATAAATGGGGATCGATTATGACTCCGGACTTCTCACGCTTTTCTTTTCTCAGGGGCTGAAAGCCTAGAAATTGCGAAAAGACGTTTCAAATGGTCTTTTCTTTCATTTGAACAATTGAAACAATCGTGAAGTGCAAATAAAATCGCTTGATGTGTGGATAAGGTAGTGTGGAAGTTTCAGAGCAGTTTGTATCCTGTAAAGCATAGGCTTATTTTTGAGTAAATTATATTTCTGTTCTGAATTTAGCCAATGATTTTGTCGCCGAGTGATCGCATGGAGAGAGTAGCTGTGACTGATTGCCAGCGGATTATTACAATTGGGAAACTTGTTAATAAAGGAAAATGATAGAGAACAAGCCAGGACTGTTCATTTTTGTAAAGGGATGTCCTGGGCACCACCAATTTTCAGTGGCTACGCCACTGAAAGTCTATGCACTCAAAGTTAACGAGTTATCGGAAAGAAGACTGGACAATTTATGTTAAGTTCATAAAATTCTCATGAAACACCACAGATTTCCCTTTACAAGCTTGACTGTTCTAAAAGCAGTAGCCTGTAGCCTGTACTGCATTCCACAGAAATTAGAAAAAAAAAATCAAATACCTGGGATGGAATTAAGAGAAATTTAGAGCTTTTAAATTAATGATGCTGGTGTCTGGTGTTGCGCGCCCATTGAGTCTCAGTTTGACGCACCTGAAGTCTGGCAGCGATATTTTACAAGTGGGTCCAGGAAAAAGGTTGAACTTTTGGACCTGGGAAAAATATGCTAAACGTGCCAAAGTGCTGCTTTACCACAATGTACAAAAGTATTACAGTGAAATTTCATGCATAATATTAAGTTTGCACCACCCTGCATCAAGATTTAATTGGGGTCAAAATCTGTACATTTGACCTTTAAGATGCAGTGGAATGATCATCTACAGGTTGGTCATGCACAAAAACCCTCCAATGTGGCTTAATTTAAACAACTCTGCTAAGAAGAGTGGGGCAGAATTCCTCCACAGCGATGTTAAAGACTCATTGCCAGTTATGAAACATGTTTACAGTCATTGCCATCGAGGGTGGCACGACCAGTTATTAGATTCAAGGAGGCGATAACTTTTTCACCTGGTTGACAAGTAGGTTTTGAATAACTCTTCACATCCAATAATGAAAAAGTAATTTAAAAGCTCTATCCTGTGCCTATTTACACTGTTTTTACCCAATATTAGAATTAAATGGATGATCTAAAAATATTGAATATGACAAATGCAAAAACAGAACAAATCGGGAAGGGGGCAGGTACAGTTTCACAGCACTGTAAAGGTAATGTGGGCATTAGTGTTTATAGCAATTGCAAATTTTCAGTGACATGAACATCTGTGTTTATTGGAGGTATAGATTTATAGATGATATGGGTATTGGTGTTTATAGGATATGTTGATATTGGTGACTTGGGGATTAGAATTTATAGGAATTGCAGATGTAGTTGGTGTGGGCATTAGTGTTTAAAAGAAAAGTTCATGTATAGGTGATGTGGGCACTAGAGTTTATAGGGATTGTAGATGTTTAGGTGATGTTGGTATTGGAGTTTATAGGAATCTCTTGATGCACTGGTGACTGGGGAATGATAGAAAACCCTGACTGCATGCATATCACATGAATTAAACCTTTAACACTAATGCAGAAATCTACATCAAATACATACACCGAAAGTTAATCACATACATATATCTATTCCACAGCATGAACACACACACTGTTATGGCCCCAATTTGCTACGACATATAAGACAGCAAGGGATGACAGACAAAATTTTAAAACTCAAATAGATTTCATTAAACAAAGACCAACACTAACCTACAATTTATACTACTGACCAAGATTGATAATATACAAGAAAAAAAATCTTTACAGTCCCTTGAGATGGGGTTGCTTGGTGATGTCCTGGGTGAGGAAAATGCTCCAACACAGGCAAAAATCCACTAAAAGCTTCACAGGTCTTGAAAAGAGTGACAGGTCTGGTCACATGTATCCTTTTCTTTGCAATTCCTCCAACTACTTTACTCTCTCACTTTTTTCTCCTTATACAGTGGCTCCAATAAGTATTTGTACACTACTTGAAAATTCGACTACATAACAGCTTTTGTATATTCGGCTAAATGCTTGCTATTGTGTGTAAAAGTGATTAAAATAATTGATAATCAATATGTTTTAAACAAATATTTAATGTCAAAATGGCATATTTGGTCAGAAAGGTGAATATCTGGTGGCAAGACTGGAGGCTGAGGACAGTCTCTCCCTCTGTACCAGCAGGGAGATGTACCGGTCAGTGCGCTGGCTGGTCTTCGTGGGACGTCCTTTCCTGGCTGCATTGGCTATGCGTTCAGACTGTTTGTACTTCTTGATGATGTACTGCACGGCCGTGTGGTGTAACAATAGCTGAGCTCCAATTTTTCTGGTGCTTTGGCCTTCTTTATGTAGCTGAATGATTTGCTCCCGCAAAAATCCAACACATCAAATTTTCAATTTACATGCACCAAATAAACATCAAAGAGATATCTAATCTATTTCACAAATGTAGCACTCATACACACCGCATGATATCACACACACCACGCATTTTCATCTTGTGCACACGTGATATCAGCAGGCACACAGGCGCAGACGGGTTCTCATCATGATCCATCCTGTTGCACATACGCCGCCTCGCGCCTCCTCGCTCTGATACAGAGCAGGCGTTTCTCGGTTGCACGTGCATTGTAAACAAATTTTTCCAAACCCATGTTATAATATGCGTGTTTTTCATTCAATTGGATTTATTAAAGATAGCTATTTTCGGCACCTCTTGTGCATAAATGTGCTATACATCTCAGTCACTTAAATGATTAAATGTGAATTTCATGTTACGACTGCCGCTATACAACAACCGTAGTGCAGCGGTCGCCAAAAGTCTTTTCATCTGTAAGCTTACCTGTAGCTTCAAATATATCGTCGGCCATAATAGAGCAAAATAAGTGACGATCTGGATCGATAATTTCGATCAGTTTGGAATGCATTAACCTATATTCAGGATTTCAAAGGGAGGCGCGCAGATACTCGTGGAGCAGTCAGCGCGAGCAGACACCTGTGTGTTCCGCTCCTCCTGCAGCTCGTCTGTCCACCGTTTTATCGGTCTTATCAGATCACATCGAGGAGATGTGTTTTCTTTAACAAACAGCTGGTGCAAACGACTGCTTTACATTTGGAAGGACGGGCCTCGGATACGTAGTTTAATTCTACTGCTGATAACAGGAATGTGTGGACGATTTTCTTGAATAAAAAGCGAATATCGAGTACCAATAGCGTCAACAGCTAAGAGCTGAAAACGCGAGGGTCTGGCCGTTTTATGAACACTACAAGACTGACAGTTGCGTGCGGAGCGTTACTTAAGTGGAATTAATAAATGATTGAGTGACCGGTCGCGAGCGCACAGATGCGGACTCTCTATTTGGCGCTGGCCGAGATGCTCGTGCTCCCCTACGTATATTACGCGGATTTAATCTTCTAACCATTATCTCTTGCGCCAGGGATGGAAAACACTGTAGAGTGTCTATATATCCAACGTGAAGATGCTCCAAAGGCTTGATCTAAAGCATCGTTTAAAATCCAAAAATAATCGGATTGTCTGTTTGATTTGAGAATACTGTATGGGGCATAGGAAGAACTCAGGATGGAATCGACACCATCTGGACTAAATCAGACCAGGATTCTTCCATAAAAAGGAAATATCGTAAGGAAAACAAGCTACATTTCTATGGGCAAAGATCCTCTGTCATGTCGCTGGCGGGGTGTGATGCCACACGTGTGTGCATACGGACCCGTTAATTCAAGAGCAGGCTAGATTTCGGAAGACCAAAGGAAGAATCTTTACTTTATTGTCAATGCTTCAGAGAGCTGATAGCAGTGGCAATCATCTGAGCATCGCGATCAACGACTTACACGAGCGCAATTTTAAAACCTGCAAAATGCGGTGAACAACGTAGCAGGTTCATGAACAGTGGAGAAGAAATACGCTGGAATATTGATATTTTACATTCAAAGCCGAAGAAAATTAATGAAAGAAGACATGATTCGCTCGTTCTTGTTTGTGAACTCCGTCGTACTGTTGCTACTCGGAAGCGACCTATTTTTGGTGCGCGCTAGTAAGTACATACTTGCTCTCACTGAGAACTTCTGCAGACTTTTCTGCGTTAGGCACAATCATCAAAATCTGCATCCAAATTCTGATAATTCTATTTACTTTGTTTCCTGAGTGATAATGCCTTCATCGGAAATTAGTCACTTTTACATAAGTGAAATATTATGCTGATATAACTTAGTTTGCTGATTTGTAAACTTATTATATTCTGGTATATATTATCTTTGTAGTTATGAAATGTGACTTGTTCTTCAGTGGTCCATTTTTGCAGTGAACTGATTTGCGGAAAAATTTTGAAGACATAGATTTGCATTGAGGTGATAAGCCTGTCAAGAATTACAATAATTCAGACCTGATTTCTGCCAAGTAGTTCCGGGCATGATGAATGTTGTATTCACTACAGAGCATTTCCTTTGTAGAACCTAATATCTCGGTCTAATCCAAGCTGATGAGCAGTAATATGGCTCCAAGGTTTGCACTGTCAACCGAAGTCCAATATGAGCTGATTGCACAGAAGACATAACCTGCTAAATGAACTGGCTGTAATTTCCGAACTTTAGGCTGGGATGTGGAGGCAGGCGTTAAAGGCTGTCTGACTGTGGATTCATGCAGTGACTTCATCATGGCCGGAGCTCAGAACCTCTTCTTAGTTGCTGCCAGTTATGCGCTTTATCAATAAGTGCTTGTTCAAGGCAGAGAGCATCATTTGGCACTTTGAAAATGTCAAGGTCACTGACGTGAATCCTTCAAATGTACCTGCACGAAGCATCTCAGCGGTGTTCAGCCCAACGGCATGTAAATCACACAGTATCCAGTCAGATTAAATGTTCCCCAGGAGACAGCGGCAAATACTATTGCAGGATAGCAGCAGCATGTAAAAAGCTGTGAACACGTCAACAGCAGGATGCTAACTGTTGGACACACTGTTGCAACAGGATGCTAAACTGGACATCCTGTTGCAGCAAAATACTAAACAATGTACACATGACAGAAACAGTATGCTAAATGTAGACTGTAGCCGTGGCATACTAATCTCTGTGAACACTGTAGCGGCAAAATACTAAACAATCTTGACACTGTAGCAGCATAATAAACAATGTTTAGACTGTAGCAGCAGCATACTAAGAGCAGTACACACTACACCAGCTGCTTATTAAAAGCTGTGCACAATGTAACAGCATCATACTAGACAACGTACCCATGGTAGCAACAGAATGCTAAAAGCTGTGCACTCAACAGCAGGATTTTAATTGCTGTATACACTTAAACAACAGCATGCTACAAGCTGTACACATTTAGAGTCCCTGGGGAATGAGTTGTAACAACTCAAAATTAGCAGCCATTTTGTTTCCATTCTGCGAAATCTACCAAGTACCACAGTTGAAATTGTGGGATTTTTTTCTTTCTTGTCTCTGAAACACATTAATTTGAAAGAAAAGCAATGAATCAACTAGCAAAGGCTTCAGAAAACATGAAAGGGGGAAATGTTTGGGCGTGAGGAAAGAGAAAATGTTAAAAATAACAAAAACAAAAAAAAACTAGGCTGGATTATGCATCAGAAAACTCAGAAAGTTATATCAAATTGTTGTCATGACGCACCTTTATGTCACTTCGATGCGAAATATGATCATGATCGGATGATTAGTTTCAAATTTATAGCCAAGACAGGACACAAATCCTACAAATCTGACGCTTTTTGACCCAAAACGCAAACAATTGTAAAGGTATTTTCAAAATTGTTTTTCATGACACACTTTTATGTGTTTGTACACCTTGATGCCAAATATGATCACAATCGAATGATTAGTTTCAAAGTTATAGCCCAGACACGACCCATCACAGATTTCCCACAAATTTGTCGCTTTTTGCCCCAAAACCTGAAAAATTACAAAACTATTTTCAAAATTGTTTTTCATGACACACCTTTATGTGGTTTTACACCTCGATGCCGAATATGATCAGAATTGGATAATTAGTTTCAAAGTTATAGCCTGGACAACAAACGTGTCGGACGGACTGACGGACGGACGGACGGACGGACGAACCCCATTTTTATGGCAACGTTGTTGCGGGTGATAATAACAATATAGGAAAAATGAGGGTTATTTAAAACCTCCTAAAACATAACAGCCCACCCCCCAGCCCCACCCCACCCATCCCCTGAAAAGTAAAACAACCTGCCAGAAACACAGATAAAACATTAAAGTGCTCAAGGTTCCATCCATAAAACAGAAATAGGCATAAAAGAGGGTGAAGTACCATCCATTACGACCAAAAAGAAAAAACTTAGAAAATCAACAGATCTCAAATAAGCCAGGGTAAAAACCAAGTTTAAGATTCAAATGTAGGAATAAATATAAAGCGCATAAACAAATAAACACACGTGTGCAAAATAAGGCGTCAACTTGTTCAGCTCAGCAAAAGCGGCAGGAACAGAGCTGATTTTGTATAGGGACTAAAAACCTCCGTCTCGAGGGGAGACGCTGAAATGCAGTGTGCAAAGGGTGGGAATCATCATTTACAGCAGAGTCAGCGATCCTGTGCGACCGCTGAGAATACTGGGATGCAGAAGAGAGCTGAGGCTCACCAATCAGTGGACTTGACCATCTCACTTCCTGACTCAAGGAATTTTTGTCTTTCAGAGACGTGTGACCGAAAGACAAGATTGATTCTATAAAAGCCCGACAGAACATAGTCATTAGTGTTCGGTCAATGTGAAAGTGCAACAGATTTCTTAAGCAATACAACCGCTGGTGAGCCTTTTTACACTCCGCTTCAAAGTTAGCTTCAAAGTTTAGTTTTAAGTCCCGAGGTGTTTATATGACTGCTTAAACTCAATGGTCTGACCTTTGATTGAAGTTACACAGTTTTGTTAAGGTCTCTTCTGAAAATCAATCAACATATCTTTAGTTTTCAATGTAATAATAGTAGTAATAATAATGCATCAATTTTATATAGCGCTTTTTTGGACACTCAAAGACGCTTTACAATGGAGGCATTATTCATTCACACTCTGATGGTGGTAAACTACGTTTTTGTAGCCAGAGCTGCCCTGGGGCAGACTGACGGAAGCGTGGCTGCCAGTATGCGCCTACGGCCCCTCCGATCACCACCAAACATTCACACACAGCCATACAGGAGGGAGGGTTCCTATATTGCATGTTTTGGATGGGTGGGGGAAACCGGAGTACCCGGAGGAAACCCACGCGAACACGGGGAGAGCATGCAAACTCCACACAGAAAGGCCCCAGGCCAGATTCGAACCCACGGCCTTCTTGCTGTGAGGCAGTAGTGCTAACCACTATGCCACCATGCCGCCCATGTATACCATGTATTCAGCTAAAGGTACGACTGATAACGCCCGATAACGCGATGGTAACAAAATGGCCCTATGGCCAGATTTTCAGGAGCCCTCATGTCCCGACTCTTTAGTAACTCTGTATGCACTGTGGCAGCAGCGAGCTAACAGACATATACACTGTACCAGCAGAGCTCTGTGTGCACTGTAGCAGCAGCGAGCTAACAGACATACACACTGTACCAGCAGAGCTCTGTGTGCACTGTGGTAGCAGCGAGCTAACAGACATACACACTGTACCAGCAGAGCTCTGTGTACACTGTAGCAGCAGCGAGATAACAGAAATACACACTTTACCAGCAGAGCTCTATGTGCACTGTGGTGGCAGCGAGCTACCAGACATACACACTGCACCAGCAGAGCTCTATGTGCACTGTGGTAGCAGCGAGCTAACAGACATACACACTGTACCAGCAGAGCACTGTGTACACTGTGGCAGCAGCGAGCTAACAGATATACACACTGTACCAGCAGAGCACTGTGTACACTGTGGCAGCAGCGAGCTACCAGACATACACACTGTACCAGCAGAGCTCTATGTGCACTGTGGTAGCAGCGAGCTAACAGACATACACACTGTACCAGCAGAGCACTGTGTACACTGTGGCAGCAGCGAGCTACCAGACATACACACTGTACCAGCAGAGCTCTATGTGCACTGTGGTGGCAGCGAGCTACCAGACATACACACTGCACCAGCAGAGCTCTATGTGCACTGTGGTAGCAGCGAGCTAACAGACATACACACTGTACCAGCAGAGCTCTGTGTACACTGTAGCAGCAGCGAGCTAACAGACATACACACTGTACCAGCAGAGCTCTGTGTGCCCTGTGGTGGCAGCGAGCTACCAGACATACACACTGTACCAGCAGAGCTCTGTGTGCACTGTGGTAGCAGCGAGCTAACAGACATACACACTGTACCAGCAGAGCTCTGTGTGCACTGTAGCAGCAGTGAGCTAACAGACATACACACTGTACCAGCAGAGCTCTGTGTGCCCTGTGGCAGCAGCGAGCTAACAGACATACACACTGTACCAGCAGAGCACTGCGTACACTGTGGCAGCAGTGAGCTAACAGACATACATACTGTACCAGCAGAGCACTGTGTACACTGTGGCAGCAGCGAGCTAACAGATATACACACTGTACCAGCAGAGCTCTGTGTGCACTGTGGCAGCAGCGAGCTAAAAGACATACACACTGTACCAGCAGAGCTCTGTGTGCACTGTGGCAGCAGCGAGCTAACAGGCATACACACTGTACCAGCAGAGCTCTGTGTGCACTGTGGCAGCAGTGAGCTAACAGACATACACACTGTACCAGCAGAGCACTGTGTACACTGTGGCAGCAGCGAGCTAACAGATATACACACTGTACCAGCAGAGCTCTGTGTGCACTGTGGTAGCAGCGAGCTAACAGACATACACACTGTACCAGCAGAGCACTGTGTACACTGTGGCAGCAGCGAGCTAACAGATATACACACTGTACCAGCAGAGCTCTGTGTGCACTGTGGCAGCAGCGAGCTAAAAGACATACACACTGTACCAGCAGAGCACTGTGTACACTGTAACAGCAGTGAGCTAAAAGACATACACACTGTTCCAGCAGAGCTCTGTGTGCACTGTGGTAGCAGCAAGCTAACAGACATATACACTGTACCAGCAGAGCTCTGTGTGCCCTGTGGTAGCAGCGAGCTAACAGACATACACACTGTACCAGCAGAGCTCTGTGTGCCCTGTGGCAGCAGTGAGCTAACAGACATACACTCTGTTCCAGCAGAGCTCTGTGTGCACTGTAGCAGCAGCGAGCTAACAGACATACACACTGTACCAGCAAAGCTCTATATGTACTGTAACAGCAGTGAGCTAAAAGACATACACGCTGTACCAGCAGAGCTCTGTGTGCACTGTGGTTGCAGCGAGTTAACAGACATACACACTGTACCAGCAGAGCTCTGTGTGCACTGTGGTAGCAGTGAGCTATCAGACATACACACTGTACCAGCAAAGCTCTATATGCACTGTAGCAGCAGTGAGCTAAAAGACATACACGCTGTACCAGCAGAGCTCTGTGTGCACTGTAGCAGCAGTGAGCTAAAAGACATACACGCTGTACCAGCAGAGCTCTGTGTGCATTGTGGCAGCAGCGAGCTAAAAGACATACACACTGTACCAGCAGAGCTCTGTGTGCACTGTGGTAGCAGCGAGCTAACAGACATACACACTGTACAAGCAGAGCTCTGTGTGCACTGTGGTAGCAGTGAGCTATCAGACATACACACTGTACCAGCAGAGCTCTGTGTGCACTGTGGTAGCAGCGAGCTAACAGACATACACACTGTACCAGCAGAGCTCTGTGTGCACTGTGGTAGCAGCGAGCTAACAGACATATACACTGTACCAGCAGAGCTCTGTGTGCACTGTGGTAGCAGCGAGCTAACAGACATACACACTGTACCAGCAGAGCTCTGTGCACCCTGTGGTGGCAGCGAGCTAACAGACATATACACTGTACCAGCAGAGCTCTGTGCGCACAGTGGCAGCAGGGAGCTAACAGACATATACACTCTACCAGCAGAGCTCTGTGTGCACTGTGGTAGCAGTGAGCTATCAGACATACACACTGTACCAGCAGAGCTCTGTGCGCCCTGTGGTGGCAGCGAGCTAACAGACATACACACTGTACCAGCAGAGCTCTGTGCGCCCTGTGGTGGCAGCGAGCTAACAGACATATACACTGTACCAGCAGAGCTCTGTGTACACTGTAGCAGCAGTGAGCTAACAGACATACACACTGTACCAGCAGAGCTCTGTGTGCACTGTGGTAGCAGTGAGCTATCAGACATACACACTGTACCAGCAGAGCTCTGTGTGCACTGCAGCAGCAGTGAGCTAACAGACATACACACTGTACCAGCAGAGCTCTGCATGCACTGTGGCAGCAGTGAGCTAACAGACATACACACTGTACCAGCAGAGCTCTGTGTGCACTGTAGCAGCAGTGAGCTACCAGACATACACACTGTACCAGCAGAGCTCTGTGTGCACTGTGGTAGCAGCGAGCTAACAGACATACACACTGTACCAGCAGAGCTCTGTGTGCACTGTGGCAGCAGCGAGCTAAAAGACATACACACTGTACCAGCAGAGCTCTGTGTGCACTGTGGCAGCAGCGAGCTAACAGGCATACACACTGTACCAGCAGAGTTCTGTGTGCACTGTGGCAGCAGTGAGCTAACAGACATACACACTGTACCAGCAGAGCACTGTGTACACTGTGGCAGCAGCGAGCTAACAGATATACACACTGTACCAGCAGAGCTCTGTGTGCACTGTGGCAGCAGCGAGCTAAAAGACATACACACTGTACCAGCAGAGCTCTGTGTGCACTGTGGCAGCAGCGAGCTAACAGGCATACACACTGTACCAGCAGAGCTCTGTGTGCACTGTGGCAGCAGTGAGCTAACAGACATACACACTGTACCAGCAGAGCACTGTGTACACTGTGGCAGCAGCGAGCTAACAGATATACACACTGTACCAGCAGAGCTCTGTGTGCACTGTGGTAGCAGCGAGCTAACAGACATACACACTGTACCAGCAGAGCACTGTGTACACTGTGGCAGCAGCGAGCTAACAGATATACACACTGTACCAGCAGAGCTCTGTGTGCACTGTGGCAGCAGCGAGCTAAAAGACATACACACTGTACCAGCAGAGCACTGTGTACACTGTAACAGCAGTGAGCTAAAAGACATACACACTGTTCCAGCAGAGCTCTGTGTGCACTGTGGTAGCAGCAAGCTAACAGACATATACACTGTACCAGCAGAGCTCTGTGTGCCCTGTGGTAGCAGCGAGCTAACAGACATACACACTGTACCAGCAGAGCTCTGTGTGCCCTGTGGCAGCAGTGAGCTAACAGACATACACTCTGTTCCAGCAGAGCTCTGTGTGCACTGTAGCAGCAGCGAGCTAACAGACATACACACTGTACCAGCAAAGCTCTATATGTACTGTAACAGCAGTGAGCTAAAAGACATACACGCTGTACCAGCAGAGCTCTGTGTGCACTGTGGTTGCAGCGAGTTAACAGACATACACACTGTACCAGCAGAGCTCTGTGTGCACTGTGGTAGCAGTGAGCTATCAGACATACACACTGTACCAGCAAAGCTCTATATGCACTGTAGCAGCAGTGAGCTAAAAGACATACACGCTGTACCAGCAGAGCTCTGTGTGCACTGTGGCAGCAGTGAGCTAAAAGACATACACACTGTACCAGCAGAGCTCTGTGTGCATTGTGGCAGCAGCGAGCTAAAAGACATACACACTGTACAAGCAGAGCTCTGTGTGCACTGTGGTACCAGTGAGCTATCAGACATACACACTGTACCAGCAGAGCTCTGTGTGCACTGTGGTAGCAGCGAGCTAACAGACACACATACTGTACCAGCAGAGCTCTGTGTGCACTGTGGTAGCAGCGAGCTAACAGACATATACACTGTACCAGCAGAGCTCTGTGTGCACTGTGGTAGCAGCGAGCTAACAGACATACACACTGTACCAGCAGAGCTCTGTGCACCCTGTGGTGGCAGCGAGCTAACAGACATATACACTGTACCACCAGAGCTCTGTGCGCACTGTGGCAGCAGCGAGCTAACAGACATATACACTGTACCAGCAGAGCTCTGTGTGCACTGTGGTAGCAGCGAGCTAACAGACATACACACTGTACCAGCAGAGCTCTGTGCACCCTGTGGTGGCAGCGAGCTAACAGACATATACACTGTACCAGCAGAGCTCTGTGTGCACTGTGGCAGCAGCGAGCTAACAGACATATACACTGTACCAGCAGAGCTCTGTGTGCACTGTGGTGGCAGCGAGCTAACAGACATATTCACTGTACCAGCAGAGCTCTGTGTGCACTGTAGCAGCAGTGAGCTAACAGACATACACACTGTACCAGCAGAGCTCTGCATGCACTGTGGCAGCAGTGAGCTAACAGACATACACACTGTACCAGCAGAGCTCTGTGTGCACTGCAGCAGCAGTGAGCTAACAGACATACACACTGTACCAGCAGAGCTCTGCATGCACTGTGGCAGCAGTGAGCTAACAGACATACACACTGTACCAGCAGAGCTCTGTGTACACTGTAGCAGCAGTGAGCTAACAGACATACACACTGTACCAGCAGAGCTCTGTGTGCACTGTAGCAGCAGTGAGCTAACACACATACACACTGTACCAGCAGAGCTCTGCGTGCACTGTGGCAGCAGTGAGTTAACAGACATACACACTGTACCAGCAGAGCTCTGTGTGCACTGTGGCAGCAGTGAGTTAACAGACATACACACTGTACCAGCAGAGCTCTGTGTGCACTGTGGCAGCAGTGAGTTAACAGACATACACACTGTACCAGCAGAGCTCTGTATGCACTGTGGCAGCAGTGAGTTAACAGACATACACACTTTACCAGCAAGCTCTGTGTGCCCTGTGGCAGCAGTGAGCTAACAGACATAGACACTGTACCAACAGAGCTCTGTGTGCATTGTGGTAGCAGCGAGCTTACAGACATACACACTGTACCAGCAGGATGCGAAATGTACAGTCAAGCAGCAGCATGATTCACAGTGCACACCCAGTAGTTGCAGGATGTTAAACGCTGTACAGCAGTGACTCAGGCAGGAGGTACTGAGTAAAGCAGTACTGCCTGAGACACTGCTGTACATACTACCTCCTGCCTGAGACACTGCTGTACACACTACCTCCTGCCTGAGTCACTGCTGTACACACTACCTCCTGCCTGAGACACTGTAGTACACACTACCTCCTGCCTGAGACACTGCTGTACACACTACCTCCTGCCTGAAACACTGCCGTACACACAAACTCCTGCCTGAGACACTGCAGTACACACTACCTCCTGCCTGAGACACTGCAGTACACACTACCTCCTGCCTGAGTCACTGCGGTACACACTACCTCCTGCCTGAGTCACTGCGGTACACACTACCTCCTGCCTGAGACACTGCTGTACACACTACCTCCTGCCTGAGTCACTGCGGTACACACTACCTCCTGCCTGAGACACTGCAGTACACACTACCTCCTGCCTGAGACACTGCTGTACACACAAACTCCTGCCTGAGACACTGCAGTACACACTACCTCCTGCCTGAGACACTGCAGTACACACTACCTCCTGCCTGAGTCACTGCAGTACACACTACCTCCTGCCTGAGTCACTGCGGTACACACTACCTCCTGCCTGAGACACTGCTGTACACACTACCTCCTGCCTGAGACACAGCGGTACACACTACCTCCTGCCTGAGTCACTGCTGTGCACACTACCTCCTGCCTGAGACGCTGCTGTACACACTACCTCCTGCCTGAGATGCAGCTGTACACACTACCTCCTGCCTGAGATGCTGCTGTACACACTACCTCCTGCCTGACTCACTGCTGTACACACTACCTCCTGCCTGAGTCACTGCTGTACACACTACCTCCTGCCTCAGTTACTGTTGTACACACTACCTCCTTCCTGAAACACTGCAGTACACACTACCTCCTGCCTGAGACACTGCGGTACACACTACCTCCTGCCTGAGACACTGCTGTACACACTACCTCCTGCCTGAGTCACTGCAGTACACACTACCTCCTGCCTGAGCCGCTGCTGCACACACTACCTCCTGCCTGAGACACTGCTGTACACACTACCTCCTGCCTGAGACGCTGCAGTACACACTACCTCCTGCCTGAAACACTGCTGTACACACTACTTCCTGCCTGAGTCACTGCAGTACACACTACCTCCTGCCTGAGCCGCTGCTGTACACACTACCTCCTGCCTGAGACGCTGCTGTACACACTACCTCCTGCCTGAGACGCTGCAGTACACACTACCTCCTGCCTGAGTCACTGCTGTACACACTACCTCCTTCCTGAAACACTGCAGTACAGACTACCTCCTGCATGAGACGCTACTGTACACACTACCTCCTGCCTGAAACACTGCTGTACACACTACCTCCTGCCTGAGACACTGCAGTACACACTACCTCCTGCCTGAGTCACTGCTGTACACACTACCTCCTGCCTGAAACACTGCAGTACACACTACCTCCTGCCTGAGACACTGCTGTACACACTACCTCTTTCATGAAACACTGCAGTACACAGTACCTCCTGCCTGAGATGCTACTGTATACACTACCTCCTGCCTGAGACACTGCAGTACACACTACCTCCTGCCTGAGACGCTGCTGTACACACTACCTCCTGCCTGAGACACTGCTGTACACACTACCTCCTGCCTGAGACACTGCTGTACACACTACCTCCTGCCTGAAACACTGCTGAACACACTACCTCCAGCCTGAGACACTGCTGTACACACTACCTCCTGCCTGAGTCACTGCAGTACACACTACCTCCTGCCTGAGACACTGCTGTACACACTACCTCCTGCCTGAGACACTGCAGTACACACTACCTCCTGCCTGAGACGCTGCTGTATACACTACCTCCTGCCTGAGACACTGCTGTACACACTACCTCCTGCCTGAGACACTGCTGTACACACTACCTCCTGCCTGAGTCACTGCGGTACACACTACCTCCTGCCTGAGACGCTGCAGTACACACTACCTCCTGCCTGAGTCACTGCAGTACACACTACCTCCTGCCTGAGACACTGCTGTACACACTACCTCCTGCCTGAGACACTGCAGTACACACTACCTCCTGCCTGAGTCACTGCTGTACACATTACCTCCTGCCTGAAACACTGCTGTACACACTACCTCCTGCCTGAGTCACTGCTGTACACACTACCTCCTGCCTGAGACACTGCTGTACACACTACCTCCTGCCTGAGTCACTGCTGTACACATTACCTCCTGCCTGAAACACTGCTGTACACACTACCTCCTGCCTGAGACACTGCTGTACACACTACCTCCTGCCTGAGACACTGCAGTACACACTACCTCCTGCCTGAGACGCTGCTGTACACACTACCTCCTGCCTGAGTCACTGCAGTACAGACTACCTCCTGCCTGAGACACTGCAGTACACACTACCTCCTTCCTGAGACACTGCAGTACACACTACCTTCTGCCTGAGACGCTGCTGTACACATTACCTCCTGCCTGAGTCACTGCTGTACACACTACCTCCTGCCTGAGACAATTCAGTACACACTACCTCCTGCCTGAGACACTGCAGTACACACTACTTCCTGCCTGAGACACTGCAGTACACACTACCTCCTGCCTGAGTCACTGCTCTACACACTACCTCCTGCCTGAGACACTGCAGTACACACTACCTCCTGCCTGAGACGCTCCTGTACACACTACTTCCTGTCTGTGACTCTGCTGTTCACACTACCTCCTGCCTGAAATTTCTTTCCTGTCAGTTAATGAACACGGAAAATTAATTTATTGCATCAAAGCTTTCATCCTCACTTTTTCTTTGTTCTCGTACTTTTCCAATATTAATAGCTGCATAATTGAAGTATTCCGTTATAATAAAAATAATCACTCTTCCCTATCTAGCTTGTTTTAAATTTTTAAAGGTCATTGCATTTACATTCCTTTCTGAATGTCTCGGCCTGTGTCCCGCCCTCATGTTTAGACGTGACTCTTGTTCCCTTTTTCGTCTCAGCTACATATTCTCACTCGCTAGTTACTGATGTATTTCAAAATTTAGGGCAAATTAAGATTTTTATGCCCATGTGGAAAATACTCTCTCTCCTCTTTGACCAGACCTGTCCCTCCCTAAAATTCCCTCAGTCCCTCTTTAACGCCACTGTCTTCCCCCGGCGACATCTCTGTAATCCCAACTATCTCATCCTCTCTGTCTCTCATATCTGCCTCACTTTCCCAGAATTTATTTTTCATATTCATAACATTAAATATACACCATAATAATGATAAGTCCAGACTATTACTTCTGTGCAATACCAAGTTTTCCCAGGATGCCTGCTGCTCCAAGCCCCTCTCACATCGTCTTTGCTTGTTCAGGATGTTGTCAGTTTTCTCACCAGGGTATGAGGTCCTGCTGCCGGCCCACAGCCTGCACCTCCCTGCCCCCCTGCCCCCCTGCCCCCCAGCCCCAGCCCCTGAGCGCCCGCTGACCCAATGCAAAGCTCCTTTATTGGCAGTTCATTAGGTTTTTGAGAGGTGTTTTAGGGCTCTATAGTGTAGTGCCCCTCTTTTCTGCACCAGTTTTGTCACAACTTACCACTTTCAGGATTAATTACTACTTAAAACCTTAGTTTCAGAGTTAGTTGAAATAACTGTTGACCCCTCTGCAAAGCAGTGACAGGAGTGTGTGCAGCGCAGGTACCCTGTCAGTGTCAGTCCAAACGTCCAGCTTGCCCCAGAGGCTCATGGGATATCTTTAATTACTCATGAAGTACATACTGCTGCTGCTGCTCAGAGCACAAGCACACAGATCAAGGGTCTGCACTGTGAGTGTGTGTGTGTGTGTGTGTGTGTGTGTTTGTTTGTGTGTGTGTGTGTGAGAGTGTGTGTGTGTGTGTGTGTGTGTGTGTGTGTGTGTGTGTGTGTGTGTGTGTGTGTGTGAGAGTGTGTGTGTGTGTGTGTGTGTGTGTGTGTGTGAGAGAGAGAGTGTGTGTGTGTGTGTGTGTGTGTGTGTGTGAGAGAGAGAGTGTGTGTGTGTGTGTGTGTGTGTGTGTGAGAGAGAGAGAGTGTGTGCGTGTGTGTGTGTGTGTTTGTTTGTGTGTGTGTGTGTGTGTGTGTGAGAGTGTGTGTGTGTGTGTGTGTGAGAGTGTGTGTGTGTTTGTGTGTGTGTGTGTGTGAGAGAGAGAGTGTGTGTGTGTGTGTGTGTGTGTGTGTGAGAGAGAGAGTGTGTGCGTGTGTGTGTGTGTGTGTGTGTGTGACATTTAATGTTTCTTGCAGATGCTTTGATGCAGTGGTCCCCTAAACTTGGCTTTAGGGGTCCCCAGTGTCTGTTGGTTTTTGTTACAACCTCTGTAATTAAATTACTTTAATGAGCAATTATTTTTTAAAACTAGGTCCTTTCCATCCAAGCTGACTTAAAATCTTAATAATAGTAAATCAGAAATATCATTGTATGATATGATCAATTACAATATTGTGGACATATGCTTCTTAGGCTATATTCCAAACATATACACACATTTCATCTCTGATCAAATAGAAACGGATCTGAATCAGAGTGAGTCCAGACACCACCGATCACAGCTGTCAAATCCATTATGAACAATTCAGAAATGAAGTGAATGAGCCTGAGGCAAACTTGCATTGTACTGATGTTTAAGAGAGAAAAAAAATTAATGCCAAACAAGTTAGGAGCCGATTACCCCAATGGTAAATGTTATTTCTTTTTTATGTAATTGTTTCATCAATCAAAAGAAACTCGCACACCAAAATAGCCAATACAAAAAATAATTGGGTTTTATTCCATAAAAAAGTGCAAAGTGCGTGCAGTGCAAAACGTTTTCGGTCACAATCAGACCATCCTCAGTGCAAAAGGATGTGTTTCTTTTGATTGATGGACTGATTACGCTTTTGGAACCTACGCACCCACCAGGCCTGGAGTCTTTGGCGCGACACCCTATTTGCTTAACACCTTATGTAATTGTTTGCCATTTTTCTAGCAGCACAATATGAACTTTTCTTGGGGGAACATATATTCTCAGGGGTATTGCATTTTTCTGACTTAATGTTGATCAATAAGATGTTATCCATCTAAAAATCAAAAACACATACTCAAGAAAAATTAGCACCTAGTTAAAATAATTTTATTGGAATTGAGGTTGGATCAAAAATGGGTACTAGCAGGGATCCCTCAGGACAGAGTTTGGGAACCTCTGCTGTAATGCAAAGTAATGCACCAAACACGCACAGAATCAGGTCACAGAAGATTAGAGAAGGCACACATGCATATGAGAGGCCGTTTGAGAGAGAATTCATTCTTGCTTTCACATGTACAGTCATACTGTCACAAAAACACCATCATTCTCTCATACACACACCATCATTCCCTCACGCACACACCATCATTCTCTCACACACACACCCCATTATATTCACACACACACACACACACCATCATTCTCTTGCACACATACTATCATCCTCTCACGCACACACTATTATACTCTCACGCAAACTCAAACTTGTTCAAGTGACAAAATGACAGTGAATGTAAAACAGAATGATAGTGTATGTGAATGAGAATTGGTGATTGTGTGAGAGAGTTTGATGGAAACGGATGTAGCATTAAATTCTCAGTTCCTGGTTTGTTATAATTTAAATCTTGGAAAATTTAGTCAGAAGTGGGATTTCACGGACATATCCCACCCTCCCGTTCAACAAGGAAGCACGGTGAAAAAACTGCATGCTCGTCGCGGGAGCAGCACGTCTTTTCAAACCCATTTGAAACGTGAAGTGTTGCTTGTTATTCATCCCAGTTCCGTCCGGAAAGTGGAGTATAGCACCGAAGTGAAGTAGCCTATATCACACTATGAAATTGAAGCAGAGCTCGTTATTCTTCCCAATTCCGTTTGAAAAGCAGAGTATAGCACCAGAAGAGAAGTACACCTGATAACACCTAAAGCGAAGTGTCGCTCGTCTATCATCCTAATTATTCAAAAATTGAAATATAGCGCCAGAAGAGAGGCGCAGAACATCATTCATTACGATTCCATTCCAAAAGTGAAGAATAGTTTTAATATTGCCTCTAAATGGACTGAGGGAATAACGGTTTCATGATTCAATTACTTGTGAAGGTAATATCCATTTCAGAGTTTGAATAATCTATGTAATTGCGTCGCGACAAAACATCAGCATGAAACGAAGGCTCATAGCCTACTATGTTCGGTGCTTCTCTTCTGGCGCTATATTTCACTTTTTGAAAAATTAGGATGATAGACGAGCGACATTTCGCTTTAGGTGCAATCAGGTACACTTGACTTCTGGTGCTATACTCTGCTTTTGAATGGGAATTGGAAAGAATAACGAGCTCTGCTTCAATTTTATAGTGTGATATAGGCTACTTCACTTCGGCGCTATACTCCACTTTCCGGACGAAACTAGGATGAATAACGAGCAACACTTCACGTTTCAAATGGATTTGGGAAGACGTGCTGCTCCCGCGACGAGCATGCAGTTTTTTCACCGTGCTTCCTTGTTGAACGGGAGGGTGGGATATATCCGTGAAATTCCGCTTCTGACTAAATTTTCAAAGATTTAAATTATAACCAATCAAGAACTGAGAATTTAATGCTACATCCGTTTCAATCAAACTAACTTCTGTTTCCATCAAACCCTCTCACCAATCACCTATTCTCATTCACATACACTATCTTACTGTTTTACATTCACTGTCATTTTGTTACTTGAACAAGTTTAAATTTGTGTGAGAGTATAATAGTGTGTGTATGAGAGAATGATGGTGTGTGTGAGAGAGAATGATGGTGTGTGTGTGTGAGAGAATGATGGTGTATGCGTGAGAGAATGATGGTGTGTGTGTGAGAGAATGATGGTGTATGCATGAGAGAATGATGGTGTGTGCATGTGGGAGAATGATGGTGTGTGCGTGAGAGAATGATGGTGTGAGCGTGAGAGAATGATGGTGTGTGTGTGTGAGAGAATGATGGTGTGTGCATGAGAGAATGATGGTGTGAGCGTGAGAGAATGATGGTGTGTGTGTGTGAGAGAATGATGGTGTGTGTGTGTGTGTGTGTGTGTGTGTGTGAGAGAATGATGGTGTGTGCATGAGAGAATGATGGTGTGTGTGTGAGAGAATGATGGTGTGTGTGTGTGAGAGAATGATGGTGTGTACATGAGAGAATGATGGTGTGTGCGTGAGAGAATGATGGTGTGTGTATGAGAGAATGATGGTGTGTGCATGAGAGAATGATAGTGTGTGCGTGAGAGAATGATGGTGTGTGCGTGAGAAAATGATGGTGTGTGTGTGAGAGATTGATGGTGTGTGCTTGAGAGAATGATGGTGTGGGCGTGAGAGAATGATGGTGTGTGCGTGAGAGAATGATGGTGTGTGTGTGAGAGATTGATGGGGTTTGTGTGAGAGATAAATGGTGTGTGTGACAATGATGGTGTGTGAGAGTATAATAGTGTTTGTGTGAGAGAATGATGGTGTATGCATGAGAGAATGATGGTGCGTGAGAGTATAATAGCGTGTGCGTGAGAGAATGATGGAGTGTTTATGAGAGAATGATGGTATGTGTGTGAGAATGATGGTGTGTGTGTGAGATTATAATAGTGTGTGCGTGAGAGAATGATGGTGTGTGTATGAGAGAATGATGGTGTGTATGAGAGAATAATGGTGTTTGTGTGACAGTATATGTGAAAGCAAGAATGAATTCTCTCTCAAACGGCCTCTCATACATGCATGCATGACATGTGCATATGTGTTTTTGCATGCAAGTGTATGTGTGTAAATGCTTGCGTGTGTATATTTGTGTGTGCTTATGTATATTTGTATGCATGCATGTGTATATGTCTGTGTGCTCATGTTTATGTGTGTGTGGACGTAAGTATGTGTTTATGTGTGTGTGTGTGTGTGTGCGTGTGCGTGTGCATGCATGTGTATATGTGTGGGCATAGCATGTATGTGTACATGTGTATGCATGCATGCGGGTGTATACGCGTGTGCACGCATGCACACGTAAATGTGTATGCTTGTGTGTGTATATATGTGAGCGGACGCATGGATTTGTATATGTGTGTGTTCACGTGTGCAGGCATGTATGTATGTGTGTTTATGCAAATGTGTATGCATGCATGTGTAAATGTGTGTGGATGCGTGTGTGTGTGTGTGTGTGTGTGTGTGTGTGTGCGTTTGTGTGTGTGTGTTTGTGCACCTCCATATAACCCTGATCCGCAGCAGCAGTGCACAGAACACTCGCTCTCGGTATCCCATGGCAACAATGTGCTCTACAGCAGCCTCACGGCCTAAATAACCTTGAAATCGTCATGTCCTGTAGGAGGCAGCACAGAGTGGCCTTGTGGGAGTTGCACAAACAGGAAGTGAGAGTGAGTTCAGTAGAGCTCTGCCCTCCCTCGAATACCATGCACATGTACTCAAGACATTCTATGATTTCTATGGTATTTAATATCTTCATGATGAAATGCAGGGCACTTTTATGGTATTTCATATCTTCATGCTGATATATTGAGGATATCTATGGCTCTTAATATTTTCATGGTGAAATGCTGGGAAGTTTTTTTTTTAAATTAAATTCCCAACATCGACCTGGTCGTTTTTACTCCTGACAGTTCCAGCCCATCAACCTCAGTCTTATGTGTGACCACTTCATATGAAACTCTTTGAAATATAAATTGCACACTATGAAATAATAGCTAACAGGGATTTTCAAACACATTCTTTGTGCCATTGCAAAACTCTGGCAAAATATTGATTGAGATGATATATGATCTCTAAAATATCAAAAGTGCAGACTGAAGACACAATGTTTGCATAAATATTGTGTTGCCACTGAGGTTGGAACATAACAGTCTGTCCTGTGTCGTACCCGATGCTGCGTCCTTCACTCTGAGCCACTGATGACTGATGGGAGGTTAGTGAGTGTTACACATAGGGAAATGCAGACTGCCCTGATGGAAGCTGACAGCACTACATGCACTATTGATGATATGTTTTTAAAGCAACAAAGCGTATCTGGGGACTTAGATCAGCGGGCACATGGGAAATCGAAGGAGAAGAGCATTAGTAATAACCTGAAATGTTTTTTTTTAATACAAGAAGCATAAAAAATACAGTTCCAGAACTTGAGGCCGTTATAATTAGTGAGGGTTATGACATAGTTGGGATTACAGAGACATGGCTTAGTGAATAGGATGAAGATTAATACATCTGACCCTAATATACAGCTATTCATAAGAGTTTGAGGGGAAAGAAGAATCTTTATAAGATGTACACGAAGGATAAAAATGAGAATACTAGAGCTGGATACTGTAAAATGCGGGCTGTGGTCAAAAAAGAGCTGAGGAATGCTAGAAGACTGTATGAAAGACAAATTGCAGAGGGGGCAAAAACTAACCCTAAGCGCTTCTTTCAGTACTGTAGCAGAAAAGGAAAGTTAAAGAGCAGGTTAAATGCCTAAAGAATAAAAATGGATCGCTGCTATTTGATAACAAGGATATTGCGGATGCCTTAAACAGTTGCTTTGTTTTACCTCAGAGGGGGTCTTTGTTTGGCAAGAGAGTATGTCCAATGCTCAAGATTATTATGCGGAAATTGAGGTTCGGGATAACGAAGTACAAAACCCAAAACCAGTGAAGTTGGCAGGTTGTGTAAATTGTAAATAAAAACAGAATACAATAATTTGCAAATCCTTTTCAATCTATATTCAATTGAATACACTGCAAAGACAAGTTACTTAATGTTCCAACTGGTAAACTTTGTAATTTTTTGCAAATATTAGCTCATTTGGAATTTGATGCCTGCAACATGTTTCAAAAAAGCTGGCACAAGTGGCAAAAAAGACTGAGAGAGTTGAGGAATGCTCATCAAACACTTATTTGGAACATCCCACAGGTGAACGGGCTAATTGGGAACAGGTGGGTGCCATGATTGGGTATAAAAGCAGCTTCCCTGAAATGCTCAGTCATTCACAAACAAGGATGGGGCGAGGGTCACCACTTAGTGAACAAATGCTTGAGCTGATTGTCGAACAGTTTAAAAACAACATTCATCAACGAGTTATTGCAAGAAATTTAGGGATTTCATCATCTACGGTCCGTAATATCGTCAAAATGTTCAGAGAATCTGGAGAAATCACTGCACGTAAGTGACAAAGTCGAAAACCAACATTGAATGCCCGTGACCTTCGATCCCTCAGGCGGTACTGCATCAAAAACCGACATCAGTGTGTAAAGGACATCACCACATGGGCTCAGGAACACTTCAGAAAACCACTGTCAGTAACTACAGTTCGTCGCTACATCTGCAAGTGCAAGTTAAAACTCTACAATGCAAAGCGAAAGCCATTTATCAACAGCACCCAGAAACGCCGCCGGCTTCGCTGGGCCCAAGCTCATCTAAGATGGACTGATGCAAAGTGGGAAAGTTTTCTGTGGCGTGACGAGTCCACATTTCAAATTGTTTTTGGAAACTGTGGACATCGTGTCCTCCGGACCAAAGAGGAAAAGAACCATCCGGACTGTTATAGGCACAAAGTTCAAAAGCCAGCATCTGTGATGGTATGGGGGTGTATTAGTGCCCAAGGCATGGGCAAGTTACACATATGTGAAGGCACCATTAATGCTGAAAGGTACATACAGGTTTTGGAGCAACATATGTTGCCATCCAAGCAATGTCTTTTTCATGGACGCCCCTGCTTATTTCAGCAAGACAATGCCAAGCCACATTCTGCACGTGTTACAACAGCATGGCTCCGTAGTAAAAGAGTGCGGGTACTAGACTGGCCTACCTGTAGTCCAGACCTGTGTCCCATTGAAAATGTGTGGCGCATTATGAAGCGTAAAATACGACAACGGAGACCCCGAACTGTTGAACAACTTAAGCAAGAATGGGAAAGAGTTCCACCTGAAAAGCTTCAAAAATTGGTCTCCTCAGTTCCCAAACATTTACTGAGTGTCGTTAAAAGGAAAGGCGATGTAACACAGTGGTAAAAAGGCCCCTGTGCCAACTTTTTTGCAATGCGTTTCTGCCTTTAAATTCTAAGTTAATGATTATTTGCAAAAAAAAGATGAAGTTTCTCAGTTTGAACATTAAACATTTTGTCTTTGCAGTGTATTCAATTGAATATTAGTTGAAAAGGATTTGCAAATCATTGTATTCTGTTTTTATTTACGATTTACATAACGTGCCAACTTCACTGGTTTTGGGTTTTGTATACTGAGTACAAATGAAAACGCACCACTTGAAAAAAGTCAATATTTAAGTTCAAATGAACTTCAATATAATTTTTATACAACAACAACACTACAGTGACTTCACCCAACATGCCAGGTGCAAGAATTGCGAGAATTTCAAGTTAACTGTAACGCTAGGCAATTTTTTGCAAAAACACAACATCTTGCACGCACACCATGGGAAAAATGAATTTCACTCTGAATTTGGGCACACATTGCCTTTAAAAGCATGTGAATCCGAATAAAATTTCACTTCTTCGCTGACACTTGTGAAACGTCGACACTATGCCGCGACTTACAGCCCCTGAACGGGAACGTGCCATAGGCATGCTTCAAATTGGCGCCAGCACCAGGGAAATTGCCAGACGACTAGACTGCGCACACACAACGATTGCAAGACTCCATCAAAGGTTTCTGCAAACGGGGAGCACTCGGGACCGTCCTCGACCGAGTCAACAACATGTGACAACGGCACGTCAGGACCGTCAGATCGTACGGGATCATGTCCGAGACCGAACACTACCAGCGACAAGAACGGCTGCTCAAGTCCAAGGACGACGTGGATTCATTCACCACAACACCGTACGGACCCGTCTGCGAGCTGCAGGCCTGCGTGCACGACGTCCTTATTTCGGCCCCATATTGACGGATCGTCACCAGAATTGGCGACTACGAAAATGGCACGGTGTCATCTTTTCTGACGAGTAACGATTTCACTTAAGGAACGCAGATGGCCGTATACGTGTTTGGCGGAGACGTGGTGAACGTTATAACGCCGATTGTGTCGTTCAAACGGACCGTTGGGGTGGTGGCAGCGTTATGGTGTGGGGTGGAATAAGCTACCGTCACAGAACCCCTCTCCATTTCTGCAGAGGAAGGGTGAACGGCATCTACTACCGGGACCAGGACCATTTTGCTGCATGCTGCAGGGACCATTTTGTGCCGTTCCTCAACCAACATCACGATGTCCACACATTCCAACAGAACAATGCTAGGGCACACACTGCAAGGGTGTTCATGCAGTACCTTGTACAGCAAAACATCCCCGTGCTTCAGTGGCCAGCTCTGTCACCCGACCTCTCCCCTATCGAGCACTTATGGGATGAAATTGGACGACGTCTTTCACGTCGACGCCAGATGGACAACATCCGAGAACTTGAGGTGGCCCTTGTTCAGGAGTGGAATGCTATCCCTCAGAACACTATCCAGAGACTAATCAACTCCATGCGACGACGATGCACCGCATGTGTCAATGCAAATGGCGGTCACACCCGTTATTGACTTTCCTGTTTGACCCCTACACATTAACATTATCGTAAATGAAATTGAATGTCTTCCTAAATCATTCATTATCTCAAATGCATCATACGTATATACTTCACATATCAATCCATGGAGCTATTCCAGATTTCGTGAGTAGTGCGTTTTCATTTGTACTCAGTATATTAGACAAGTCGCAAAAACTAAAGGCAGATAAGGCGGCGGGCCTGATGGCTTAAATCCTAGAGTGCTCAGGAAGTTAGTGAGATCATCTTTAAGCCGCTATCCGCCATCTTCAGGCAGTCTTCAGAAACTGGAGAAATACCAAATTATTGGAAGCAGGGCAATGTAATTCCAATTTATAAGAAAGGAGACCGTACCGAGCCATGAAACTACGGGCCAGTCAGTTTAACTTTCATTACATGCAAAATACTGGAATCTATCATAAAAGATGAGCTGGACTCATTTCCTTTTTTTTTTTTTTAAAGATTTTTTCATTTATTTGACAGTTATACAGTGTAGAGAGACAGGATTTTGGGGAGAAGAATGGCGGAAGAATCGCAGCAAATGACCTGAGCTGGAATCGATCCCAGGTCGCTGTGAGAAGAACACAGCCTTTATAATATGCGCGCTTAGACCGATGAGCCACCAGGGTGCCCACTGGAATTATTTCTTGAACATAATAATATGTTGAGGGTTATGCCTGACAAACCCTCTGGATTTTTTGAAGAGGCCACCAAGACTTATGACCAGAGCAGGGCTTATGACATCATTTACTTGGATTTTCAGAAAGCATTCGATACAGTACCGCATAAGAGACTAATTTTTAAAATGAGCTCCATTGGAGTTACAGGAGGTATTTTGGAGTGGATTCAAAACTGGTTACAGGCCAGAACAAAAAGAGTTGTGGTCAGTGGTATCTCATCTGAGCTAGGTATGGTGGGGAGTGGCGTCCCCCAGGGACCGGTGTTGGGACCCCTTGCTGTTCCTCATCTACATTAATGACCTTGATAGGAATATTGAGAGCAAATTAGTTAAATTTGCAGATGATACCAAATTGGGAGGTTTGGCAAATAGTTTAGGGTCCACTAAAGTGATTCAGGATGATTTGGATAGAATCCAGAATTGGGCAGGAATGTGGCAAATGAAATTTAATGTAGCGAAATGTAAAGTTGTACATTTAGGGAATAAAAACATAAGACAGGATTACTTCATGGGAGGTTTAAAACTGGAATGTGCTCCACACAAAGAAGATCTGGGAGTGATTGTTGACCAAACCCTCACAGGCTGTAGCCATTGTGCCGTAGCAGTTTAAAAAAAAGCCAATCGGACACTGGGATACATTGCCAAAAGTATTGAGTACAAATCCAAGAAGGTGATGCTTCTTTTGTACAACACACTCGTCAGACCGCATCTGGAGTACTGTGTATAGTCCTGGGGACCATACTTTAAGATATAGAGGCTCTAGAAAAAGTTCAGCAAAGAGCCACTAAGCTAATTCCAGGTATAAAAGATGAAAGCTATGAGAAGAGGCTGAAGATCCTTAATCTCTTTAGTCTTAGGAAAAGGAGAGGGGTGATCTGATTGAGGTCTTTAAATATATTAAAGGGATCAACAAAGTGAATTATATAGGATTCCTTCAGCCAAGTGTTGTTAGAAGAACTCAGGGTCACAAATGGAAGTTGACCAAAGGTAAATTTAGCTCTGATATGAGGAAATATTTCTTCACCCAGAGTAATATCCATGTGGAATAGCTTGCCTGACTATACTGTTGAGGCAGAATCCTAGGGAATTTTCAAGAGCAGGCTTGACTTAAAAGTTAGATACCATTGAGTCATTGAGTATCTGAAGTGATATATTCACCATAGCAAAAAGAAACTGGCGAGCATAGTTGGGCTGAAAGGCCTGTTCGTGCCATTCATGTTATGTTAATAACAGTTAACCCTTAGAGCACTAAATGCAACTATAGTCAGTCAATGATGTAACATTTCAAAATCAAAGCTGTTAACCTACCTCAAAGTCATCATGTGGTGACCTGTTTTAAAGAGTTCCCGTAGCTCTGTTAATCAAGTTGATGCATGATAGGTTTTCAACAGCGCAAGATAATAAAATTTAAATATATATTTTACAACCCCAATTCCGAAATAGTTGGGATATAGTGTAAATTGTGAATAAAATCAAAATGCAATGACTTTCAAATCACACCAGCCAGTATTTTATTCACAATAGAAGAGACATAACATAGCAAGTGTTGAAACTGAGAAATTTGACAATTTTTATCCAGAAAATGAGCTCATTTCAAATTTAATGGCTGCTACAGGTCTCAAATGGGACAGGGGCCTGTTTACCATAGTGTAGCATCCCCTCTTTTTAACACAGAGTGGAGGCGTCTGAGCATTGAGGAGACAAGTTTCTTGTGTTTAACCATTGGAATTTGATCCCACTCTTGTTAAATAAAGGCTTCCAGCTGCTGAAGAGTTTTGGGTCTCCTTTGGCAGACGTTTCATTTAATTATGTGCCAAATGTTCTCAATCGGTGAAAGATCAGGACTGCAGGCAGACCAGTTCAGCACACGGACTCTTCTGCTACGAAGCCATGCTGTTATGATAGCTGCAGTATGTGGTTTTGCATCGTCCTGCTGAAATACTCAAGGCCTTTCCTGGAATAGATGTCATCTGGAGGGGAATATATGTTGCTCTAAAACCTTTATACACCTTTCAGTATTCATGGTGCTTTTTCAAACATGCAAGTGTTCCACACCATATGCACTAATGCATCCCCGTACCATCAGAGATGTTATCTTTTGATCTGAAAGTTGATAACAGGAGGGGTGGTCTTTCTCCTCTTTAGCCCAGAGGACACACCGCACATTATTTCAAACAAGAATGTCAAATTTGGCTGACCACAGGACACTTTGCCACTTTGCTACAGTCCATTTTAAATGAGCCTTGGCCCACAGAACACGGCAGCGCTTCTGGATCATGCTCAAAAATGCCTTTCTTTTTGCATGATAGAGTTTTAAGTGGCATCTGTGGATGGCACGGCGGACAGGGTTTACAGACAGCGGTTTCTAGAAGTATTCCTGGGCCCATTTAGTAATGTCAATGAAAGAATCATGCCGGTGAGTGATGCAGTGGCGTCTGAGGGCCCAAAGATCACGGGCATCCAGTAAAGGTCTTTGGCCTTGTCCCTTACGCACAGAGATTTTTCCAGTTTCTCTGAATCTTTTGATGATGTTATGCACTGTCGATGATGAGACCTTCAAAGCTTTTGCAATTTGACGTTGAGGAACATTGTTTTTAAAGTATTCCACAATTTTTTACCCAAGCCTTCACAGGTTGGAGAGCCTCTGGTCATCTTTACTTCTGAGAGACTGAGCCTTTCTAAGACATCTCTTTTATAGGCAATCATGTTACACACCTGACGCCATTAACTTACTTACTTGCTAAATGTTCTTTCAGCTGATTCTCTCATATATTAATAGCTATTTCAGCACTTTTTGGCCTGTGTCCTAAGTTTTTTTAGACCTGTTGCAGCCGAAAAATGAGAAATAAGCTAATTTTGTGTTAAGTAAAACTTTGTTATTTGCAAAAAAGATCTTTCATTAATGCGGTGTTCCATCTTCATTTACTCTCACACTGATTATTCCACAGTGACAAAAATCCCCAAGGCTTTGCCCTTATTATGATACCAAGATTATAAAAATCGACTAATTTGTTGCAGAAATATAGTAATTTCATTTTGGGCATGTCATTTTTGAGCCAGAGGCTCAGGGCTTAATAGGTTAAAAGCTGTTTTGACATTTGGTTTTTGTTCTATGGCAGAGTTTGGTTCTGCCGTGTTTCTTTAGGAGTTTGTCATCAGGTTCCCTGGCACACTGACAAAATGATGTTTTTCATTTTTATATTTTTTATTGACGACTGGAAAGCTTTAATGACCTGTTGTTAACGTTGTGTGATTAATTCCTGCTGCTGCAACATTACTTACTGGAGCCCTCAGTGGGCTGAATGTGGAGCGAACGTCACAACATCATTGTTAGTTCACTGTCAGCATCGGAAATGAAATCTCTGTGAGAACTTATTATGGGTTTCAGACAGTATCTGTAATTACAGGAATTAAGTGTAATTTTACGAGCCAGAGCCTCTGGAGATAACGGTGCGGGTTCAGGGGAACAGCTGCAGCTGTCAGACTGCGAATGTGAGAGCATATCGGGAAAAAATCTGCCATAATATACACTTGGCATGTAATGCAAAATCTCAGAATTGGCGCCAACACAAAAAAGAGAAAGAGTCTTTAAAAATGTTGATGGCAAAAGTACTTTCACGTCCAATAACCGAGAGATATACTCTCCTCCGTGCAGAACAAAGTAACATGCATATAACCCCAAAACCGATACAATATTTTTATTTCCATCAGTGGAAAACAAGGAATGTTGTTTTGTGTGGTGCAACTATTAAAACTGATATATAATGATGGCAAACATTACATTTTCTTACAGGTTAGAATAGAAAGGTTAGCAAGCAAGTGGACTTCCTTACAATATCTGGGTGCACATCAGCCAGTTTGGTGTAGTATAATGTACAGTTTAATAAACCACTGTGTTATGGCCCCAATTTGTTATTACATTTAAAACAACAGCAACAGCAAGGGATGACACACAGTTTTTAATAACTGAAAACACATTTAATTAACAAAGACAATAACTAACAATAACCTACAACTAAATGACCAAGATTGATAAATAAGAAAAACAGAAATAATTACAGTCCCTTTTTGGTGGGGTGGCTTGGTGATGTCCTGGATGAAGAAAATGCTGTAACAAAGGCATAAATCCACAAACGAAACTTCACAGGTCTTGAACAGAAATGACAGGTCTGGTCACCTGTATCCTTCTTCTTGCAATTTCTCCTCCTACTTTACTGTCTCAATTCTTTTCCTTATATACTCTTTTGCAGACCCCACCCACATTTAGACCTCTTTTTTTTAATTTTCAGGGACTTGCCCCAGACATGTCCAGGACATGTCTAAACATAGCTCCACTCTGAGCTGAATAAAAAAAAAAAGTAAATACTGCCATCCAGTGGCCTATACTCACATTACACCTCCATTCCAAAAGGGAAAAATTTAGACTCATAAAGGCAAAATTTTTCTTTTCAATACAAAATGATTAAGTGGACACTTGTCTATATATACATATCATACAATATTCAAATAAACAGGTGATATATATATACATATATACATATTCAAACACGCGATAAGCAATCAGCAATTACATTGTCAGTACCCTTTACATGCTTAATTTCCAAGTCAAACTCCTGTAAAATCGAACTCCAATTCAACAATCTCCGATTCTTGTTTTTCATCTTACTCAAAAACATTAACGGATTGTGGTCAGTGTATACAATAATTGGCTTTTGTCCCGTACAAACATAAACCTCAAAGTGTTGTAAAGAAAGGACCAGAGCCAACAGTTCCTTCTCTATTGTGGAATAGTTCCTTTGGTGGCGATTGAACTTCCTGGAGAAGTATGCCACGGGATGCTCAATGTCATCAGAGTCACTTCTCTGTAGGAGCACAGATCCACAAGCTTGGTCGCTAGCATCGACCGCGATGGAGAACGGTTTGTTGAAGTCAGGAGATTTGAGCACGGGGAAGTGACACAGCAGAGACTTCAGGCGATCGAAAGCTCTCTGGCATGCATCATCCCAAGTGAACTTTACGCCTTTCTTCAGTTGGTTAGTTAGACTGAGAGCAATCTCAGCAAAGTTCTTGCAGAACTTGCGGTGGTACCCGATCATTCCAAGGAAGCGGCGCAAAGCTTTTTTGTTGTCAGGAACTGGAAAGTCCATGATGGCT
This sequence comes from Gymnothorax reevesii, assembly GCA_029721435.1. Lineage (NCBI taxonomy): Eukaryota > Metazoa > Chordata > Actinopteri > Anguilliformes > Muraenidae > Gymnothorax > Gymnothorax reevesii. The sequence continues at coordinate 143,611,590 of CM056576.1, forward strand.
TGAACTTTAGCATTTATGGGTGCCAGCTTACCCTGGCCTATGACGTAGCCAAGATAGGAGACAGTAGCACAACCAAAGTCACTCTTGCTCAGGTTAACAGTCAGGTTAGCCTGGGTAAGGCGCTGGAACAACGTCTCTACATCTTTTAGATGTTCTTCCCAGGAGTCACTCCATGTGATCAGGTCATCGATGTACGCACCCGTGTGTGGCAATCCGGCGATTGTAGACTGTATCATCCTTTGGAACGTGGCTGGGGCATTTTTCATGCCAAAGGGTAGGACTTCATACTGGTACAATCCAGATGGTGTGGCAAAAGCAGAGATGCTCTTGGCCCTCTCAGTTAAAGGCACACACCAATAACCCTTCAATAAATCAATCTTGGTCAGAAACTTTGCTTGCCCTACACTATCAATACAATCATCAATCCTAGGTATTGGAAACACATCAGTTCTAGTTACAGCATTGACTTTGCGATAATCTGTACAGAATCTAGTACTTCCATCAGGTTTTGGAACTAGCACACAGGGTGAACTCCAATCTGAGTTGGAGGGTCTGATAATATCATGTTCTAACATGTACGCAACCTCTTTCTCAGCAATCTTTCTCTTTTCAGGATTCATCCAGTACGGATGCTGTTTTATTGGTTTGGCATCACCAACATCTACATCATGAGAGGCTATAGAAACTCTCTTTGGAACATCGGGAAACAGATCCTCATATTTCTTGATCAACCTCTCAAACTGATTTCTCTGTGAGGGTTCTAAGTGCTGGAGTTTTACATCAAGATTTTGCAACACTTCAGAATTCGACAATTTACATGAAAGAACTTCAGCTTTAATTCTAGGTTCATCATCTTGAAACTCCCCCTCATCTTCACACGTTTCAGCCATTGGAGGATCTGAAGTGACAGCTGCAACCCTAGCATTTCTGTCATGATAAGGCTTCAGCATGTTAATGTGACACAATTGTTTAGGTTTTCTCCTATCTGGAGTCTTCACAATGTAATTGAGATTATTGAGTTTTGTCAGAATTTCATAAAGACCATGAAATCTAGCCTGCAATGGATTGGACTGCAAGGGAAACAACACAAGGACCTTGTCTCCTGGTTTAAACACACGGCTTCTAGCCTTATGATCATACCAAGTTTTCATTTTTCCCTGACTTGATTTCAAGTTCTCTTTGGCTAGGTCACAAGCTGCACGCAATCTTTCCTTGAACTTGCTAACATAGTCTAACAGACTGATTTGCGGCTCTTCCTCTCGCCATTGTTCACTCAATAATAGCAAAGGTCCTCTCACTTCATGACCAAACACTAGCTCAAATGGACAGAATCCAGTAGACTCCTGCACTGCTTCTCTAGCTGCAAACAACAGCAAATGAACCCCTTCATCCCAGTCTTTCTCATGGTTATAACAATAAGTCCTCATCATTGTCTTGAGAGTGGAATGAAACCGCTCTAAGGCACCCTGACTTTCTGGATGATAGGCACTAGAAAGAATCTGCTTTGCACCTAGTTCATACACAACCTGCTGAAACAATCCGGAAGTGAAATTGCTACCTTAGTCTGACTGAATTTCCCTGGGAAGGCCAAACAACGTGAAGAACTTTATCAAAGCCTTTCAGATTGCAGTTGCCTTGATGTTACGTAGAGGTATGGCTTCGGGGAATCTGGTAGATGCACACATAATTGTCAACAAGTACTGATTTCCAGATCTAGTCTTAGGTAATGGACCAACACAGTCAACAATGACCTAAGAGAACGGCTCCCCAAATGCTGGGATAGGCTGTAATGGTGCTACAGGTGGGTCTAACTGGTGTTTTCCAACTACCTGACAAGTGTGACAGGTTTTGCAAAAGTTGGAAACATCTTTCCGAAGCCCAGGCCAAAAGAAGTGTTTCATGATCTTATCAACAGTCTTGTTAACACCAAGATGACCTGCTAAAGGTAAACTATGAGCCATTGTTAAGATCTCATTCCTGTAGACCTTCGGAACAACAATTTGCCTGACCACTGCCCAATCTGCATTGGCAGGGATATCAGGAGGGCGCCACTTCCGCATCAACACACCATCCTTGAGATAATACCCAACTGGAACTGCGTCTATTTCTTTATCAGGAAAGGCTCTCCTCTTTAGTACACAAATTTCAGGATCATTAGTTTGCTCCTCAATCAACCGCTTTCTGGACAGAGACAAGTCTCCAGACACATCAGAATCACCAGACCCATCTGGCTGGCTGAACAATGAACTGATAAAAGTATCTGATAAGTCCTCAAACGGAGAAACCATAGTAGGCCAATCAGAGTCATGAGGCGAACCACCTGAGTCCTGACTATTCAATGTGCTGGATGGCACCACAACATCTTCTTTAGCCTTCTTGGCCATAGCACGAGTCACTGCACAAGAAGGATACAGAGATGGGTCCTCATCCCCATCTTCAGTGCTCGGCTGTGAAGTAAGATGTACAGGGGGAACTACTTTGCCCCCAGCCAGGTCATTGCCTAGCAACAGAGAAACACCCTTTATAAGTAGACTTGACATAAGTCCCACCTTTACCTGTCCTGTAACTAAATCTGACTTCAAGAATATAGAGCGCAGGGGTACAGATACAGTCCTCCCTTCAATACCTTGTACAAGTATGAAATCCCCAGAAGCGGTCTCATCACGTAACTCCAAGGAGTCCATCAACAAAAGTGACTGAGAAGCTCCGGTATCCCTTAGGATATATATGGGGACAGGAGTAGTATGCTCATTCAGAGCCACAAATCCCTCTGACACAAATGGAAGAAATTCCTCCCTCATGAAGTCAGGTGTATCAGGCTTTTTAGCCCCACAAGAGGCAGGCAATTTAGGAGATCGGTTATCTACTACAGGGGTTTCTAACCTTGTTTTCACAAAGGCATTTGGTTTGGTGTCCTTCTCTTTTTCTTTCTTAGCTTTAAGGATCCAACAGTTAGTTGTAACATGACCAGATTTCTTGCAATAACTGCAAACTAGACCACTTTTGTCACTGTCAGCTTTCACACTTTGATCAGACCTGTTACTGGATTTCCGAGCACCATCACCAGATTTGTCTTTGTCTTTGGGTGAGAAATCTTGGGTATCACCGTAACCCTTTTTCTGAAATTGGGACCATCTATTGCTACTGCTTGACTGAAATTTGGACTTATGTGTGAGAACATATTCATCTGCAAATTTGGCAGCTGATTGCAAATTCAGTGCTTGCTTCTCATTAAGGTAGGTCTTAAGATCATCCTTAACACATTTCTTGAATTCTTCAACTAACACCATCTCTTTTAGTGAGTTGAAATCATCCTTGACCTCCATAGAAGTACACCAGCGCTCAAAGCAAACCTGCTTCTCATTAGCAAATTCCACATAAGTCTGATTTTCAGATTTCTTCAGACCTCTGAATTTCTGTCGGTAAGCCTCTGAAACCAACTCATAAGCTCTCAAAATAACCTTTTTGACAACCTCATAATCAGAGGAATCATCTGCAGACAAAGCCGAATACGCATGTTGAGCTTTACCCTTGAGGACAGTTTGCAACATCAGAGGCCAGTGTTCCTTTGGCCACTGGCAACTCTTTGCTACCTTTTCAAAACACTGGAAATAGTTGTCGACATCCTTTTCCGAAAATGGAGGCACCAATTTTACCTCATGGCTAGCCCGAAATTTATTTTCAGTTTGAATTTTAATTTTTAGTTGCTCCATTTGGAGTCTTTCTTCTCTATCGAATTTCTCTAATTCAAAATCTCTCTGTCTTGCAAATTTTTCTAACTCAAAGACTCTTTGTTTTTCTTTTTCCTCCCTTTCTATTTTCTCTTCTCTTGCTAATTTTTCTATCTCAAACTGCCTTTGTTTTTCTTTTTCTTCCCTTTCTTTCTCTCTTTCTTCCCTCTCAAATTCTCTTTCTTTTTCTCTTTCCTCCCTTTCAATCTCTAGCATTTTTAATTTAAGTTCCATTTCTATAATTGGATTTTCCACTGGAAACTGTTCCAGATCTCCTGGTGCAAACACATTTTCATCAATGTAATTTTCAACTATCTCTCTAGCCAGTCTTGCTTTTCGCATGGCTGGTTTTACCTCTGTCAGCTCCAACTGTCTGCAAATTTCTAGCAGTTCTGTCTTTTTAAAAGACTTCAAAACCCCTACGGTTGGTGATGCCAAGAAATCATCCATTGCTGTTGTCAATATATATCTAGGAAAATTCACAAAAACAATTTCACAATTTGAAATGTTAGATTTTCAATAAATTACTCACACAATGGTCTATCCCGGACCTTGAGCCCCCAATTTGTTATGGCCCCAATTTGTTATTACATTTAAAACAACAGCAACAGCAAGGGATGACACACAGTTTTTAAAAACTTAAACACATTTAATTAACAAAGACAATAACTAACAATAACCTACAACTAAATGACCAAGATTGATAAATAAGAAAAACAGAAATAATTACAGTCCCTTTTTGGTGGGGTGGCTTGGTGATGTCCTGGATGAAGAAAATGCTGTAACAAAGGCAAAAATCCACAAAAGAAACTTCACAGGTCTTGAACAGAAATGACAGGTCTGGTCACATGTATCCTTCTTCTTGCAATTTCTCCTCCTACTTTACTGTCTCAATTCTTCTCCTTATATACTCTTTTGCAGACCCCACCCACATTTAGACCTCTTTTTTTTTAATTTTCGGGGACTTGCCCCAGACATGTCCAGGACATGTCTAAACATAGCTCCAGTCTGAGCTGAATAAAAAAAAAGGTAAATACTGCCATGCAGTGGCCTATATTCACATTACAACTGAAATAATGTCCCACTAAAATTGTGTGCATTTCCCACCTTCTCCCCCCAGACCGCCCCCCCGCCCCCATCAACATCTCAGTCACTCACCTGCGGGCCGACTCTGCCACCGTCTCCTGGGACATTCCGGAAGGAGACATAATTATCGGCTTCTCCATATCACAGCAGGTGCAGCGCGTGCGCACACACACACAAACACACACACATGCCTCACAAAGACACACATCACATACATACACACGCCTCACAATCACACATCACACACAAACACCTCACAATCACACACCTCGCACACACCTCACAATCACACATCACACATGCGCGCACCTCAGAAACACACACGCCTCACAATCACACATCACACACACACCTCACAATCACACATCTCACACACGCCTCACAAACACACATCTCACACACACCTCACAATCACACATCACACACACACCTCACAAACACACATCACACACACGCCTCACAATCACACATCACACACAAACACCTCACAATTACACATCTCACACACACCTCACAATCACACATCTCACACACACCTCACAAACACACATCACACACACACCTCACAATCACACATCACACACAAACACCTCACAAACACACATCACACACACACCTCACAAACACATATCTCACACACATCTCACAAACACACATCACACACACACCTAACAAACACACATCACACACACACCTCACAAACACACATCACACACACACCTAACAAACACACATCACACACACACACACCTCACAAACACACATCACCCACACACCTCACAAACACATATCTCACACACATCTCACAAACACACATCTCACACACACCTCACAAACACACATAACACACACACCTCACAAACACACATCTCACACACGCCTCACAAACACACATCACACATACGCCTCACAAACACACATCACACACAAACACCTCACAATCACACATCACACACACACACCTCACAAACACACATCACACACACCTCACAAACACACATCACACACACACCTCACAAACAGACATCTCACACACACCTCACGATCACACATCACACACACACCTCACAAACACACATAACACACACACCTCACAAACACACATCTCACACACACCTCACAATCACACATCACACACACACCTCACAAACACACATCTCACACACGCCTCACAATCACACATCACACACACACCTCACAAACACACATCACACACACACCTCACAATCACACATCTCACACACACCTCACAAACACACATCTCACACACACCTCACAATCACACATCACACACACACCTCACAAACACAAATCTCACACACGCCTCACAATCACACATCACACACACACCTCACAAACACACATCACACACACACCTCACAATCACACATCTCACACACACCTCACAATCACACATCACACACACACCTCAAAAACACACATCACACACACGCCTCACAATCACACATCACACACACACACCTCACAATCACACATCACACACACACCTCACAAACACATATCTCACACACACCTCACAAACACATATCTCACACACACCTCACAAACACACATCACACACACACCTCACAAACACACATCACACACACCTCACAAACATACATCTCACACACACCTCACAATCACACATCACACACACACCTCACAATCACACATCACACACACACCTCACAAACACACATCACACACACACCTCACAAACACACATCACACACACACCTCACAAACACACATCACACACACACCTCACAAACACACATCTCACACACACCTCACGATCACACATCACACACACACCTCACAAACACACATAACACACACACCTCACAATCACACATCTCACACACACCTCACAAACACACATCACACACACACCTCACAATCACACCTCACAAACACACATCTCACACACGCCTCACAATCACACATCACACACACACACCTCACAAACACACATCTCACACACACCTCACAAACACACATCACACACACACCTCACAATCACACATCTCACACACACCTCACAAACACACATCACACACACACCTCACAATCACACATCACACACACACACACACACACACACATCACACACGCGCGCGCCTCAGAAACACACAGGCCTCACGCTCACACGGCACACAAAAACACATCGCAATCACATGGCACACATACACACCTCAAAAACACACATCACACACACACAAACACACACACACGCCTCACAATCACACAAACACACAAACACCTCACAATCACACGTCTCATACACACACACACACACACACACACACACACACACACATGCACACACACACAGCTCACAAACACACATGTGCCTCACAAACACACACGCCTCTCAAACACATATCACACACACACACACACACACATTACACAATCACATGAAGTCTAATTAGCACTGATGGTAAATGTAGCAATAAATTTGTGAGTGCACGCTACACTGACTGAGTATTTGGAGTCCTCCTGCTCTCAGAACCATGTTGGCCGTGCCTTCATGTCCCAGCATGCATTGCGCACAAGCTTCAGAAGGCCACTCCCCCTCAGCAGGTCACAATGGTCTGAGCTGCGAGGTGTAGGCGCTAATCAGAGTTACAGAACAGCGCCAGGCAAATTAATTCCTGCATATGACCATTTTTTTTTCATGCATAGTTATATCATTATTTCTATGACATGCTTATCAACTATACTTACATATAGTGACAACCCACACACAAACACACTGGTGAGGATCAAAGAAAACAATGTACAACCCCCATTTCCGAAAAAGGTGGGACACTGTATAAAATGTATATTAACACAGAATGCAATGATTTGAAAATCACTTAAACCATAAATTTTATAGAAAATAGTATGAAGACAACATATTAGATGTTTAAAAAAGAAATGATATATATATTTTTTTAATATCCACTCATTTTAAATTTGTTGCCAGCAACACATTTCAAAAAAGTTGGGACAGGGAGTTGTTCATCAGATCAGTTGTAGAGAGTGAAAGAAATTAACCTGCTGGAACAGCTCACAGCGACTGAGGTTCATTTGCAACAGGACAGTAACATAACTGGGTATAAAAGGTTTTTCAGGATTAAAGAAGCTGAGGGCTATACCTCTGTCAGCATGCCTGCATAAGCAAATGCAACCCCAAATTCCAAAAAAGTTCGGATGCTACGTAAATTGTAAACAAAACCAAAATGCGATGATTTGCAAATTTCATAAACATTCATTTTATTCACAGTACAACATAGAAAACATATCAGATGTTGAAAGTGAGACATTTGTCCATTTCATGAAAAATATTAGCTCATTTTGAATTTGATAGCAGCAACACATCTCAAAAAAGTTGGGACAGGGGCAACAAACTGGAAAAGTAACAGGCACTAATAAACAACAGCTGGGGGAGCATTTTGAAACTAATTAGGTTAATTGGCAACAGGTCAGTAATGTGTCTGGGTGTAAAAAGAACATTTTAGAGACGCCTAGTCTCAGGAGTGAAGATGGACAACATCTGATATGTTTTCTATGTTCTATTGTGAATAAAATGTCCGTTTAGGAGATTTGCAAATAATTGCGTTCTGTTTTTATTTACATTTTACACAGTATCCCAACTTTTTTGGAAATGGGGTTGTACTTTCTTATAACAACAAAAAAGCAACATGAAAAAACAGTTACCAGCATCTCACTGACTTCTGTGATCATGTACTTGGCATCAAATGAGGCTTAACATTCAAACTGTTTCTCTTGACTGTCCCGCAGTATTGCAACCTTAGTCCGACTTTGCCCCAGCCTGTTGGTGTGCCACCCTCATCTATAGCTTTTACATCGTCCTGTTTGGGTACCACCTTCGCTTATAGCTATTGCATCATCCTGTTGGAGCACCACCCTCACTTAGAGCCATTATTACACTGCTGGCCAAAACATAAAGTTAATTGACCAAACCTCACTCAGTGCTCGTCTGCCCTCTCTGCTCCGCTGGTTTTGGCTGTCAAATGAATTTGTTTGAACATCCAGGGCAGCAGAAATGCTGTAAAATGTCTAATTTCCCATAACATCTGCACTTATATTTTGGAATGGCATTTTCACCAGCTGGAACTGTAGCTAGTTTGTAACACAAGTGGAGAGAACAATAAGTTTTGGTGGTGAGCAGTGGGACGCCCCTTGGCGTCACAGACAAGAAATCCATGCTGAAATGGCCTGTAGTTCTTCTTTAGCATCAAAAACATCACTGAACCTGCAAAAGGACAGCACTGGCGTCAGAGGAATAGATGTTGCAGCAGGATAATTCAGCTAACTCCATCAATATTACACTGATGAATTTATAAATTCAATTGACTACATTTACCTTTGACACTGATTGGACTTTCACATAAAACATTACAATTTTTGTGTTTTAATTGATTGATTGATTGATTGATTGATTGATTGATTGATTGATTGATTGATTGATTAAGTGTTTGATTGATTGATTGTTTGATTGGCTGATTGATTAAGTGTTTGATTGATCGGTGACTGATGGATTGATTGATTGACTGATCAGAGACAGGACGGGCACATGCAGAGACTCATTCGGGAGGTGAACACCACGAGCCGTGCATGTGCGCTCTGGGACCTGGAGGAGGAGACCGATTACATCATCCAGGTGCAGGCGATCGGCCTGAGCGGGGAGAGCCAGCCCAGCAGGAAGGTGCACTTTCGCACCCTCAAGAAGTCCGACCGCTTCCAGGCCAACAGCTCCAATCAGGGTAATCCCAAACAAGCTGGGATGCTGCAATTACCTCCGGATATAGGAAGTGACATCTACCTCTAAGCACTCCCACTGTACAGCATTAACCACCGCCTACAGCCAGAGTACAACTTCTACATTCAGCCAAAACTATTATACCACATCATCCACATTGGAATTACTCTTTCAGAAATATTTCTTCACCCAAAGAGTAATTTCGATGTGGAATAGCTTGCCTGACCATATGTTATGTTATGCTATGTTATGTTATGTTATGTTATGTGTTATGTTATGTTACGTTATGTTATGTTATATGTCATGTTATGTTATGTTATATGTTATGTTACGTTATGTTATGTTATCCATCACAGCCAATATACAATATTATACAATATTAACCACCAGCCACAGCTATTATACAGCTTTAAAGACCAACCACTGCTTACAAACAGGATTAATGATCAGCCTCCGCTAGTGTGCACTAACTTTTAGCCACAACCAGTATATAACATTAACCTCCGGGATACAACTTCGAACCTTCAGCCAGGATACATCATTAACAGTTAGTGGCCGCAGCATATGGACGGCATTAAACTCCAGGCACAGTTAGTACACAGACTTAATCTCCAGCCACAGCCAAGCGGCAGTAACTCATCTCCAGAGTAAAAACACATAAAAGCTGCTGTGTTTCTCTCTGTCTGACTCTAACACAGCTCTGTCCTCACTGCCTCTGACTCCAGTGTGGCTTGTGGAGTGTAAATATACTTACAATCAGCTGAGGAGCTTGATGGGATAATAGGTCCGATGAGGGCATGACTTGGTTTGGTTTGGACGACTACTCTCATGTGACTCCAGATGGTCCAGTTATGACTCCACCAGCACAAAGCCAGCTGCTACCTTCTGTTAATGCAGTGAATCCAGTTTTTCTGTTTAAAGCAATGTGTCCAGCAGGGTTCAAATTATGCATTGGCTTTCAGGGGAGCCCCATTTGCTGGTGCACCCCACTTCTAAAGCATGTCACATGCATGTGTATAAATACATGTGTGTAGCAGCACAGTCAATAACAGGGTTACTGCAAAAAATATTGTACAAATACTGTTGTTAGCAGTTAATACTGCAGGTAATATTTCATTGAGGCACAAGCGTATATCAAATTTCTGGGAAGACTACGAGAACAAAATCGGTTATTAACTTAGAAAGAATTCCATATTCAACCTCCACCAACATCAAATGAGGAGTCGACTTGCAAAACCTGCTAAGTCAGGTTTGAAAATAAATGAGTTATCTCCCGTAACCTCTCTTTCAGACACCTGCGCATGTCCCACTGATAGCCCCACTTTCAAAACCTACTAAATTAGGCTATAAATTGTAGCAGAAAAAGTGAAACTCTGTCAAAACCCACCAAGTCAGGGAGAAAAACTGTCAAATTCTGCTATGTCACCAGCCAATGTGGAAACATGATTCCGTTTTCGTTAGCTAGAAGGACCCAATCACAGTCGAGCTTTTATAGCCTGTTCAGCTTTTGTTTTCTCTAACTCAAGATGGGGGATGCAGACTCAAGTTTCGTTGTGATCACAGAAAATTCAAACAAATCTCCCCGTAAGGGTTCAGAAAGGAAGCTCCTCCAGCTTGAAAGGTAAGGAAAACCATTATGAGTTTGAATGATATCCTTGCATGTCTGAAAATGAATTTCTTGCATGTAGAGTGGGTCCTGAGTCAAACATCTTCATCAATTGTCAAGTTTAAACACCGTCAAAAGCTGATAAATTTCCACTCCACTTTCAAAACCTGCTAAGTCCAAACTTTGTGTCGCAAAATAAAAGTCATTTCTTAAAAAAAAATTAAAAATTGCCTCATGGATCATGTCTGCAACACTAATAGTTTTAGTATAGTGAAAATTAGTATCTATGGAAGATGCCTAACAAAAAATCTGATTTATCTAAAAAATTGACCAACTTGACTTAGAAGGCTTTGGAAGTGGACTCCTCATATGAAATCAGCACTTTTTCAGCTTACCTTGAGTAAGGTACCCAGGTACCTTAGGTTTGGGTACCCAGAGAAACATTCAGGTGTGTTGACGACATCGAGTCAAGAAAATTTAGAGTTTAATTCCTAGTGCTGCTGTACGTGGTAATAGTATTTAACGGCGACAGCAATGTTACTGATGACATATCGGGTTGCTAGGGCATCCGCAGCATATGCATTCGCGATATTAAATCTTAATAATTAATTCTAAACCCCTTTCTCACTAATAAAATCCCCCAAAAAATATTGACACCCATTTTGAAAATTGTTCTGGCAAATAAATAAAAAGCTGAAAAAAGTGGAGGTTGGATACAAAATTAGCTTTAAAAAAATGGCCTAATTATACCCAACACACAAAAATAGATCAATGTAATCATAATGTACGTGACACGCCTCATTGATCGCCCTCTCTTTCTCCTCTACTGCGATAATTGGGTCACTTAAAATGTCTGAAAACTTGCATTTTTGTGCAACTCCCTCACTGTTTTCTGTTTACTGCAGCACACACAGTATTCCTGTTTACTGCGGAATATGCAGTATTTCTGTTTACTGGAGCACATGCAGTATTCCTGTTTAATGCAGCAAACACGTTTCTTTTCAATGCTGCAGACCCAGTATTTCTCTGTAATGCTAATGATGTTTTTCTGTATAAAGCAGTAGTTCTTCCACACATGCAACGTGGTGAATAAAGGGCTTTTTAATTTTGCCCTCCAATGCAAAAGCCCCTTTAGAACATCTTTTGCAAAGGCCAAATGCTCCAGTTCATAGTAAATTGATTTTCAGCGGACCCAAAGGAGCACTAATGGGAGGTACCTGCTATATTAGTAATCGATGAGGAGGACGACTGCACATTTCATCAGGGCTGCCATGTAAAACGAGTTTTTGTCCCAGCTGAGCCCAAGCCGAGCTTTTTCAACTCTTTCTTTGAAATCTTAACACACACACATAAACTTTTACATGAACACTCGCACTAAATTAATTTTTTTTAAAACAGCCCTCTGAATTCTGACCCCATCCCCGAGATGCGCGACTACAGGATAGTTTACACATGAAGTTTATGAAAGATCGGTGTAAAGATTGCGAAAATTACATTGTGACGAAAAACCCCTTGAATAGCAAAAAAAAGTGCTCGGCTGAAGATGCCCGCCACAGTGGTCAGTGGAAGTGAGGGATAAAAACGAAAAGGCGCAGTGAAGCGTTGGCTCACACACCGGGGTCTCTTTCATTCTGCCCAGATCACTCATCTTCATAATGACTCCTGAAGTGCTGACAGCAGCAGACTGTTTCTGCTGTAACTGCACCGACAGCCAATCAGGAGGAGTGCAGCCCTGGAGTCTGCCCATGCAGGTCAGGGGTGACGGAAGAGTTATGGGGGGATGTAAATCCTGGGAGCGGTGATCGTTTGAGTGGGTCTGCTTCTCCCTTTACTGTTAAAGCAGAAGATTTCAGGGACCCTGGAAAAACTAAGTATGTTCACTGAAACGCTTTCAGAATAAGGTCCGTGCAAGAAAACCAGGAAGATTTTTAGGTTAAAGTGCTGAAGTGAACAGCAAGCATGAGTGTTTGTGGCAGGTGTTAGAGGAGGACTGAGGTGTGTTAGAGTCAGAGTCTCATGCTTTGGGTAAGAGCGTGAGGACTGAGGTGTGTTAGAGTCACAGTCTCATGCTTTGGATAAGAGCGTGAGGACTGAGGTGTGTTAGAGTCAGAGTCTAATGCCTCGAGTAAGAGCGTGAGGACTGAGGTTTGTTAGAATCAGAGTCTCATGCTTTGGGTAACAGCTTGAGAACTGAGGTGTGTTAGAGTCAGAGACAATAATGGGCAGGTCTTTAGTCAGCTGCACTACTGACCTGTACTGTGGCCCCCTGGAAAATTCTTTCGTCTCTCTCTCTTTCTCTCTCTCTCTCTGTAGATGACCCCACAGTGCAGGGATTGGATAGATCTCGGCAGCTGCAGACAGGGGAGGTGATCATTATTGTGGTGGTTCTGCTCATGTGGGCAGGTATGTGAGGAGTTACGAACCCCAACCCTGAGTAATAAACCCAACCACCAAACAAAACCCTCAGTACTAAACCCTGCCCATCACCCTTATCCTGAGTACTAAACCCCACCCAATACCTCAACCCTAAGTACTAAACCCCACCCATTACCCTAATCCCGAGTACTAAACCCCACCCAATACCCCAACCCTGGGTACTAACCCCCACCCATTATCCCAATGCTGAGTACTAAACCCCCCCTAATACCAGCCCTCAAAATTTGAAAAATCTGCTTAACCAGAAAATGGTTCACATGGAATTTACTTTGCGTAACCCCTAGTTCGGTTAAGCACTTTTTTTGGTGTAATACATACTTTATGCCAATGGGTTATGCCAAAACAGGTTTCGGAGGCATGAAATGTCTCCTTTGTTCTTCAAATCGATAGAACAGTCATTTATAACCCACCATTTTCGAAAAGTTTTGACGTTTTTAGCTTCTCCGTGGTCGCCATCCGCCTTTGTCTTTAACCAGTTTAAGAGACTCATCTGAACATCTCTTTGGAAAATGTTCATCAACGAGGTATCTGGTGGAATACCACTAAAGTTAATGTTGCAGGCCTAATATACATTTTCACCTTACATTCAGGAATAGCTTACCCTATTAACAAAAGCGTGGGCCCAGTCACAGCTAGATCGACAGTATTTATTCTAACGTCAACTCATTCACTGCCTATCACGACTGAAGTGGTCAGAGTGTGCTACAGTGAGCTAACGAGACAGAATGCCGAGTGTCTGCTAGCTAGCGAACCGCGTCAATGAACACAGAATTACACTTTGTTTATGATCTGGCTTAACATTACAATAGATAGGACAGCTGTTACTTTCAGTCATTTCCAAACTAGGTTCTAAGTCACTTTGTTACGAGCTGAAGAGATTTAGCGAGGCCTATAGGTAATGTCACTCCCATAAAAATAAATAAATAAATCATTATACTGCTATCCTCTCTGCAACACAACAAATGATGACCTACGTCTTTATGAAACATAATTATACTAGCTGTTACCCGAAGTGAAATTGCCTTTTTTTTTGCATGCATGACCGTTTTTCAAAAATCAGGCGATGTCAAGTCCTTCCTGGTGTCCAAGTGGATATTCACAGCAAATTTGGTGATAATCGGTTGAGAAATGTAGGAGAAAATCGTATACATACACACAGACAGACAGACATCGACCTCAAATATATTATAGAAAAAAAAAAATACACATGCAGCAAAATTTGCGTGTAATGGATTCAATGGCCGCCTTGCCAGATGCGCGGTTCAGCTTTCTGCCGCTAGATGTCGTCACGTTCCTTCACGATATCTGGGGCGGTCGGCCGCCAACTTGTATGAATTGCCATTTCATATCAAAGCGCAAAATTTTTTTTCTTAGTTTTCATCGACTTTTCCATCATCGTTCATGTGACAGAAACATCTGGTAAGTGAGATCTGGTAAGTGCAACTATCAACTTCTCGGCCGAAAAATGTGCATTTTGGGGTATTAAATGCATTTCTCCGCCGATAAACACCCCCGGGTAATGAACATGCGAAGGCACAATAGTGGAAAATAGCCAAATCGCCGGTTTGTTTCATTACATTACATTACATTACAGGTTATCCAGAGCGATGTACAAAAGTGCACAAGATCAGTACAAAAGTGCAGAGCTCCTAGGAGACAAGTACAAGTGCTAACAGTAAGTGACAGAACACTTTCCACTGTTACAGATCTAAACCAATAACAATAGGGCAAGGGTAAGTGAACAAAAAATGGAAACAAGGTCAAGTGCAAAGTCAAGTGCAAAAAGGGCATTAAAATAAAATAAGTGCAACAAAAGGGTAACAGGTCAACTGTAACAAAGGGGCAGGAACATGAAGTAACCGACAACAAAATGAAGGGCAACCAAATTAAGCGGAAACAAAATCAGGAAATAAAGTAAACAAAATTAAGTGCAACAAGATCTTGAAACGGCAAAAAATCAAGGGAAGTAGGGACAGGATTCAGGGCAGTGGAGCAGGGGAAAGGTGGAGCCTGAAGAGGTGGGTTTTCAGGCGGCTCTTGAAGGTGCTCAAGGATTCTGCTGTCCTGACCTCGATAGGTAGATCCTTCCACCAACGAGGTACCAGGACAGACAGCAGCCTTGAGCGGGAAGGGGAGGAGCGGAGAGGGGGAGGAGCCAGGCGACCAGAAGTAGCAGAGCGGAGTGCTCTGGCAGGGGTGTAGGTCTCTGTATGTATGCTGGAGCTGTTTTGTTGACTCCCTGGTAGGCTAGCACCAAAGTCTTGAATTTGATGCGAGCAACAACAGGGAGCCAGTGGAGCTTTGTGAGCAGGGGGGTGACGTGGGAGTGTCTTGGGAGGTTGTGGACCAGGCGAGCTGCAGCGTTCTGGATGAGCTGCAGGGGTCTGATTATGGAGTTAAATTACTGCCAAAACCTTGTATACAAACCGAACATGTTTTACAAATGCACCACGATTCACAAACAAATACAATGTGATTTGCAAATATAAAAATGATTCACGTGCAAACGAAGTGTGGTTTGCAAATATAAAAACGATTTGCAAACAAATACAGTGTGATTTGCAAATATAAAAACGATTCACGTACAAACAAGGTGTGATTTGCAAATATAAAAACGATTTGCAAACAAATACAGAGTGGTTTGCAAATGCAAAACACCATTAACAAACGAATGTTTTCAGTTTTACAAATACAAAACGTACCGATTACAAGTATACGACGAGAACCATTTCCTACAAGTACAAATCACTTTTGGCAGTTTTCTACCGCTGACATGGCGTAAAAGATTTTCTCACAAATGTCCTCACTGTTATTGTCCCTGTTAAACAGCAGGTGGGGCTATGACTCAATATCCTAGATCTCTACACCGTGAAGTTGAACAGAATAGAGAACGGCCGCCAGCGACAACCGTGGACATGAGGATGATGGCTGAGGCTAAATAAAAACGCAGTGTCTTCGTGTTCGAAATAACTCCGTGTCCAACAGTGGGATGGTGTCAATATAACTCCGTGTCCGACAGTGGATTATTGTTTTTAATCTCATGAAGTCTACCGAATCTTTTAGATAGCCTATTAAACGTGAATGTTTGATCAGATGGCTCAGTTCTTCAAGATGGGTACCCAATCAATGTTTCTGTTTAAGCTCTGCTCAATAAAGTGTTCTGATTGATAGTGATATATTTTTATTTTCCATTTCATTATAAATCTGGGCCCGTATTCACAAAGCATCTTATCTTAGCGCTAGGAGTACTCATTCGCGCTAAAACATTTTATGTAGGAGTAAAATCTGAAAAGTAATTCACAAAACCGCTGAGAGCGACTTTTAGCCATCCGAGACACCGAGGGTAACGCTGCAACGATCTGTTGGCTGATATTATCCCACGCATGCCGCTTGGATTTGCTGTTCACCCCCGAGCCAATTTTCCCTCTGATTAGGTTACATGCTTTCGCTCCAGCACCAACTGGCCCAGCAGCAGTAACTGGTCTTGGCTCCAGCTGGGCTTTCGCGTCATTTTTGAGCTTACATCCATGACAGTTTAGGGCAAACAAACTTGAACGGCTCGACATTTAAATGATCGCAACATATTCTCATTCTCATCGGGTAACAAGTAGCTATTGGGGCAAGTGACGCGTTTCATTAATAACTTGTTTAATGCTATTAATGTTTTTACAATTATCTCTTTCCTATGTACGTTTATTTGCCTAGAGCGTGATATGCGGGGACCGTGCATTGCAATTTTCAAAAGTGCTCAATATACTATTATCTTAAACCGAATCTAAAAAAACCAATGCTTTGTATGTTAACAATAACTTGCTTAAAAGTAACCGTGTTTTAAATTATTATTATTGTAGGGAAGAAAATTATTTTAATGTCAATGTTAAAGTTAAGGTTAGGCTTAGAGTTAGGGCAGTGTTTAAAAAGGGGATTGTCGTACCTCTCTACTTTGAAATGCATTTGAAAACTGCCGAACCCGTAACAACTGCCATTATTTTATGGGACAAACCAGTCCCTTGGACTATTTTCTCATTTTTTCCTCCATGGGTTGTATGTGGGATATTTTTTTCAATGGGTTGCCCTGCCACCAAACAACCAATCACCGTGCTCATTGTTCCAAGACTCGTGCATGAGAATTGACATCAGCCATAGCAACGGAGATTACTCCCGCCTATCTCAGAGCTACCCCTATTCTAGGAGTTACCAATTTTCTTCACTAAAAGTTGCTCTCAGCGGTTTTGTGAATTTTAAGATTGTTTTATCATAAATGTTTTAGCGCGACTTAGGAGTACTCCTAGCGCTAAGATAAGATGCTTTATGAATACGGGCCCAGATTTATAATGAAATGGAAAATAAAAATATATCACTATCAATCAGAACACTTTATTGAGCAGAGCTTAAACAGAAACATTGATTGGGTACCCATCTTGAAGAACTGAGCCATCTGATCAAACATTCACGTTTAATAGGCTATCTAAAAGATTCAGTAGACTTCATGAGATTAAAAACAATAATCCACTGTCGGACACGGAGTTATATTGACACCATCCCACTGTTGGACACGGAGTTATTTCGAACACGAAGACACTGCGTTTTTATTTAGCCTCAGCCATCATCCTCATGTCCACGGTTGTCGCTAGCGGCCGTTCTCTATTCTGTTCAACTTCACGGTGTAGAGATCTAGGATATTGAGTCATAGCCCCACCTGCTGTTTAACAGGGACAATAACAGTGAGGACATTTGTGAGAAAATCTTTTACGCCATGTCAGCGGTAGAAAACTGCCAAAAGTGATTTGTACTTGTAGGAAATGGTTCTCGTCGTATACTTGTAATCGGTACGTTTTGTATTTATAAAACTGAAAACATTCGTTTGTTAATGGTGTTTTGCATTTGCAAACCACTCTGTATTTGTTTGCAAATCGTTTTTATATTTGCAAATCACACCTTGTTTGTTCGTGAATCGTTTTTATATTTGCAAATCACACTATTTGTTTGCAAATCGTTTTTATATTTGCAAACCACACTTTGTTTGCACGTGAATCATTTTTATATTTGCAAATCACATTGTATTTGTTTGTGAATCGTGGTGCATTTGTAAAACATGTTCGGTTTGTATACAAGGTTTTGGCAGTAATTTAACTCCATATCTGATGGCGGATGCTGGGAGGCCGGCGAGGAGGGAGTTGCAGTAGTCCAGGCGAGAGAGGATCAGCGCTTGGACTAGAGCTGCGTTGAGTAGCTGGTGAGGAAGGGCCGGATTCTACAGATGTTGTAGAGGAAGAACCTGCAGGTCTGGAGCAGGGATGTAGATCATCTCCGTCTTGATTGGGTTGAGCTTCAGGTGATGGTTGTCCATCCAGCTCTGGATGTCTTGTAGGCAGACTGGGATGCGGGCGGAGACCTGGGCATCAGGGGGAAAAAGAGAGAAATTTCACATTATTTAACAGCAGCTTGTGGATTTTATTCTTCTTTTGTGAAAAAATTAGATTTTCTGACAGACACATGTTATGGCCCCAATTTGTTATTACATTTATAACACAACAGCAACAGCAAGGGATGACAAACACAGCTTTAACAACTAAAACACATTTAATTTTTAACAAAGACAAAGACTAATAACAACCTACAACTAAAGACCAAGATTGATAAATAAGAAAAAACAGAAATAATTACAGTCCCTTTTTAGTGGGGTGGCTTGGTGATGTCCTGAATGAAGAAAATGCTCAAACACAGGCAAAGAAATCCACAAAAGAAACGTCACAGGTCTTGAACAGAATGGCAGGTCTGGTCATCTTCTTGCAATTTCTCCTACTACTTTACTGTATCAATTCTTTTCCTTATATACTCTTTTGCAGACCCCACCCACATTTAGACCTCTTTTTTTTACTTTTCTGAGACTTGCCCCAGACATGTCCAGGACATGTCTAAACATGAATCCAGTCTGAGCTTAACAAAAAAAAAAGGTAAATACTGCCATCTAGTGGCCTATATTCACATTACACCTCCATTCCAAAAGGGAAAAATTTTGACTCATAAAGGCAAAATTTTTCTTTTCAATACAAAATGATTAAGTGAACACTTGTCTACATATACATATCATACAATATTCAAACACATGATATATATATATACACATTCAAACACGGGATAAGTAATCAGCAATTACATTGTCTGTACCCTTCACATGCTTAATTTCCAAGTCAAACTCCTGTAAAATCAAACTCCAATTCAACAATCTCCGATTCTTGTTTTTCATCTTACTCAAAAACATTAACGGATTGTGGTCAGTGTACACAATCATTGGCTTTTGTCCTGTACAAACATAAACCTCAAAGTGCTGTAAAGAAAGGACCAGAGCCAACAGTTCCTTCTCTATTGTGTAATAGTTCCTTTGGTGGCAATTGAACTTCCTGGAGAAGTATGCCACGGGATGCTCAATGTCATCAGAGTCACTTCTCTGTAGGAGCACAGATCCACAAGCTTGGTCGCTAGCATCGACCGCGATGGAGAACGGTTTGTTGAAGTCAGGAGATTTGAGCACGGGGAAGTGACACAGCAGAGACTTCAGGTGATTGAAGGCTCTCTGGCATGCATCATCCCAGGTGAACTTTATGCCTTTCTTCAGTTGGTTAGTTAGACTGAGAGCAATCTCAGCAAAGTTCTTGCAGAACTTACGGTAGTATCCGATCATTCCAAGGAAGCGGCGCAAAGCTTTTTTGTTGTCAGGAACTGGAAAGTCCATGATGGCTTGGACTTTAGCATTTATGGGTGCCACCTTACCCTCGCCTATGACGAAGCCAAGATAGGTGACAGTAGCACAACCAAAGTCACTCTTGTTCAGGTTAACAGTCAGGTTAGCCTGTGTCAGGCGCTGGAACAACGTCTCTACATCTTTTAGATGTTCTTCCCAGGAGTCACTCCATGTGATCAGGTCATCGATGTACGCACCCCTGTGTGGCAATCCGGCGATTGTAGACTGTATCATCCTTTGGAACGTGGCTGGGGCATTTTTCATGCCAAAGGGTAGGACTTCATACTGGTACAATCCAGATGGTGTGGCAAAAGCAGAGATGCTCTTGGCCCTCTCAGTTAAAGGCACACACCAATAACCCTTCAATAAATCAATCTTGGTCAGAAACTTTGCTTGCCCTACACTATCAATACAATCATCAATCCTAGGTATTGGAAACACATCAGTTCTAGTTACAGCATTGACTTTGCGATAATCTGTACAGAATCTAGTACTTCCATCAGGTTTTGGAACTAGCACACAGGGTGAACTCCAATTTGAGTTGGAGGGTCTGATAATATCATGTTTTAACATGTACCCAACCTCTTTCTCAGCAATCTTTCTCTTTTCAGGATTCATCCGGTATGGATGCTGTTTTATTGGTTTGGCATCACCAACATCTACATCATGAGAGGCTATAGTAACTCTCTTTGGAACATCAGGAAACAAATCCTCATATTTCTTGATCAACCTTTCAAACTGATCTCTCTGTGAGGGTTCTAAGTGCTGGAGTTTTACATCAAGATTTTGCAACACTTCAGTGTTTGACAATTTACATGAAAGAACTTCAGCTTTAATTCTTGGTTCATCATCTTGAAACTCCCCCTCATCTTCACACGTTTCGACCATTGGAGAATCTGAAGTGACAGCTGCAACCCTAGCATTTCTGTCATGATAAGGCTTTAGCATGTTAATATGACACAATTGTTTTGGTTTTCTCCTATCTGGAGTCTTCACAATGTAATTGAGATCATTGAGTTTTGTCAGAATTTCATAAGGACCATGAAATCTAGCCTGCAATGGATTGGACTGCAAGGGAAACAACACAAGGACCTTGTCTCCTGGTTTAAACACACGGCTTCTAGCCTTATGATCATACCAAGTTTTCATTTTTCCCTGACTTGATTTCAAGTTCTCTTTGGCAAGGTCACAAGCTGCACGCAATCTTTCCTTGAACTTGCTAACATAGTCTAACAGACTGATTTGCGGCTCTTCCTCTTGCCATTGTTCACTCAATAATAGCAAAGGTCCTCTCACTTCATGACCAAACACTAGCTCAAATGGACTGAATCCAGTAGACTCCTGCACTGCTTCTCTAGCTGCAAACAACAGCAAATGAACCCCTTCATCCCAGTCTTTCTCATGGTCATAACAATAAGTCCTCATCATTGTCTTTAGAGTGGAATGAAACCGCTCTAAGGCACCCTGACCTTCTGGATGATAGGCACTAGAAAGAATCTGTTTTGCACCTAGTTCATACACAACCTGCTGAAACAACCCTGAAGTGAAATTGCTACCTTGGTCTGACTGAATTTCCCTGGGAAGACCAAACAACGTGAAGAACTTTATCAAAGCCTTCGAGATTGCAGTTGCCTTGATGTTACGTAGAGGTATGGCTTCGGGGAATCTGGTAGATGCACACATGATTGTCAACAAGTACTGATTTCCAGATCTAGTCTTGGGTAATGGACCAACGCAATCAACAATGACCCTAGAGAATGGCTCCCCAAATGCTGGGATAGGCTGCAATGGAGCTACAGGTGGGTCTAATTGGTGTTTTCCAACTACCTGACAAGTGTGACAGGTTTTGCAAAAGTTGGAAACGTCTTTCCGAAGCCCAGGCCAAAAGAAGTGTTTCATGATCTTATCAACAGTCTTGTTAACACCAAGATGACCTCCTAAAGGTAAACTATGAGCCATTGTTAAGATCTCATTCCTATAGACCTTCGGAACAACAATTTGCCTGACCACTGCCCAATCTGCATTGGCAGGGATATCAGGAGGGCGCCACTTCCGCATCAACACACCATCCTTGAGATAATACCCAACTGGAACTGCATCTATTTCTTTTTCAGGAAGGGCTCTCCTCTTTAGGACACAAATTTCAGGATCATTAGTTTGCTCCTCAATCAACCGCTTTCTGGACAGAGACAAGTCTCCAGACACATCAGAATCACAAGACCCATCCGGCTGGCTGAATAGAGAACTGATAAAAGTATCTGATAAGTCCTCAAACGGAGAAACCATAGTAGGCCAATCAGAGTCATGAGGCGAACCACCTGAGTTCTGACTATTCAATGTACTGGACGGCACCACATCATCTTCTTCTTTAGCCTTCTTGGCCATAGCACGAGTCACTGCGCAAGAAGGATACAGAGATGGGTCCTCATCCCCATCTTCAGTGCTCGGCTGTGAAGTAAGATGTACAGGGGGAACTACTTTGCCCCCAGCCAGGTCATTGCCTAGCAACAGAGAAACACCCTTTATAGGTAGACTTGACATAAGTCCCACCTTTACCTGTCCTGTAACTAAATCTGACTTCAAGAATATAGAGCGCAGGGGTACAGATACAGTCCTCCCTTCAATACCTTGTACAAGTATGAAATCCCCTGAAGCGGTCTCATCACGTAACTCCAAGGAGTCCATCAACAAAAGTGACTGAGAAGCTCCGGTATCCCTTAGGATATATATGGGGACAGGAGTAGTATGCTCATTCAGAGCCACAAATCCCTCTGACACAAATGGAAGAAATTCCTCCCTCACAAAGTCAGCTGTATTAGGCTTTTTAGCCCCACAAGAAGCAGGCAATTTAGCAGATTGGTTATCTACTACAGGGGTTTCTAACCTTGTTTTCACAAAGGCATTTGGTTTGGTATCCTTTTCTTTTTCTTTCTTAGCTTTAAGGAACCAACAGTTAGTTGTAACATGACCAGATTTCTTGCAATAACTGCAAACTAGACCACTTTTGTCACTGTCAGCTTTCACACTTTGATCAGACCTGTTACTGGATTTCTGAGCACCATCACCAGATTTGTCTTTGTCTTTGGGTGAGGAATCTTGGGTATCACCATAACCCTTTTTCTGAAATTGGGACCATCTATTATTACTGCTAGACTGAAATTTGGACTTATGTGTGAGAACATATTCATCTGCAAATTTGGCAGCTGATTGCAAATTCAGTGCTTGCTTCTCATTAAGGTAGGTTTTAACATCATCTTTAACACAGTTCTTGAATTCTTCAACTAACACCATCTCTTTTAGTGAGTTGAAATCATCCTTGACCTCCATAGAAGTACACCAGCGCTCAAAGCAAACCTGCTTCTCATTAGCAAATTCAACATAAGTCTGATTTTCAGATTTCTTCAGACCTCTGAATTTCTGTCGGTAAGCCTCTGGAACCAACTCATAAGCTCTCAAAATAACCTTTTTGACAACCTCATAATCAGAGGAATCATCTGCAGACAAAGCCGAATAGGCTTGTTGAGCTTTACCCTTGAGGACAGTTTGCAACATCAGAGGCCAGTGTTCCTTTGGCCACTGGCAACTCTTTGCTACCTTTTCAAAACACTGGAAATAGTTGTCAACATCCTTTTCTGAAAATGGAGGCACCAGTTTTACCTCCTGACTGGCACAAAATTTATTTTTAGTTTCAATTTTAATTTTTAGTTGCTCCATTTGGAGTCTTTCTTCTCTATCGAATTTCTCTAATTCAAAATCTCTCTGTCTCTGTCTCTCTCTTTCTGCTCTTTCCTCTTTCTCTCTCTCTTGCTAATTTTTCCAACTCAAACTGCCTTTGTTTTTCTTTTTCCTCCCTCTCAAATTCTCTTTGTTTCTCTTTTTCCTCCCTTTCTTTTTCTCTTTCTTCCCTTTCTTTCTCTTTTTCCTCCCTTTCTTTTTCTCTTTCCTCCCTTTCAATCTCTAGCATTTTTAATTTAAGTTCCATTTCTATATTTGGATTTTCCACTGGAAACTGTTCCAGATCTCCTGGTGCAAACACATTTTCATCAATGTAATATTCAACTATCTCTCTAGCCAGTCTTGCTTTTCGCATGGCTGGTTTTACCTCTGTCAGCTCCAACTGTCTGCAAATTTCTAGCAGTTCTGTCTTTTTAAAAGACTTCAAAACCCCTACGGTTGGTGATGCCAAGAAATCATCCATTGCTGTTGTCAATATATATCTAGGAAAATTCACAAAAACAATTTCACAATTTGGAATGTTAGATTTTCAATAAATTACTCACACAATGGTCTATCCCGGACCTTGAGCCCCCAATTTGTTATGGCCCCAATTTGTTATTACATTTATAACACAACAGCAACAGCAAGGGATGACAAACACAGCTTTAACAACTAAAACACATTTAATTTTTAACAAAGACAAAGACTAATAACAACCTACAACTAAAGACCAAGATTGATAAATAAGAAAAAACAGAAATAATTACAGTCCCTTTTTAGTGGGGTGGCTTGGTGATGTCCTGAATGAAGAAAATGCTCAAACACAGGCAAAGAAATCCACAAAAGAAACGTCACAGGTCTTGAACAGAATGGCAGGTCTGGTCATCTTCTTGCAATTTCTCCTACTACTTTACTGTATCAATTCTTTTCCTTATATACTCTTTTGCAGACCCCACCCACATTTAGACCTCTTTTTTTTACTTTTCTGAGACTTGCCCCAGACATGTCCAGGACATGTCTAAACATGAATCCAGTCTGAGCTTAACAAAAAAAAGGTAAATACTGCCATCTAGTGGCCTATATTCACATTACACACATGTCTCTTGTGCCAAACATGCATGCACGATTGGCTTTTTTGGTTCATTTAAGTGGTCTGACATGATGTGAAAAAAGTAGGATATTCGGCCGTAAGCCTTGCAGTGCCCAGCCGATGGCAATAGACCTTGCAACAGCTGGCCTCCAAGCAACATGTAGTTTAGGGGTCGTCTCATGCATCCTTCTCAAATAGTTTCATATGACACTCGGTGTTGTTGGGTGTAAAAAAATTGCGTCGCCATGATGGGACGTGGGAACTTCCAGCATTAAAACCGAGTGTATGGATAAGAATCCTTCAGTTTTAAGTCACTTCACATTGACAGCTGTTATCTCTAGTGTATATTTGGTGATCTCACCATACTGTGCATTCAAAATTATCCAAACAATCTAAGAAATCCTGGGGGGTTCGATCATCAACAGTGTTCCTCTATGCATCCGTATGCAATCCGGACAAACAACGATTTGCCTCACGGGTCCGAACCGCCCCGGATACAGATTTAGCGTCTGACGATCGAGGTGAATCATCTGGCAAGAGGGCTATTGGACCAGCTGATTTTGTCCATTATAAGCAAAATCCACTATATGCATAAAACGTACAAAATCCGTTGTAGGCCTATGCATAAAACAGATTATATCCGCTGTATGCGCATAAAACATTATATCCGTTGTATACATGTATAAATTCAATTTTTATTCATTTATATTTTTTATTTGCACATGTGAGAAAGAAATTACGAGAGAAATCACTCAAGAAGAGTGAATTAAAATGTAGAAGAAAAAATGTTCAGGTGAGGTCAAAAGGTCTGCTGTGCGTCTAAAGATGGGAACAACTTCATTCTGAGGGCACATACCTGCCTGTCTGCCCTGACACCATGGATAACAGGATGAGGCGACTGCGAGCTGCTCCAACTGGGATCAATGACTAAGACAAAAAAAACAAGCGTTTAAAAAAAAAACAGTTTCAGTTTCCGCAAACACACCGTTATAAACTTGCTAATAAAATCAGTTAATTCAATGATTATTTAATGGGAAAACATTACAGAAAATGCGGGACTAGAGCTGTTGTCCGATATGAGCGAGTTTTAGGTGAGTTCTACTGTAGTTATATATATATATTTTTTTTTTTTTAAGTAATTTTTTTTTTTTTCTTACATGCTTTTCTTTGTGGGAATGCTGAGGATTCTCTTCAAGTGAGTTGACAGTCAGAGTCAAAAGATCCCTCAGAATTGATGGTGTGGCAAAAAACTTTATTCCTGTTTCCCCCTAATTCCCTGTTGGCTGTAATGTTTTAGCCTTATATTTTCGCCAATGAAACGTGCGGGGACATATGAATGGGGTGTATTGCCTCCCTTTCTGAGCTCTCCTGGGTTTTATGAAAGGAGGGAAAAAATCGAGCTGAACATGTTTTGATCACCGGTCAAGAGAAAACAAAGATTTTTTTTTGCAACGTCGTTTTGCGTGAACGGAAAAATATTTTCCCGTTTTTTAATTTGCGTAACCTCTGCGCCAACTGAAGGATCATTTGCGCCAATTTTTGAGGGCTGGAATACCCTAACTCTGAGTACTAATACCCTCCCAATACCCCAACCCTGAGTAGTAAACCCCACCCATTACCCAAATACTGAGTACTAAACCCCACCCAATACCCCAACCCTGAGTAGTAAACCCCACCCATTACCCCAATCCTGAGTATTAATCCCCACCCAATACCCTAATCCTGAGTACTAATCCCCATCCAATACCCCAATCCTGAGTACTAAACCCTACCCAATACCCCAACCCTAAGTACTAAACCCCATCCAATACCCTAACCCTGAGTACTAAACCCTACCCAAAACCTAACACTGAGCGCTAATCCCCACCCAATAACCCAAACCTGAGTAGTAAACCCTAACATTACCCCAATCCTGAGTACTAATCCCCACCTAATCCTGAGTACTAAACCCCACCCAATACCCTAACCCTGAGTACTAAACCCCACCCATTACTCTAATCCTGAGTACTAAACCCCACCCAATGCCCTAATCCTGAGTACTAAACACCACCCAATACCCTTACCCTCAGTACTAAACCCAACTTATACCCCAACCCTTAGTTATAAACCCCACCCATTACTACAATCCTGACTACTAATCCCCATCCAATACCCTAACCATGAGTAGTAATCCCCACCCAATACCCCAATCCTGAGTACTAAACCCCATCCATAACCCTAACCCTGAGTACTAAACCCCACCCATAACCTTAACCCTGACTTATGGGTTTATCTTGTAACATTATGGCTGTTTTGATGAAATGATCTTTAACCTCTTTTTGAGTGACAGCTGTTCATTCTGCGTATGCCTTTTCAGGGGGTGGGAGCTCAGGGGTGGGGCTTGATGATTGACAGGATTGCACTATCTATTTGGCAGCGGTCATCGCCCTATTCTGTAGGCAGTATGACATCATAAAGGACAATGATTCCAGTAACAGTAAAGAAAAGGCCAAGCCGTCCTCAGAGCGTAGTACCCCTGTCCACCACAGCGGGGGGCTGCTGAGGAGCAAGGTAAGTCTTTCCCAGACCACAAAACAGCTGCTCCAGAATCAGCCTTCACAAAAATCATCATTGAACCTGGGGAAAATTAAGCTGTTCCCATATCAGTGGGACATCACAGCATCCCTGGTGTCCTCCCACTGCTTTCCAGTAATGCTTTCTCAACTCTATTTTGGAATAATTGCATAATTCCACTGAAGCTGCCAGTTCATCAAATCAATTCCAGTCCACCGATTTTAGTCAGAGCTGCAGCCAGATCATTTGGCAACATTTAAATATAATATTTAAAGGAATTTGACGACACTGATCTTACTCTGATTGGTTAATCAAGCTACACTCATGTTCTGATTGAATAATCATTCCACACTGATTATGCCTTGATTAGTTTGTTGTACTACACTATTTATGCTCATATTAGTTCCTAGTATTTGAAATGAGTAAAAAGTAAAACCAAAAAAAAGGAATAATCATTACCACGATCTTTACATATTGTCATTTAAAATTATTAATTCCTTTTAGTTTCACCAATCTGTGCCGTCCATCAACATCATTGATGTCTGAGACAAGGACCAAAGCCAGAAGCCCACTTTCCAAAAGGAACCCCACTTTACCACAAAAGGAACCTCACTTTCCAAAAGGAACCCTACTTTACCACTAAAGGAACCCCACTTTACCACAAAAAGAACCCCACTTTCCAAAAAGAAACCCACTTCAACTTAAAAGCAACCCCACTTTACCACAGAATGGACCCCACTGTCCCGCAGCTGGAACTCCAGTCAGACCCTGTATTTATCTCGACTAAATCCCTCTCCAGCTCTTCTTATCCATCTTATCTCTGTAGTATTTTTTAAATTCTGTGCATGCATATTTTTATCTCAGAACTTCACCTGCATAAACACAAGCGTAAGTCGCAAAACTGAACTTCAAACACAATAATGGCGGCTCTTGCCACAGTAATAAGAGACCGACTGAAATGATTGTCAATGATTCATGCAACTACATCTAAAACAATGTGCAGTTCCATATTTTAGGTAGAAAGTTGCATGTTGGTCATTAATTTGTGCTGTAGTGGGTGAGTGGTTTGTAATAAACACCATTCTTATGTGCTACGGGAATGCAGGAATGATACCAATAGAAGTTATAAACTACTAGAATTGATGTAAAATGTATGCTGACCTACAGGAGTAGTGTGATTGTTTGCTGGCACTAAATGTTTACAGAATAGATTTTTCCTGAACAGACTTAAAGCAATGTTTGGGTTTGTTTTGCTGTGTTCACTCCAGGCCTGCTGTAAATGTGCCACACTGCAAACAATGTGCAATATTTCACATAACAATAAAGAGCGTCTATGCACTGCACATGCAGTTTGGTTGATTTTGTTATAAATGAAATTAAATCACCTATATAGATAATATATATAACTGACTTTGGATGGGAAGAACAATGACACAGAGGATCACTGACACTGGGAGGAACACTGACACTGAGAGGAACACTGACACTGACACTGGGAGGAACACTGACACTGGGAGGAACACTGACACTGAGAGGAACACTGACACTGGGATGAACACTGACACTGAGCATCAGCAAAACACAAGAATGAAACCATGGGCCAGTTAAATTTGCACAGAGAAACAAAAACAATAAAAAAGCTGAAAATCCCCTTTTAGCACAAAATCATTCATTTATGCTGATGCTTGATTCATGATCTTCGCAAAAAGTATTTCAAACATGAAGAGAAAAGTGTACATGACATCTATAAAACCGCACGTCAGCAGCAGAAATCCATAGATTTGCATAGATTTCACCAGAAATGATGCAATGCCCATAATTTAATGGCACAAAATATATGATTTACCAAAATCAAACATCGCCCCTCCAGCATATTTTTCACCAAAGAAAACTTTCTCCTCAGAAGAAAGTGAAAATAATTAAAATTAAACTACAGCAGGGAAAATTAGTATTGAAAGCATTACAGTTTTTTTCGATTGCTGTAACCCAAACAGCAAAAATTAGGCACAATTTTCACAACCTTTACTTCTGTCCCCAGTCGCTTGATTCAGTTTGTTACTACTTTAGATTTCCTGATCATATCAGACTCTGACTTATCCTTCTTTACCCCCTGATGTCAATTTCACATCACCTTGTTGTCAAAACACAACACACAGTTTTCAGGTTCGCACACACTTCTCACATACAATCTCAAAGCATCAATCCACAACACACAAATATTCAAATCTCTAAACTTTCGGGTCTGGCGTGTCAGGTCCCACTGCTTCAAGCCATGGAGGAGGCTCGTAGAGATGTGGGCTTTGCGGCCTGTCAGGGCTTCATGCGGCAGTCTGGGCGGTTCTTCCAGCGCTGTTTGGACCAGGATGTTGCTGTTTGGCCTGCTATGTTGACGAGGCCCTCTGGCCAGACAGAAACCAGAGGCCTGACGCCTCATGATGTTTATGCTTGAATGGGGGGAGGGGGGAGCGGGGGTTGGTGGTAAATGTTTAGACCTACAGTAAATAAAATGTTTTGTCTGAAAATTTGTGAGCTGTTTTTTGTTTGTCTATGAGAGAAGTGGGCATACACTGGGTCATTTTACAAAAAGGGAATTGGTTCATTTACCAGAGTAATTGAAGCACCTATTACAGTTTTTTTCAATTGCTTACACACAAAACCTTTATATATTACACTATTTCTAAACTCTTTCAATCAAACCTCACAACTTCACCTCGAATCAGCAAAACCACAAACTAATTCTCAGCCTTGACACAGTTTTCAATTTAGCTATTCACTTTTTGCAAATCAATACACACAATTCTCTACCTAAAACACAAAAATCTATCAGGAAGTAACTTGATTTCCCATTTCAAACACAACCAATCAAAATGCCACACTTATTAATCAGTGCCTTAGACTCTGTCCTCACATGTGTAAACAACAATTGCTTTACTGAACACCAACCTATCACTCCTTGACACAGGCCTATAAATAGGTCAAAGGTCAAACTATCTGTCTTGAACAATGGATAACAATAATGCAGAGAGAGCCAGGGGAGTCCGGGTTCGTGGAGGACGCTTTGGAAGGGGAGCAGGAAGAGTACGAGGACGAGGACGAGTTGGAGGAGGAAGGGATGGAGAACCAAGAAGAATAGTCCCTGTTGAGATCAGGGCTACTCTAATTGATCACGTGATAAATCATGGGTTGACCATGAGAGAAGCTGGACTTCGAGTCCAGCCCAACTTGAGTCAATTTACGGTGGCGGCCATAATTCGAACCTTTCGAAATGAGAACAGGTATGCGACAATCATCAGTAATGTACATGTACATAATAGCCATTTCTGCACAGCTGTAAAATACATGTATACTATTGTAGCTCCAAGAATCCATTTTCAGTACACAACACTGTATGAAAGGTCATAGGGCAGTATAACATTGACTATATACCGCACATAATATTTCAGAATTTTCTAGAGTGGAAAGACAGCAGCATCATGGAGGACGAGGTCGCATATTCTCACAAGAACAGGAGACTGCAATTGTGAATATGGTTTTGGCAAATAACAGCATTAGACTCCGAGAGATTCAAAAACATATACTGGCAGACGAAACCATATTCAACAATATTGATGCTGTTAGTCTGTCTACAATACATCGGGTTCTCCAGAGGAATCAGTTCCGTATGAAACGGCTCTACAAGGTCCCATTTGACAGGAACTGTGACAGAGTGAAGAACCTGCGGCGCGACTATGTGGAGGTATGTACCTGTACATAGCACTGCCAGGACATCAGACTTTCATCAGAGGTTACAGTAATATTGTATTGTGCATATTCTGATCTGTTCTTTTGTCTAATACAGAGAATTCTGGAGATGGATGCCCACCCCATTCTTCATGAATATATTTATGTGGATGAGGTGGGCTTCAACCTCACAAAGTCCAGACGGAGAGGGAGAAACATCATTGGACAGAGGGCAATTGTAAATGTCCCGGGCCAACGGGGAGGAAATGTGACCATGTGTGCTGCCATAACCCAGAATGGTGTCCTGCACCATCATGCCACTCTTGGTCCCTATAACACTGCTCATATTCTAACATTCCTAGACACTATTCATGGCATTCTTGCCCCAAATGAAGAGAATCCAGAACAGGCTAGATTTGTTGTTATATGGGACAATGTTAGTTTTCATCGCTCACAGCTGGTCCAAAATTGGTTTGTGAATCATCCCCACTTTTATGTTGTCAACCTGCCTCCATATTCACCATTTTTAAACCCAGTAGAAGAATTCTTCTCAACATGGCGCTGGAGAGTTTATGATCGTCGTCCCTATGTCCATCGTACACTTCTCCAGGCAATGGAGGAAGCATGTGGTGATATTGATGCTGCCTCTATTCAAGGTTGGATACGTCACGGGAGAAGATTCTTCCCTCGATGTCTGGCAAGAGAAAATATAGCTTGCGATGTGGACGAAATATTGTGGCCAGACCCAGCCCGGAGGAGAGATTGACTCTACTCACCCAACCAGCTCTCCCTCTTCAACAAACACACACACACACACACACACACTCCCTCTTTTTCAGAGATGTTTGTTTTTTGGTTGCTGTACCTCCATGTGTGATGATAGGTGTACTTTGCTTTGATTTTTTATTATATGCTGTACATCGCTGCATCCACAACAGCAACTGATTTATTCAGAAAATTAAATATTTTTGGTTCCATTATTGCTTGTGTTGACCTCTATTTGCATGCTATTGTATTTTCACTCTTATATGGCAGTATATCAAGAAGATCCATAAAAACAAAAGAGCTTTAGATTTAGAACAACAGTGTGTAAATGATATACACGAGTATGTGATACAATGGGAGATGTGTTTGTGATGTGAGACAAATGCTTGCTTTTGAGATGTGTTCATAATATTTTGAATACTGTGTTTCATTTTGCAGTAGATAGGGCGCTTTTTGCATTTTGTCTGAGCAATAGTTGGATTTGTGTGTAAAGTTTTTAGAAAAAGACACAGAGCTTTGAAAATGTGTGTAAGCAATTGAAAAAAACTGTACTAAAACCCCATAAGTCACACTTGAATTGACTTGACTTGTGGGGTTTTAGTAATCAGTGCTTCAATTGTCATTCATTCAGTGTGTTCCATTTCTATAATTGTGTTTTCAATTTTGCTCTTCAGTGTTCTGTACATGCTTGGTAGTGTTCAGCCAAAAGCTTAGTTGTGTTTATTCAATGAATGGTATGTGTGTGTCATGTGAAAATATGGCTGTGTTTACCAAATGAAAAGACGAGTTCAATTTTGTGAACATGTAAAGAGATTTGATGACAAAGAGTTGTTTTGCAAAGGGATGCCAGGGTTTAGCAATTTGTGTGTGATGTTTGGAGTTTTGTGTGTGCAGTTTTGAAAAAACTAACAGTTTTGAAAAACGTGTTTTAGCAATTGGAAAAAACTGTAACATTTTTCTCAGTGAATATATTTCTAATAGGGCTATTGATGAAATTTTCACCTGATGTTGATTACAACCAAAGTAATTTACACATACAAAGAAATCAAAACAAATCAGTCCACAAATTAAGTTATGTGTAATAATGTGGAATGATACACTAAATAAAAATTGAATACATGCAGAAAAGGAGGTGCAAAGGCATGGAAAAGAAAAAAAAACAGCGAGATGATGCTCACGCGTCACTTGCAGGTAAGACAATGTTTTAATTAACAATTATTTATTTTTTAACAGCTACGTTTACATGACCACAATAATCCGATAACTGGGAATAATGGGGTAATGGAAATAATCTGATTTGACGCGTTTACATGTGCTTCAGTAATGCGATAATCGGAAAAACCTGGTTTACATGGTTCAGTCAATAGTTCGATTTCTTTCCAAGTACATGACGTAAAACTCTTGGTCTCAGCATAGGCCTTCCTCCTCTCCTATAAAAAACCCGTGCTTGCTGGATGTGCGTTAGGAGTAAGGACTGGTGGGAGAGAGTGGTGCTCAATGAATTTTCAGATGCAAAATGGAGAGAGAATTTCAGGATGTCTCGGGGAGCATTCGTGAAACTGTGTGATCAGATGAAGGATGTCATGAGCACAGAAGAGATGACCGCTGTACCTCTAGAAATGCGAGTGGCGATTGTGTTATACGAGCTCGCTAGCTGCGGAGAGTATAGGCTGATAGCGAATCAGTTTTGTGTTCATAAAGCGTCTCAAGTTAGCTACATCCGTTTTTCCATTTGTACACATTCGCAGATAAAGAACGAAAGAAATCGGATTAACCGTATACATGGGCCTGTCACATTTTCCTCTGCTGAGCGGAGCTTCTCCAAACTTAAGCTCATTAAAACATACCTGCGCTCATCAATGGGCCAGGAGCGTTTAAGTGGTCTGGCTGTCATCAGGATCAATGGGGAAATTGTTCAGAATCTGTCATATGATGACCTGATGACCGGAAATGCAGACGTGCGCCTCTGTAGGGCCTCTAACAACTGGTGTTTGCATTTTAAAATTTGTATTTAAAGTTCCTTTCTCAGAACTATGTTTACGGTTAAAAACAGATGTTTATTTGTTAATAGTCGTGGCATTTATTATTTTTTTTATTTAGATTATTTATTTTTATCTATTTGAGTATTTGGTGACATTTTTAGTGTTTTATAAAAACTTCATTGTTATTTATCTCTTTATTATATTATTATTATTATTAATCTCTATCTCAGTTTTTGAACCATTAATATTAACAACTTGATTTGTAAAATAAAGCAAAACTGACAAATACTCAGATATTGTTCATTTCTGTCAGGGGTGGGGTTGGGTGGGTGGGTATGTGGGGGGAGGGGGGGCACCACAAAGCATTTATGCGTAGGTCACCAAAATGGCGAGCGCCGGCCCTGAGGCCAAGTACACGGGAGCAGATTTAGGGAAGGGCAGAGCACCTGCAATTAGCGAAATCTAAATTCAGGCTTCTTCCCGGCGACATTTTTAATCGTTTTAGGCCGCTTCACGTGTGTGTGTTTAAAGAAATTACACACGGCTGCCTGCACACCTCATGACTGTAAGTGGGTCTCATCACACTTAAAAAAAAAAATCTGCGTTCAACATCGCCACATCCCAACTCAGCATTTCATCTCTCGTTGTAGTAGGCTATATTTAAATAAAATAAAAATAAAGAGATCTATTATAAAAGCTCCCTGGATTTTAAGCGTCTAGGATAAAAACAAGGTGGAAAACCTTCTGAAACGCGGATGAAACATGAATGTGAGATTATAAATGATCAGTCGCACGAAATGGCGTGGCAATAACATCGTGTTCATGCAAATCTGCTGTTCTACGGCCATTTAAATTTTGAAATTCATCAAACATGGTGTCTTAATAAACAGCTCTACTCATTCAACTAAGAGACTAAACGAATCCACCATTTGATTGCCAATCAAGCAAAGTTAACGGGAATAGGTTGACTTTTCTTAGAGTTGCCTCCTTAAGTCCTTTACTTGGCTCCATGCAGCACGTCGCCGAAAAATACTTATGCCAGTCAAGTTTTCTTCCCGAAGTGCTTAGAATACAGAATTATTGTTGTTACAACCCCAGTGAGTGACTAGCAACTCCAGACTAGCTGCCTGGGCTCACTCGGTAGCCAACTCTGGTTATAACCACACGAGTCAATACAGATGACAAACTAGTACACAAATTACCTTAATATCAAACAACAAGACTAACAAAATGAGCGGTGGCAGAAGTGGCAACAAAAGAGATATGGGCGAAGTTTTAATTCCCTGAGAGAAGCGCAGGGCCGGAGACATGACCTCAGACTGAGTTTTGACGGCAGTCTAAGAGAATGGGAGGGTCCTAATAATTTGATAGTGTCCGTTGGTTTCGCTGCAGAATAGACTGGCAAAGGAATCCACCAATCACACATAGTGATAGATAGATGAAGCATACGTAAAGCTCACTCTAAATGGCTGTCTATCTCCGGCTGCGAATCAGTTTGATATCGCGTGTTTGCTGTCAAATTGCTGTAAATCAGTTTTTTGCCTTGAGTTTTCATTGGGGGGGCAGAGCTGCCCCCCCTTTGGTAACGCCCCTGGGTGTCACATGGGTAAAAGCAAAGAGCTCTCTCAAGACCTTACAGATACTGATGGCATTGGTTACAGATGTATTTTTAAACTTCTGAATGTTCCAGTGAGCACCGTTGGAGCAATAATCTGGAAATGGAAAGAACATCATTTCACCATATACCGGCCATGACCAGGTACTCCTTCCAAGATTTCTGACAGAGGAGTCAAAAGAATAATCAGAAGAGTTGTCCAACAGCGAAGGACCACTTGTAGATAACTTCAGAAAGACCTGAAATTAGCAGGTACAGTAGTTTGAAAGAAAACAGTCATGCGCTCAACCACCATGGCCTCTATGCACGTTCACGCTGAAAGACTCCATTGCTGAAGAAAAAGCATGTTGAAGCTCATTTAAAGTTTGCTGCAAAAACATCAGGACAAGTCAGGTCAGATGAGACCAAAATTGAACTCATTGGATGCCACAGCACACACCATGTTTGGAGGACAAACGGTACTGCATGTCACCCCAAAACACCATGCCAACAGTGAAATTTGGAGGTGGGAACATCATGGTGTGGGGCTATTTTTTAGCATATGGTACTGGCAGACCTCATATAATTGAAGGAAGGATGAATGAAGAAATGTACCGAGACATTCTTCATAAGAATCTGCTGCCAGCTACCAGGATGCTGCAGATGAAATGAGGGAGGACATTTCAGCAAGACAATGATCCCAAACACACAGCCAAGGAAACTCTCAATAGGTTTCAGAGAGAGAAAATAAAGTTGCTGGAATGGCCCAGTCAATTTCCTGACTTGAATCTAATTGAAAATCTACGGAAAGAACTGAAGATCAGAGTCCATAGAAGAGTCCCCTGGAACCTTCTAGATTTGAAGACAGTGTGTGTGGAAGAATGGGCCAAAATCACACCTGAGCGATGCATGTGACTAGTGTCTCCATAGGATGTGTCTTGAGGCTGTCATTACTGACAAAGGCTTTTCTACTCAGGATTAAATAAATTTCATTTGGCATGATCAATACTTTTTCCCCATGTCATTTCACCTTATAACACATAATTCATGGACCTATTTGTTTTGATTTCTTTGTATGTGTGGATTACTTCTTGTTACCGACATCTGGTGAAAATTTAATTCAATAGCTCCATTATAAATATGTTTACTGAGAAAAATGTTGATGCAACTATACTTAGATTCCCTGCTGTATTTTCTTATCTCAGCACATATTAAAGGTTCAAACAAAATCCTGTCATAAATATATTATTAGAAATACAACTTAAGCCTTAAACAGTAAAGCAAGTTAGTCAGAGCAGTTCACATGAATGAATGAATGAATATTGCAGTTAAACATACTGAACTGTAAAACTGCCCATTTCCAGTGAAAGGGGAAGATAAAATAGTGTCTTTTCTGTAATAATCTCCTGTATTTAACAGCCAAAGACTAACAGTGAAAATCACCCACATGCATGATAACGGGGTTTTCAGCAAAATTCTTCAGTTTCAGCACTGCAGTCCCACAGATCACAGGCAAGCATTTGTTCTGGGGTCTTGTGTAGAGTCAGTTCATGGGACTTCCCTGGTCAAATATGGGTTAAATGAAATAGTAAATAAAATAAATTAACCCCTTTGTGCAGAAGCCAAATTTGGCTATTTATGGGTTACCCACTTTAATGCTGTATAATTCAAGATTTAAGTTTCATAAAGAGAAAAAATGTGGCTCAATTCAGAAAAGACACTTACAGCATTTAGAATTACATTGTATTTCAGTTAATTTTCATGATTTTGGTCGAGAAAATGAGCTGCAAACATAAAAAATCTTCATGAGAATTCACCATTGAAATTGCAAAAAAAATAATTCTGAGGATTGAAAAACTGCTGGGGCTTAAAACTATACATTTCTGGTATCATAAACTCCTTGAGCACAAGTACAATTCATCTCCAACATTAAATTCTAGATTACCTACATGCTATTAGCCAAATTATACAGCTACCCAAGTGTCTCCCCAAAGTCTCAAAATGATGTACTGTCAAATCATGAAAAAATCACGTTTTTAACACAAATAAAGCTTTAAAGCATGAAATTTAATATGAACAAATGATTTTCTGGTTGAGTTTAGTATGAATTTATCAATCTCAGTGCAGTTGAATATCAGTGGTCACAAGTAACCTCTCCAAACACAAAACATGCCTTTTCTCCATAATAAGGTTTAGAGTTTTGTCCATTTTTCTTCTAAGTCTCCCAAACCAGCACAAACACGCATTGCATTTTATAAACTGCTGATTAAACAGTCAGAACATTCACCCTGTAATGGAAGTTACCAGTTCCCAAACTCACAACCTCATTTCAATCCTTAAAAAGAACAAGTACAACTCACTAACTCAGTAATATCTGAATTCTGAAATATACCTTATTTTCACCGAACAGACATTCCACTTTCAGGGAACATCACGCAATAAATATTCCTCCCTAGATTCAACAGAACGGTGCAATGACCGTACCAGGGGGTCCACCTATATGCATGGGCAGTTCACTTTTAAACAGGAAAAAACATCGGCATTCGACTTTGTTGAGTACGGTATACATTCCAAAACAGAAAGCAAAACTAGCAGCCTACCCTTTTTCCACGAATCCCTCCTCCAGAGACCGATGTATCCAGTAGAAGGAACCCTCCAGTCCTGTTTCATTCGAAATAATTCCCATTGACCATGTCCTTATCTTATTTAAATCCTCTAAATATAACTGAACACTTCAAGGCCAGTTTTGCATGTCTTTTTTTATATATATATATATATATATATATATATATATATAGATATATTGCGTCTGTTTCAGCCGCATAATGCGCGCAACGTAAACAGGATACAACCGAGCCTGCTGATATGCATAGGCTTGTATGCTCTGTGTTTGTCCAGTCAATGTGTTTCGCTTACTGAAGAACTTTTAAACACTCGGGAATTGGATAAGAAACGAGCCAATCAATACATTGTTACCGCGGAAGTTTCACGAGGCCTTGAAGTCTAACTGCACAGTTAGGCAGAAGAGCTTGAATGTATTATTGAGTGATTGGCTATCAACGTCAGCACTCGGGTGGATATAAGGAAGCGCTGGATTTGTCAATGAAGGAATGTACACGAAAATCCACGGTAGGGAACTACGCATTTTTTGCATTTGATGACTGTAATTGACAGTAGAATGTGAGAGAATCAATCCCATGTCGAATTTTTTGCTTCAGAGAACAGATTTTTCTGAACCACTAATTGGAATGCCGTTGGCTCACTGTTGCTAAAGTGGTTGGTACATAGGAAAACGATTTTTTCTGTCGCAAAAGATCATTTTTAAAAACTGCTGGATCGATGCTATGGGCAAGGATATTGACCAGTTTGCACATCAGGCTTAGCTGTGGAGTTTAATTCATGCAGCACTTGAAAAACAGGGCGTGGAGTAAACTTCCCCATATTCAAAACCGCATTCGAGGTCTGCTCGCTTGTGAACATTCAATAAGTGATCCGGGGTGCCATCTAGTGATCGAGTACAGTAACAGCGTGCTTAAATTTGCAGGTCTATAGACCCAGGCGTCTACATCTGCAGAAAGGGGTTAAAAACAGCAACAGATGCAAGTGCCGACTGCTGAGATTTAGATTTAGATTTAGGGGGAGTGCGCAGTGTGATCAGGACAAAAAGGCCTGAACGATTTCAGATCTTTTTTTAAAAAAAAAAACACCACAAGTATCCAAGATTTCATGCACATAAAGGAAGTAAAACAGTCAGTTTACAGCAATAAATAAGCAAAGTGCAGGTCTTTGAAAATTTGAATGGTCACAATCACTTCAGACTGTATAATTACAATGAAAGAATTTCTAAAATTTTCAGATATGGCTGGTTGCCAACAAATGATGAACTTAAATCACAATTTCTTTTTAAAAAAAAAAAGCTTTTACAAATCACAGATGACAAGACTTTGAATTTACAGTTGCAAGAGTTTAATTTATCAATTATCCCATTAAAGATACAGATCAAATATAAATCAGTGGCTGTATCTGAAGGTCTTAAATATTCACTCATACATGTAGAAATACAAAAAATACAAAACTGAAAATGCAGGTTCTGAGGGTCAAATTTATCATCATCATTTTCTTACTCAATTGTTCACATCTCTCAAGCGTTGAATGTGCTGGTAGCAGGTGATCGAGTGCAAAGATACCAGGCAAACAGATACCTGGCAAAAACGTAAATGATTAAGGAACTGAAAATATAATTAAGTGTACATGCTCCTGAGAAGGTATTTCAGTTGATGCTTTTAAATGTGAAATGAAGACATGACGTAGGTCAGGAAAACTCTTACAGGTCTGTGAGGGCAGCTAAGAGCTGTAACTGTGCCAGAGAGACTGTATTTCTGTTTAACTCTACCAGAGAAACTGTAACTCTGCCAGAAAAACTATTTAAGCTTTCAATCCATTAGAAAGGACACATATCTAAATGTACTGATTTGAAAAGTCCATTTACCCATTACAACAACATGTTTTTTTGAGGCTCTAATTTTATTGCTTCTGTGCAATTAAAAATGGCACGGCCACCTGCTTAGCAAAGTGTGACATCACAATTGGCCCTAATTTGACGACCTAAACACTGCCGGGATATGCAAGTGCTAACAGCTTCACAGGTCAAAACTAGGCATGTCTAACTCCATTTCAATAATTTTGAGACAGGATGTAATAGCACAATTGTGGACACTGTTGTCAAAAGGGTTGGACCAAGATAAACAAGTCTACAACATCCCCCGCCAATCGTGCGCTTCTCATTTTCAAACTCGATCAAGGCCTTTATGTCTGAAGCTACACACCAAATTTGGTTACTGTATCTGTAGTAGTTTCTGAGTAAAGCTGTCCCCTTTATCTCGGACGGACGGACGGACGCACGGACGGACGGACGGACGGACGGACGGAGGTCAAACCTATATCCCCCTCCCACTTCGTGTTGGCGGGGGATAATAAACTACCTGAGGGTGAGGTGGAGGTTTGGTTCCATTAAGGCCAATCTGATCAGCTGCTGTCATTATCGTTAATAACAAAGTGTGTTAATGCCATAGCAAACAGGCAATTTCATCAGGTGAACAACCAGTGTCTATCTTGCATTAAACCTGCCTGCCTCTTTCCTCCGAGAGCCGCACTCCAGAGCAGTAGGTGATTCAGTGACGTGAGGCTAAGAAGAGCACAAACACCAGCGTAACGCAGTGGACACCAGATCCACTGGGGGGCATCTCATACCAGCACAGGGCACATTGGCCTCCATCCTCCACATGCAGGATGTGGAAAGGCTGGGGGAGATCGAGGTTGATTCACAAGGTAATTCATTCGGTATGAGATGATGCAATTCAAAATGGTTAAAAAGGGTTAAAATAAAGTTAATTATGTGTTTTTCCCCAGCACAAAGAACATATGTACATGTGTAAAAATTCCCTGTCACCTCCCCTTTCCAGAAGACCCCATCACCATTCTGTAGACATCATTTACAGTATAAGGTACATAACAAAACCCAAAATTACAAAGGGAAGGAAAATGGATGTGAAGAAAGTGTGTTTACTCAGAACCAGCTTCACTG